>JANEYF010004054.1:2345000-2774685 GCA_029963845.1 Rhamnusium bicolor | reverse complement strand
TTTGCTCCTAAAGGTAAAGGATAGGGTTTATTGACTTCGTGTGTCAGACGGAACTGCTAATACATTGGTAATAATCGCACTATCACTAAAAAGTTGAACTCTATTCACATACGAAGGCCTCAGAGTTCTGTCCTTACATCAACAACAAATAATGATAACGGAATATTCCCGTTGCTCTTCTAACTTTAGTTATTTCATTTACAAAACAGATATTAGTTCTATCTCATTTTAATTCTTCATTTCAACATTCAGAAATCACCAGCCACATACTGTAACATAGATAATGGCGCAAAAATGATTAATTTTAAATTTTTGGCAGGCAAATTTATTTAATTATGTGTAGAATATTTCATAAACATTAAATAATGCTAATTCCTAGATATCTACAATATTGGTTTAGTTTTAAAAACAAATTAAGTTCCTCTTCTTGATAAAAGTTAAAATATAGAGTGGAATGAAAAATAATATTAACTGAGAATTTTTTTGTTAATTATTATTTACTAACTTCTACAAATCTTAGCACAGATAAGTAAAACATGTATCTTTTAAACAATTATTTTCCACGGCTATTTGCCAAAAATGCTGAAACTTGGATTACAAAAAGATAATATGCACATTATGTTCAGTACTACTGACTCAATAATGTTGTTTTTAATTTCAACTATTCTGTCTAGTAAAACCAAAAATAAATAAAACACAATGTACTCACCAGTTGACACTCACTTTAAAAAAACTTTAAAATATCCACCGATACGTTTCTGCTTACCATAGCTCTCATCAGGGTAGCCAGCACATTTAAAGAATCCAAAGTAAGGAAACTTGTAAACCTTAATGTAATAAACATTAATGGCTTCAGAGAACAGAATAATTGAAATTATATAGTGGAAGTACCCCTTAGGGTCAATGAAATAATTTAAAAACAAATTAAGTTCCTCTTCTTGATAAAAGTTAAAATATAGAGTGGAATGAAAAATAATATTAACTGAAAATTTTTTGTTAATTATTATTTACTAACTTTACAAATCTTATCACAGATAAGTATAACATATATCTTTTTAAACAATTATTTTCCGGCTCTTTGCCAAAACGCTGAAACTTGGATTACAAAAAAGATAATATGCACATTATGTTCAGTACTACTGACTCAATAATGTTGTTTTTAATTTCAACTATTCTGTCTAGTAAAAACCAAAATAAAAACAAAACACAAGGTACTCACCAGTTGACACTCACTTTAAAAAAACTTTAAAATATCTACCGACACGTGTTTCTGCTTGCCATAGCGTCATCAGGGTAGCCAGCACATTTAAAGAATCCAAAGTAAGGAAACTTGTAAACCTTAATGTAATAAACATGAATGGCTTGTAATCCAAGTTTCAGCGTTTTGGCAAATAGCCAGGAAAAATAATTGTTTAAAAAAGATATATTTTATACTTATCTGTGATAAGATTGTAAAAAAGTTAGTAAATAATAAACAAAAAATTTTCAGTTAATATTATTTTCCCACTCTATATTGGTTTAGCTTATTGAGTATTAGTACATTGTAAATAAAAATGATAATATAAAAAAATATCAGTATTTGTCTCAAGAGCATTATTTATTATTATGTTATACACATATGTTCAAGAAAAATTAAATTAAATAAAAAAGAAAAAGAATAGAAGCGAAGCTTTTCTGTGTAGATAACTTCGCATACAAATATAACTGGATGTACAATGTAGGTTAAATTGACGTCTCTTAAGGGATGTACAAAGTACGGGTATTGTGTGACGTTTTAGAGACGTCCATTATAGGTTCGTGTAAGTAATAACCAAAATATGACATAAAATGTATGTCTTTAGGGCGCGACGTGCTGTTTGGGAAGCTGTATTTCAAACGTTTACTAACGGCCGAGAGAACTGGCAAGAATGCGCCGAGTTATAGTCCCTTAGAATATATCGCCTTTTTGTACTCCACTCAAAATGAAAAATATTCCTTCGACTTCAGTCGGCTCAGACGCTGGAACTATTGGCTGTACGTGTAAAATGTATAGGACCTAAATATACAAATTTTCTTTTGATAATAACAATATTTACGCCAAGACGCACCAGTACTAAGATGTTAAAAAAAATGAATTTTGTCATTTGGCAATATGCCTGCGCCACGCCGGCGGAAAAATTAAAAGGTTGCAAATTTAGTATATTATTTCGAACATAATAATTTACTATTTCCCAAAATTACAAAAACTTTCTGACTTAACTTTTTTAAAAGCCCCTCTTTTTCACCTGTGGCCTGGACTATAAAGGTAGCTCAAGGTATTTTATGCGGGAGGAGTTGCAAATTTAGAGACAACGGACATATACTAAATATCCAGGTGTGCTAGGATTAATTATTGCTTTATAGTTAGGAAGATGGTGTCAATTTCGGTATATGATTTGCTCGTCGTTAGGAATGATAGGTAATAGAGTTTTGGAAGCTTGGAATATAGTAACAAGGTGGCAAGGTCAGGTGTCGCTGCTTGTTCAAAAAAATAATTTTCAAAAGTGCAAAAAAAATAGAATCTCTAAATTATTTGCTATTTAGTTATTATGTTAAATTGACTATATAGATACTAAAAAAACATTTTGCCAGACGTCTTGGACGCGTTTTTTTTTTTTTAATAATTGTTAATTTAAAAAAATAGCTCCAATAAATTATTTGTTCGTCATCTCGTTTATTTTTAATTTGTTCGTTTTTGTCTCTAGAACAAGGAAACAAATAATGCCAGACGTGATGTCGCTGCTTTTCGAAGATATCCATAAAAAATCTCCAAAAATACGAAAATTTAATTAAGTTTTAAAATATTTTGAATAAAAATGACAAAATTCTATAAAAGCATTTTCTACACTATTTCATCTTTTCTAAAACATTACAAACTAAATATTATAGACGATAAGACACTATATTCTATTTTTATGTTAACTGATTTAAAAAAATATACTATTGTTACGCCACTGGACTGTCTAGACTGAATAGAT
Source organism: Rhamnusium bicolor (assembly GCA_029963845.1). NCBI lineage: Eukaryota > Metazoa > Arthropoda > Insecta > Coleoptera > Cerambycidae > Rhamnusium > Rhamnusium bicolor. The sequence goes on along the minus strand of JANEYF010004054.1, from coordinate 2,771,689 downwards.
GAGACTGGGAATTGTACTAGGAACGTCCGGGAATGTTCTGAAATATTCTAGACCGTGTGAATGTATGTATAAATAAGACGCACGCTGAGCCGAGAGTCTTAAGTTGAAAGTGAACGAGAAAAGAAGAAAATAAGAAAGAGACTTATAAATAGAGTTGGCAAATCGGTCCGCAAATCATGGGCGATGCCAGGTAGATTACCCAAATACATAGCGAGATCTGTTTACTATTTTAGCAAAGACCAACATTTTATTTTAGTCTATTATTATGTCACGTGGTATGTACAACGTAAATTATTCCTCTCCGTTGTATTGTTGATAATTTTATTTATTTTATTTTATTCTTGATATTACTTTAATAAGGTATGTATGTTTGGGTTGTGCACGGTATCTCATTGAGATTTAAATTTATTTTAGTATAGCATTCTTCCTTTTAAATGGTAATCAGTTTCTTTATTGTCAGATCTCACCAGATATATTAAAAATCATGTTTATGCATATTAATTTAAATGGATTCTAGTGGAAACAATTTTTTATAGACATCAACTCTACTGTAGAGTTAAATTCGGGATACATACCATATTCAATATTATAGTTTTACACGCCTTAAGTAAAATAAGAGTAGTTTAACACGTTGTTACATAATATACAAAAGTAATGATCATGATTCCAAATAGTCGTTAAAAGGTGAAATTCGATATCCTAGATTCCTTATAACCATTCTATCCTGCACTTTTCTTATCCAATTACAGGGAGTATCAGGACTGTGACGTTTGGTAAATGAATTTTTTATTCATAATTTTCTGGTATTACTTTCTATTTGTATAGTCCTTGTTCTTTAACGTAGGTAATAATAAATACAGTCTACTTAAACTCAACACTGTCAGACCTGCCCAAGGGTAAAAGATGGCCACACGAAGACAAAGTGAATATATTTATCAGTGAATTCTCAATTCCAATTCCAATTTAATTCGTTTTATTTCCTGTTTCTTTATACATTTCTAATTAAGGGTACTTTTTATTTTATTTATTATGAATTTATTTATATATGAATATATAAAAACAAACAAACAATATAACATGATGGACAAAGTAGACATAAAATGGTATCCAGCCAGGACGACAATATAGCCTAGGTATGGCTGGGGCATCCTGGTTGCCAGTGTCGTGCTAGCACATGTCATTTTTCACCTTATATCAATCTGTATGGAGGGCATTTTTCCTACACAGAAACAAACAATACTTTATAATTCATAAAACGTAAAAAAAGTGACTGAAATTTGAAAGTCAGTTTACAGAGAACGTGGGTGATTGTAACACGGGATAAATTTGGTATAGTATGGTATGTGTACTGGACCCTATTAAACCGACATTTCCACTGTTAATAGCTAACCAAGAACTAACTGAGTGTACTGGCCAAACAATTACATGGCTGGTACTAGAAGACGTTACCATGAAAATTTGACATGTATCAAAAAAGTCAAGTGTTGATGTTTGTGACCGATGGTGCCGCGACAATGCGTTTGGTAAAGTGGTAAGAGTGTATGCTTTACACCTTGTGGCAGAAAGTATTGAACGAGGTTTTCCAAAGGTAGATGCATTAATAGCAAGTATAAAAGGTGTTTCTTAAACCTCCTAAAAGTCTTCGCCCATGATGCTGCAAAATTTTTACAGATCTTTTCCAGTTTGTGATAACCAAGTTAGTTAAGTAAGTTATTGCATACATTGTTATAAATTGTAACAGTTTTTTATTGCTTTTATTACTACTTAATTTCATTTTATATCCTGTGGTGCGTTTTTGCAGACTCTACTTATAATGTGTTTAATTGTGATTCTAATTAAGACAGTCATTAATTTATCGTTGTTAATTATAATTAGCTAATATAATAATTGATTAAATGTTACCTGGAGTTGATTGGAAGAGAAATTTCTGGAATAACCGAAAAGTTTCTACGTGGTATTCTCAAGTGGTGGTGACACAAAAATTAAACTACTGGACAGTGTTTCAGGACTATTTCTGGACCGAATAGTAATGAACAAGAAAGTTTCTAGGCCATTCGATTTAGAAACCTTACTCCGCGAAGATACCGCGGAAGTGCTTTTCCGCTAGCAATAACGTGTCATAGACTTAAAAATAGACTCCAAAGTGACTCATTGAAAATTCTAGAAGAACATTCTATTTGGAAATCACAAAAGATACGAACTGTGTTAACGGGAATGTGGTATAGACTCAAAACAAGACTTAATAGTGACATTTCGTGAAAGCTCTAGAACATTTCATTGCACAATTACTAGTGGAGAAAGTAAATTTTGTCAACACAAAATTAACATAACCACTAATAAGACCATCTAGTACTATTTCGAGATTTTTCTGGAACATTCCATTATTAAAATAGACGTGAAAGATACATTTTATGGACATTATGGTGTAGTAAACTTTATTTTCAACTGATTTACGTGTCGTAAGTTAATGCCAATAACAAGCAGTATGGCGGAGAAACAAACACAGGACTTGCTAACGGCGTTATTAGAACGGATGAACGATCAAAAAAGAAAACGCCAGGAAGATAGACGAACAAAGAAAAATTAAGGAAGCTCAAGAAATAAAACAACAAGAAAAAAGAAAATAAGAGAGAAGACGACAGGAAGTAAAAGAATAACAAGAGAGAAGACGGCAGGAAGAAAAAAAGAAAAAGAAAAAAACGCCAGGAAGAAAAACATGACTTAATAAAAATAATGGAAGGCCTAAAAATAAGACGACAAGACGAAAAAGAAGAACAAGAATAAAAACGTCAGGAAGAATTAAGAAAATTTTTGAAGATCAAAAGAAAAGTGGCTAGTCAAGGAAAGAGAATATTTCAGAAGAAGCCTAGATGAACAGGAGGCAGCCATTTTCTGCCTCGCTGAAAAATTTAAAAGAGATGACATCAAAAAAGTCACTGAAGTCGCAGGGAAAGTCTGTTTGAATTCGAAGGACAAGTTAATCAAGTTAGAGGAAGACGTTAATGAAATTAGAGAAGAAGTTAGGTACAAGTCAGAGGAGAAGTATCCCGACTCAAAGAACAGTTAAGATAAAAGGGTAGCCAGTTGGTACTGACGATCTGCTACCTAGGTTACAACCACCTTTCCTTCGACGGTCTAAGTTCGTGGTCAACGTATAAGTTTGAGACAGCTGCACGTTCAAATAACTGAAACGATGAAGAAAATGCAACAGCACTGGTATTAGCACTGAGGGACCAAGCATTAGATCTGCTTCAGACCATTTCTGCAGCACAGCAACAAAACTTTAGCATTCTGGAGGCAGCGTTAGAACTAAGATATAGAGACCAATATCTCGCTTAAGTATATCGGACTCAGCTTAAATCACGCAGACAACGGAGTGGAGAAAGTCTCCGAAGTTTGAAGCTGCTGTGGAGAGATTAGCCCATTTAACTTATCATGATGCACCAATGGAGTTTTAACAACAGGAGGTTAGGCGAATTCTAAAGTTGGCCAGTATAAGCGAAGTAGTGAGGCTCTAGTACATGCACTTGGGTCGAGGCTGCATATGAGGATAACACACAATCAAACCTGAGAATACGAGCCGTGACTGTGAAAGAGACCCCGGCAGATAAAACCACGCAAGTTATATTAACCGAGTTACAAAAGTTAATCGCACAACTATTGACAAAGGCGAATTCCTAGGCAAGACAAGAACAAAATAGCGGTAGGCCGAATGGAGGTATCCGCTTGTCATAAGTGTGGCAAATTAGGCCATATTAAGAGGAACTATCGTGAGCTTAGCATTCAAGATGTAATGTCCAAAGACAAAAGATCATACAATTACTGATAAAACTCGAATCTCCAGCCGAAACAAGACCAACAGCCAAGTAGTGGTAGACAGAATGGAGAAGGCATGCGCTGTTATAAGTGTGACAGACTGGGCCATATTCAGAGTAACTGTCGTCAGCGCAGCCTTGAAAGGGTAAATGTCACAGTAATGGAGGACCTGCAGGAAAACTGGCGGGCTGGTACCTCGGGAACTGTGCTGATTAATAAAAAGGCAGATGCCATATCCAAAAGACCATGCCAGATGCAAGCCTTTGTCACCGTGAGGAAGAACAGCAAGATGTACATATAGTGAATACCGTTCAGTTTGATGTTCCGGATGATTGGACAAAAGAGTCGTCAAGGTAAGCGCAGTTAAATGATAAGGAAACTAGTCCTATTCTGGAAATGGAAGGAAAGGGGGAAACCGACCCGATTGGGAAGGATATTTCAAATAAATCATTGGGGTTTAACGCTTTATGGTACAATTGGACTCTTTTAGAGTAGATGATGGACTGCTGAAGAGAGCGTGAGAAAAGTCCAGATGGGAAAAAGTTAGTGTTAGTGAAATTGGTAATCCCCAAGTGTCACGTAGCAAATGTACTTAAGCAAGTGCATAGTAAAACATCTGGCGAACTTTTGGCATCAACAAAACCTTGACAAAAATAAAAGAACGATTCTACGGGGTAAACAGTATTCAAGATGTGGATGCTTGGTGCCGCCAATTTGAAGTTTATGAGGCAAGAATGGGCCACAGACAAGAAGTAAGGGCCCAATGAAGCAATATAAAAGTCGGGGCTCCTTTTGAGGGAATTGCAACAGTGACTGTATGAAGGCTCGTTATGATCTTAACGCTAATTCAGGAGGTTACCAGGCGGGAGATCTGATTGGCCCTTAAATCTAAAACGAAAAAGGCAGGTCTCCGAAGCTTCACCCGCCTGTCATCTAAACGACTAAACGACGTCGTATACCAAATTCAGAGTCCAAAATTAAAGATGAAGGTGGTGCATATACAGAGACTGGCCAAGTATACAGAAAACAACGAATTGCCTGAGCGGGACCTTTGAGGCTTAAGGAAGTGGCAGTGTTACGCCACTGGACTGTATAGACTGAATAGATGAGATTGGAATTGTACGGGAACGGCTGATAAAGTTCTGGAATGTTCTAGACCACGTGAATGAATGTATAAATACGGTGGGCCGAGAGTCAACCTTAAGTTGAAAGTGAACGTGTTAAAAAAAATAAGAAAGAGACTTATAAAGTGTTTAATTGTGATTGTAGTTAAGACAGTCATTAATCTATCATGTTAATTATTAATTAGTTATTAATATATGGTGATTGAGTATTATCTGGACTTTTAATCAACGAATCTGAGAGTATGGAGGTGTTTTGTGGGGATAGCAAACACGTAACAGTATTAAAGTATCTTAAAAAATGTAAGAAGAAAATCTTGCAAAAAAATTATGTGATATGATTATTTTCAGCAATAATTAATAAAAATCTCTGGCTTTGGAAAATCAGTGATACTAATACCTGGCATAGCAAAATTCATAGCATTAAAATACAATAGAACAATTTAGTCCAGAGCCAGACACGAACAAATAATTTAATATTCAGTTTTTTTTTCAATTTTGAGAATTCGCCTCTCATTGTTGCAGTATAAATTAGATGGCAGACTATTGTTTTCTTGTTGTTTATAACCTAATTCATTTCGTGTAAATTTCATTACGGAAATCATTTAAATTTTCTTCAAAAAATTAAAAAAAATACTCAGTGCAGGGACATACACGTCTGGCGATGAGATTTATCTAAAAGTCTTGTGAAGGGCAATAAGTTAAAAAAAGTGCCAGACGCGACTAAATGATTTAGAGTCACTTTTTTTACATGTTTAATTATTTATTAATTAATATGCAGCGATAATGGTTTTGCAGAAATTGTCATTAGTGGTTTTTATAATCAGAACATCACTATTTTCAACTTCTTCAACACGGGCAAATGACTTAAACATTTCTACCACCACCTCTCTAACTATTAGAAAGAATATCAGGTCACCGACCGAGGATCGAACTAGGCTCTCTGGGGTGAGAAGAAATATCCTTACCACTTGACTACAATGTCACTCTTAATAATAATGGATATGACGTCGTCAAAATGTTTTGCAAACCAAGATTAAAAATTGAATTGTAAATAGATTGAAATTGATTGGCCATTCATGTAAATCGAGATATATGCACAAGTTAACTGTTCATACAATTTCAAAAAGACAAGGTCATATAAATATACTAATCTGATTAGATAATTTTAGTTCCAAATAACATTAAACTAACGAGTTAAAAAACGTTTAACAATTTTTCGCACTAAATGAAAATTGAGTTTCAAGATATGCGCGTTTAGTAAACGCAGATCGTTATACTACTAGTTGCGTCAGACCGAAGTCTTCTTTTTCAAATTAAAACAATAAGATGGTTGACAAAAACAAGAAATAAATACTAGTGTCTTAACAGTTAAATCTATGATCAACTGCAATTAAAGTGTACGTATGTATATACAAATGTAGGAATCAGTACAATACAAACAACACTGCCAGGCGCAAGTTCAAAACAATCAATAATCCGCCTCAGTTGCAATTATAAAATGAGTACGAAAGCATCTCCGCGGCCACGAAAACGTAAACAAAAGGAAGAAATGAAAGAGCAAATAGTAGCCCAAGTGCATAAACCCACCAAGTCCACTACAAGTTCTGAAAATGACTACACAAATTCTGAGGACACTTTGGATTCGAAAAAAACTTATGTAAAAAGGTACGAAGATAAAAATGAAAATATTAGTATGCACACACCGAGTAGAGATGTATCTGTTGACGGAGAAACTCAAATTAACTCAAAAATTTTGTCTCTTATCGAAACTGAGATGAAAAGAGATATTAATAAACATTCACATTTTACTGATTCTAGACCTCAAAGTTTAAGTTTTTACGAGGATGAGAAAATGCCGGAAGGATATCAGGTGAGTAGTTTTTTAGATACAAACGTAAAACAAGTGTTCAAAAATATTGATTTAATAAATTCTGTTCTTGTATATGGGGCAAGTTTATGTCTGTTTGGGCGAATCTTAAAGGTCAAATGCCAAAGGCGGGAATGTGGAGTCGTACTGGTTGGGGTGGTTTAGTTTTAGGGTAGATATACTAACGTATAATTATTGAAGCTAAATTTAAAGTAGACTTTGATAAACTCGGCTATATGGTGGTTAAATCATAAATATTTAGGTTCATAGGTAAACTTATGCAATTAATTACATTTTTTTTTTGGTATGTAATAAACAATTGTTATTGCAAATTTTATGAAAATCACTTTAAAAACGGTATGCTGATATATCGCTAATAAATATTGCATTTTATCTTACAGCCTATTGATGTAGAGGAAATATTTATCAGTATTATTTGAGAGAATACAATAAAACTGGAGTAACTTAAATAACAAAAAATAGTTTTTTTATTTCATATCAATTACGAGTTACTATGAAATAGGTACACCGCAGTTTGTGTAACATTAAAATTTAAAAATTTGTAAATTGAAATGTACAGGGGTGATAATTTTAAGTGCCTTACTCGATTAAATTGCTTGAATTTTTCACCGAGGAGAAAAATTTCAAAATATGCTTATGTATTTTTTTCTGGGGAATTCAAAATCGAAAAAAAAAACAACAATTGAATATTAAATGAAAAATTTATGCCGAAAATCTGCTTATATGAAAAAAAGATCCTGTATGTTAATGCGGAAATGGACATGTAACTAATTATAATTGAGTATCACATATATGTTTTCACTTCCGGTTTAATTGGAAATTAGGTCAACTTTTTATTTCAAGTGATACACCCTATATATTTAACTCAGTTTAGGAACATCTTTCAAATTTAGTAAGATATTGGGGTGTAAATTTAAAATAACGCAATAATATCTCTAACAAATAAAAACATTTAAGTAATTTATTTTAGTATGCAGAAACTAAAGTATTTCAAAACTAATTCTAAGCATATTTTTTATTTACAAATGGTCGAAAACATTATCATTTTAAAAAAATCTGACATATTATTGCTTCGCATTTTATGCATTTCTAGAAAAAAATAATAAAATAACTATTGGGTATTACAATAACACTCTTTCAAATCTAACATGATAATAATAACTAATACCTATAGATCTTTATATTTTATACTGCAACGAAGACGTTTGATCACATTTTCTCTGCATCTTTTTAAAATAATGAGGTTGTTGTTATTACAAGTAAATTTATATTTCTTTTGAATTTTTAATTTAATTTTCATGGATAACGCGCATGTGAAAAATTGTTACGCTATTTGATTGGCGAATGGTCGCAACATCCTGTTGTAGATAGGAAGGTTCAACTCTTCCTATCCAATTAAATGGCCACCGAAGAGTCCAGACCTAATCCCGTTACATTACGTTCTATAGGGACCCCTTGAAAACAAAGTTTATTAAGATAATTTGATAAAAATGCCTACGTCTCTGTTTGCAACAGAATGGTAATGTTTTCTTATATTTTCTGTAAATAAAATACATAGAATTTTTTTGTTTTTTAAATGAACGAATTATTTAAGTGTTTTAATTTATTTTTATAAATGACTTTGTTCTAAAAAATATATTTATATTATTAAACCCCAATATCTTATTAAATATGAAGGAAAATAATATATATTTCCATAAACTAAGCTGAATATACAGGGTGTGTCACTGATAATAAAAAACGTTTAGTAATTTCCGGTCATAATATATGTGTAAGTAATACGCATTTATAAACAGTGGAATTTCATATGTCCATTTCCCAATTAATATAGAGGATGTAAATATTTGTATTTTTCAGTTTTTCGACCATCATATTTTTATTTGATGTTCAACTGATTCTTTCTTTTAGAATTCGGATTAGTGAGGAAAAAATACATAAGCATAGTTTTGGAATGTTTTTCTGAGGTGATTAATCAAGGCATGAAATCGAGTGAGTCACTTAAGATGATCACTCTGTATAAAAATATAAATTTTTTGGAGTATTCTTCATTCAGTTTTTTTAATACCACCTTTTTTTGTCAACGTCGTTCAATAAATGTGTTTGAAGTATTAACATTATTAAATCCTAGGTAGCTTTCATATATAATAATATTAATATGTCTGTCATATATAATTTGCAGTATACTATTTTTTTAACAGCTCAAACCCAATAAAGATATAATGTATCTCTGGAAATTGTTTAATAAACTTTTGCATATAATATGAATTTGTTTTATTAGTCATAATAAATTTGAAAAGATATCTTTGCTGGTTTTCGAGTTATTAGAAAGAAATATTTTGATTTTTAATTATCATAATGTTACCACCCTGTTTAGGTATATAAAGCAGGTTGTTAGTGAGAGAAATCATTACGATGTCTATTTAAAAGTGCATATTTTGATTTACATTTTTAGTTCAGCCCTTGCTGTTCTCGAAATATTGATCATCCAGTATAGTATACATCCTGTGTTGAATATATTGTTGATATCGAATTTTTAAATAAAGAATTTTTTTGTCATCAATATCAAAAAGTAATCTAAAATTACATTTCCGTAGGGAATAATAATAAAATCTAATGTAACTGTAACTGTATCAAAATAACAATCATTTTGAGCAAAAGTAAACGATGATACAATAAACATAAATGCAATATTTTTAATTTCTTTACAAGTACGTTATGTATCTCAATTCTCATTGATTATCTAGTTACCATATTTTAAACATCAATGAATATTTTTACTGTTATTGTATTGCTCATTCAGAAAAATAAAATATTTTTTCTCAGGTAATCTGGAACTTTTAAGCCCAGAGGAACGCAAACACTACAAAAAAAGAAAAGAGTATATGCAAATGGACACTGAAGAGAGAAATGCCTATAACGTAATGCAGGATATTTACAATTCTCGAGATGCTGAGGAAATTATGAATTCATCAACAAAAAAATCAAAGTCTAGAAAAAAACGGCATACTGAGTCTGAATTAGGGATGGGAGACAGCAGAGAAATGATGATCCCCAAAGAAAAAAGGAAGAGTAAAAAGAAAAAAAGAGACACCTCGCCTATGACTACAAACAATAGCAAGCGTAAACACAAAAAGAGAGATGAATATGAGTTGAAGAACGATATCACTGTAGCTTTGGAAGAACTTCAAGATGACGTTTTTTGAAAATCATGAAGAGTTTAATAATAAACCAGAGAGGATAAAGAAAAGTCCGAGAATGTCGGATAAGTTATACGTTCAAAAAAAGAATAAATTTGAGGTTACTGCCAAATTGAGTTCTAATTTAAATAGACAAAGTGCCCAAGATTTTGAAGATACCAAATTTGGAAAACGGTAAAATTTTAGTAAATTCTTATATTGAACCACAGAGCAGCGCGCATTGCAGTGTAATATGTAATACGCGCCGATTGAACCTTTAAATTAATAAATTTTCTAAACTGTATTGTCAACAGTCTGCCTACTTCGAAGGATTAGCCAAATGTTAAATATTCGTACTGATCGCTAAGAAATTTATGTTCAAACTGTTTTAAAACATCTAACTTCTTTTTTTGTGTGCTACATACGTATTATGTTGGTAATTTTACCCATCCATTATTTCTGAAGTTACTATAAATTCAAATAAACATTCAGTATAAAATTGCATTTTATATCTCACTAATATGATAGATATAGGATAAAATATCAATCATGTTACTTTTACAATAGGTCCTATTAACAATTAAAGAAAGATTTAGAGATTACCAAAGATAAATACCAAATAGCTATTATAGCAAATTTATAACATGTTTCTTTCTTATTTAATTAAACATGTTATTCATTAATTTCATCTAGTTAATAATAATAATATATAGACAAATTTACAATATGGAAAATATATAAAAACCAAAATTAATAATAATTTAGTATTTAAAAAGGGGATTTAAAAGTTTATTGTTATATACTAATATTTTAATATCTATCTATAAATGTTGAAAAATTAATAGAGGTACATGTTTAGAGACATTTGCTTAAACTTAAAATAATTCTATTTGAATGGGTAGTTGCAGGAGAATGATAGAGAATTATACATAAGCATTTTCCACCTCATGTTTTTGAAAATTGTTTTAAAAAAAGTTCTATCTTCGATGAAAGGCAATAAAAAACGTTCCCAATTAATTTCGATGGGAACCATGATGTTACTTCTATTTATATATTGTAATGTTTGTATCAGTATAGTTGTAACAGCAAAATAATTCTAAAATTCGCATATATTATCTATGTGCAAGATATTAATAAGACGTTTTTATAAACTGATTTATATTCCAGTGCTTTTAGTATTCGTTAAAGAAAAAAGTCCAAGAAAGCTGCATTTTTTTTACACATTGATTTCGTCGTTCTAAACAATTTTTCAAAAGTCCTCGGTGACCCGTTGCATGAACAATTTTTTATGATGCATAAGAGGGTTAAAAAAGTAGTTTTTCGCGAATATCTTCGTTCCTTTTAATTTTACAAATAAGAACGCTAAATATAATATCGAAAGATTAGAAAATTATCCAGTAAAGAGGACCTTACTCGTTTTGTCATACGAATTATAGTTTTCGAGAAAACTTGATGTACAACTTATGGCTCAAGCAAATACCTCGATTTTACCACCCACTGATGTAAAATTATATTTTTAAAATAAATTTAGGTGAGCACATTTTAAAACTTTGTATATAATTAATAAGTGAACACGAATAGAAATAAGCAGCTGCGTATCCCCCTTTTTATTTCGGAGTATACTAGACCTTGGGTGTATAACTGCTCACCACATTCTTGCTAGAAAAGCATACAGTTTTGGTTAGTTTTTTGGCGTTTGTAGATGTATTTTGCAGTGTTAAAAGACAAGGTCGTGTTTAAAATGGATAACTCGTATTGTTGTCTGTTGATGAAGAAATATATATATTTTTAAATCAAGCACAGGAACAGTGAAACAAAAAATTGTTCTTCTCGAAGTTTTGACAAACATACAGGCAGCAAGGATCATATCTTATTTTTATATGTATTCTCCAGATGTGATACAACATCTGCTCTTTTTCATAGAGGTAAAACCCCAGCTCTGAAATTATTACACAAAAGACCGAATTTGAAAGATGCAGTTCAAGTTTTCAATCTCGAGAAACAATTTCTTCCAATGGAATGTACCTAATTTTTCTTGGCCATGTATGGTGCAGCAAATAAAGAAAATTCTTTGAATAACTTCTGTTACTTATGCTTTTGTGAATTAGTGAGTAAATATAAATCTGTCAAGTTACATTCATTCACCTAGAGTGAAAGCAGCTGAGGAGCACTGTTTTCGAGTACATTATTAGGTGCAGAAATGGGCGATGAGTTGAACTTCAATATTGGAGATTATTAAAAAATTTTAGAGCCAAAAGAAACATCAGCTCCTCCTGCTCCAGATTTTCTTTTAAATATGATTTTCTGCAATTGTGCAAAAGGTTACTGATAAGTATATAGCTGCCGAAAGTTGGGATCCCATTGCACTTCTCTTTGCGGGCAATCTTGTGTAAATGCTCATGATAAAATCGAGGAAAATATGAGATAAGGAGAAGAAGAAAAAAATGTAAAAGAAAGAGACAAAAAGAAAAGAAATACACGAAAAAGAAGAAAAAAGATGAAGAAGGAGAAGAAAATGAGGAATTGAAGAAGTGGAGGAAAGACAAATATCAGTTCTTGATAGCACATGACTATACTTTGAGTATTCATAATTCTGAGATATTGTTACCACTGAATAAAGTAATCATGATTGACTTGATCAATAAATCACATAAAACATTTTAATAAAAAATTCCTTGTTTTCTTTTTAATATGGGACCTAATTCATACAGTTATTAAGCCTAAAATAGAGTAAAATCGAAGTAGTTACTTGCTTGAGTCATGACTTTTATATCAAGTTTTCTTTAAAACTATAACTCGTATGATAAAACGAGTAAGGACCGTTTTTGTAAATAATTTTCTTGTCTACTGCTAAGGTTTGTTCATTAGTGTTGCAAGGATCAGTTAAATTAGAAATCATATATGAGCAGGTTGTTTTGAAATGTGAGAGAACTTGCAAGCAGATCAATCCAATGATCCTTAAGACATAAACGAAATGCTTTCTTATACGGGAAATTTGTATTTTGAAATTTTGAGAAAAATGTTAGGGATAGAAAACTCCTCAACTACCTTCAAATTGCAGATGTAACATTCCCCACACTCACAATAATATTTTGATATTTTTCAAACAATTTTATTGCCCTAATAAGTAGGGTTATGTTTCCTGCTCTGATTTTATTGCTCGACTTCTAATCTCCAACAGAAAATCAATGCGATTTTTCTAATTTATAAGCAAATTGCTAAATACACTAAATAAACAAAATTAGATCATCTGATTCGACACAAATGAACGGCATTTTTATGCTATCAATGCTCAGATCTGCTTCTAGCAACACTAATGAAGATACCTCTACTTAAACGCCCATTTAACTTTTTCCAGTTGAGATATGAGGTTAGTTTGTTTATTGTCAATTTGTTCTTCTTCTTCTATCCTTCGTATCACTTCATATATAACTACCAATATAATGTCCCTACCGTTTTCGCGGCACATCAAAGAGTCGAAGTTTAATATATTTTTTTAATACATTGCGCTTAGAATTTTTATTCTAAATTAAATGTATAACTAAATTAAAGCCTCCATTATTATATTTGACAATTTTTTAAAAATTCGTCAACAACCGAATTCCTCACATCCAAATATGAAAAAAATTTCCCATGAAGATGAGATCGATAGCTCTTCTTTTTCAAGATATAGGGTAATGAAGGGCCATCAGAAAATAAATATTTTTCTATTTTAACAGGAAAGGTTTTTTAAATTTCCACAATATTTAACACAATGCTTTTTTTGAACACCGTACACACATTGTATCATCTACTTTTGAATAAGCGGAAATAGGCTCATAATGCGTGCGTTTAGACTCACTCCACTTTATTCAGAATGGCTAGACCGGGGACGGCTATCGAATTGAACGTCCTCATAGAGGGACTAAGATGAACTGAGTTCCTCCACTGAATGTCAATGCTGTTTGTGCTAAAACTAAATGCATATGCTATCCCTGTCACTCCTTAGGCCATATTCAAAAGTATTTGATACTAACGTGTATTAAATTATAACATATTTAAGTTTCATAATTTACTAAATTGAAGAAAGTTAATTATTATTATAACACTCTGTATCCCGTGGAATAACCTTTTGATTATTAACTACTGAAAGTATTTTTTTTTCAGATTTACAACATATCCAATAGAAATAGCAATATGTTTCCAAATATGGTGGATGCGCCTTTCAACTCTATGCCACGGCCTCCTAGGTGGTTTATCATTGGGACACTGTTTGTATTTACTTTGTAATTTTCATCAGCAGGACGAAAATTTCCTGATTCATTACGCTTATTATAGTGATATATATGTAGGGCTCTTCTTTGCTCTATGTGTTATATGTATCGTTTCCGTTTATGATAGGTAAGCGCTGTAGTATTTTTATATTTTATAGTTTTAAACAAATATGTTTCCTGGCTTAATAATATATGAGTTTTGTAGGTTTAACAAGAATGCATGAGTAAAATAGTATAATATTAGGGAGGGTAGGTGTGCTGAGAAAATCAAAGTAATTTTTATACAACATGTATAATATAGTAAGTAGCTTAAGCATGTATGAGTGTGATTCATTTTTGACTTTTTGCATGGGTAGGGAAACAGCGCGCTGTTAATAGTTAAATTATAATAATATGGCTGAAATTTTACAAATAGTGCTTCTATAATATTACTACAATGCTGTTATTGTTGTATTGGCTAAAACTATGTTTTATGTGATATGACTTAAGCGAAAGTCTTGAGGGTTTACCACCATAGATAAACTTTAATATATAGTAATAGGTTTATCTTTAAGTAGTTACATTATGTTCTGTCTGCAATCCATAACATGTAATAATTTAAAGTGCATTCTTTAGAAGCGCGAAGGGCAAACAAATCTTGTTGTATTTTACAAAAGCAACGTCTGCTACTATAATTAATGAGCGATACCGACTTTGGATCATTAATTCCATACTAACATCACATCATTAATTCAGTACTAACCATTGATGCTGCTATTTTGTATTCAACACAGCAAACTAGTCAGAAGTTCAAATTAAATGCCGATTTAATTTGAATGTATTTAAGGTCTTTATAATACACATCTGTTAATATTCTTAGGTTATATTGTCAATTAAAGTAATTTATGAACGCTGTTTAATTACAAGAGGCACTCATTGACATAATGTTGAAGCAGATTAGTATTATATGTACAAATTCTGTATTAAAAAAAAACAAATATTTCATAAACTACATAAGAACAAAAACTATCTTGCTAAATTTCGCGGTTAAATACTCAATAAATAATAAAATGTTTATCTAGGAGTTACGTACCTTCTGAAAGAAATTTTGATGAAAACACTAAAAACTAAAATAAAACATTATGCTAAATGATACTTGAACCCTACCGGAACCCAAATGATACTTTAAGGTATGACTCTCAAAACGTTTGTAAAAATGTTTACAGTTAAAATTCGAGAAAAAAGTTGCAGACATGATTTGCTTACCCAAGTAATTTTTAGACAATTTGTAAAATAAGTAAAAATTTTTTATCAACAGTAAAAGCACAAGAGCTTTTTTTTATCGGATAAATTTCTCTTTGTAACGAAATAATTTTGCCAATCAGTAAATTTATAAGAAAAACTGACATGAAAAAATCGCGAGACCGCAGGTCGAGCGATTTTGTCAAATGTCAGTTTTTCGAGCAAAATTACTGATTGGCAAAATTTTGAGTTAAAAAGAAATTTATCCATAAAAGAAAAGCTCGAGTGTTTTTTGGCAAGATAAATTAACGACAGAATATGTGAACGAATAACAACAATAATTATCTTTATTTATACAATTATTTAAAGGAACAGTTATTAAAAATATTGACGATTTCGTTTTTTTGGGGTGGGGGATTTTTTTTTTTTTGTTTTTTTGGCTTTTTTTTCGCGGGATTTTTCCCCAAAACGACTCATATTGTACAGTATAGTTTCAACACCTTTTTTATAGCTGACAGGACAGATTTTAAGTGACTGCGACTACAGATGTACTCTGATTTTGAGGAACAAGCATTTTTCGGGAACCCCTTCTGTCAAATTGAGGATAGACTTTTTCATATAGGAGTTAATTTATCATAATTAAAAGTATGTTTTATCACTACGTTTCAAATTTTGTTTAGAAGTTTTAGTTAGGTATTTAAAGTTACACCTTTTTAAAAATTGCTCAACTAAAAATTAGTTTGAAATAGTGATAGAACCGCAATTAAATATTACATAACATCAACAACTATTACCATTGTTTTCATTAATTCAACTATAGTTATACTTTGTTTTTTGGATCTTTACGCGTCTCAATTAGTAGTCGTATGAATCAAATAATCAAAAATATACAGAAAGGTCAATTCTACATTTGAGCAAAGACGAATACTGGACGCTTCATTTATACATATTATCATTGCATTTGTTGATACTATAAATGCATTGAGCAATATAACAGTACATGAGCAGGTCGTACCTAATTTGACACACGCGCAAAGATGCAAACAACAAACTATACTATTTTTTGTTTGAAAATTATTGTACATTTTACTACTGATCATATCAAATTGTATAAAAATGCCTTTTCTTTTACAGAATAGACATTGCTCACTTGGATATAAACAATTTATATGAGATGTCTAAGCACAAGAAAATTTCAGTAGTGGTGGTTATTTATGTTACTTGTTTAATGGTTCACTTGTCATGTGCTAATTATGATAATAAATTATCCCTCATGTCTTACCGGAACATCTCCTTTGTAAATGTAAGTTTAAAACTGATTTATTTAGCTAAGTTAATTATGCCTAATTTACATTAATGTGATAAACCTTAAAAAAACAATCTACAGCTCTGAAATTACCCAGGGGATTCTAAAATCGGTGGACCAACGAGTATGACGATCTTAACTATTTAATGAAATGTTTGGCATCGACTATCTGATCTACCCAACATATAACTTCTTTATGAATGTACATTTTCAATGTGTACTACTACTCTACGATTCTAACTTGGTAGTTGACGGCGTAAAGAGTGAAGAAATATTGCCAGTGTGGGACAGAGACGAACAATCTGGTTTACAGAGAAAGGGCGGGACTTAGATCACTCTGCATCCAAATTCAACTGCCAAGCTAGAATCGTAGACTAGTAAAGGTTTCCCTTATATTGCATACCTCTGACATTAACCCTACTTTCTATTCTACAAATAAAATATATCTTATTGATGATAAAGCAAAAAGAAAAATTCTCATAAAATTCCTTTTATTAATGTGACCGGTTTCGTGAACAAGTAATTACTTCACATCATCAGAGTAATTACTTGTTCACGAAACCGGTCACATTAATAAAAGGAATTTTATGAGAATTTTTCTTTTTGCTTTATCATGAATAATTACTCATATGGGATCAACCTACCTACGTTATACCTTATTGATTGTTAATATGTAATTAACAATAATCTCAATCTTACAGATCTTTAATTTAAAGCCAGTTACAGAAAATACGTAGTGTTGCTAGCAACATTTCTCCAACATTTTATTTTACTTTATTTTTTAATTTGAAATATAATGTGCCCTTAAAATCATTATATTTTCCCCTTAAATCATTTTAATGGGAAAATATAACGAGGTTAGAACCACTTCGAAAATTTTTTAATACAATGCCTTCATTTTATTGTTTTTTTCTTCATTTTCCTTCAGTATAGGTACTTTGAAAATCACACTTAATTAAGACATACCTCAAAATTCTCAGGAGTAAATACTTCAGTTTACCGAAAACATGGTAATATTTAATTATACTAGAGTGAACTTTAAATCTTTCCTATTACTAACTGCACGAAAATTCTATTAACATGGAGTGATGTGATGTAATTGCAGACTCTCAATGAACAATTTTAAAATATTTTGAAATATTCTGGTCATACTACTTTTTATATCTACATTTGGTCTCTTCACAAATAGTTGTATCATTTTAGCAAATTGATTTATTTGTAGATCACGGAGGGCGAACTAAATACTTGGAACCATTTATCATTGTGGAGAGCAATTTTGGCATTCACAGCATGGATTTTCATGGGCCTGGGACCACCAGATGACACACTGTATTCCCATCTGAAAAATTTAGAGACATATCTGCCTGACAAATGATTTTTGTTTTTTATTTTTTCTTGATTGACCTAATAATTTCTAATGTGATACCTGAGAAATAATTCTATGAAGACTGTTACAAAATCTAATTCTAATAAAATACATTTATGAAGGTTTTTAGTTTAAGAATATAATATTTTTGATGAACCTTACAAAAATATTCCATAATAATGAAATAAGTACACGATACATAGTACCTCCTTTTCTCATACATATTATAATTTATGAGAATTCATGTAGTGTACAGAGTGATTTTAAATTCACATTTCAGAGGGCGACAGGATATATAGTGAGAGCTGATTCAGGTCAGGCAGGCGTTTAAAGGAAAGCAAATAATGACGTGTATCTATTATGCTCTCTCATCTGTAATGAGGACCGTTATTAAAAATCCACTTAAGAGATATACGTACATTATTGTTTTGATTTAACGCCTGTTCGACTTGAAACAACTCCAGTTGTGTACAATGACCAACAATAAGTACTTCAATATATCGCTTAAAGTGCACAATTAAGATCGAATTAAGAAAGTACTTACTTTCATTTAATTCATTTGGAAAAATAGACAATTTTTGGTGCAAAATTAACCTAAATAGTTTAGTATGAGTACATTCCACCTGGTTTGCTCTAGAAATTATAATTATTTCGATGACAAGAGGAGATGTGTTGTAGTAGCTAAGATAAAAGCTACATGAAAGAATTGACATTATTTTTGGCCCCTATCTATGTACAATTACAGGGTAAGTAATGCAGCAGTAGATTTCATTTTTTGTTTTTATGAGCGTTTGGAGCATTTTGGATATTTGTCAGCTATTGAACTTAGAAAAAAATTGCAATCCTATAAAAAAAGTATGTTATAAAATGTATATATTTTTATTTAGTGAATTTTTTTGACTTTTTTCGTTGTGGTATTAAAGCCACGGCACGGTCTATCTCCCCCAAGACTCTATGGGAAATATTTTTTTAAACGGTTTTAGTTGCCAAAAACGTCTTATTATAATTTCACAAATTATATTTGATGTATAACTAGTTTCGAGGTCAATCTGACCACATCTTCGCATACAATAATTTAACATGACATTTGTCAAAATGGACGATAAAGATTAAATTTTTTTTAAATAATACCTAGCCAAAATATTTTAATACATGTCTGTAATAATAAGAAAGGCAGTTATTTTATTTTTAATACACCTAAATGAATATAATGCCGAGGAACAAATTTCAAAAAAAAAACTGTAAAGATGTGTGAAATAATTATTTCACATGTTTCTTGGCAAGTCATCCAAACCTACCAACTCCCATGCATGCCCATGCAGACCAACCAATGGGTCGTTTACCTCAGCTCCCATGATTTTAGAGCAACTTCGGTATGAAATACTACAAGAGATAATACAGTATTTAATTCAAAGCAGATGACAAAAAATAACGTGGCGAACCAACTCACCAAAAAATTTTTTCTTAAATTTAATTTCTTTACTTCAATATCCATTTAAATGCCAACATTTAACTCAGTGTTGCGATTTTCACGATACCTACATGTCCAATTAATGAATAGGGACAGCATTAAATTGGTTAGGTATTTTGAAATTTGGATTATAATTGTATATAAATGAATTTATTTAATTTACTTTCCGATTGAAATAAAAATTATTTATTTTATTCTTTATGAAATAAATTAAAGTCTTCTATGTTGTATTATTATTTATTAAATGAAATACGAACTAATTCTGATAAATTAAAGTTGTCTTTCTGAGAGAAGATTTTCATTTCCATTCGGACTATAATTCGATTCGAATTCACTGGACTCTAGTTTTAAAAATAATTTAATGCCAAAGATTATCCCAAACACTTGGACTAGACTGAGACCTAATGCTACAGCACAAATCATCCATAGGCATGTTTTCATTACAGATGTTACTGGTTCTATACATCCCTAAAACAGAAAGAAATATAAATGTCAAAAATCATGAATATTATAAATATAGTAATAATAATGTGTCAGGTGAGTCACCTTCACTGTTGTTCAAATTTTATGGGTGGATGAGAACATGCATAATTCAAGAATATTAAAAACAAAAAATATATTTGCTAGCATCATAACCTCCACAGAATTTGTGAGGCTACCTCATTTGTCGTTTAATGACAGCTGGTGTAATTTTGCATCTCTAAAATTAAGATAACACTCCCTGGTAAGCTCATTAGATAAATACGGCTCGCTAAGTTTAACGATTTTTCAATGAGGATAAAAATAATAATAATAGCTTTATTACTCTATAGAAGACCCATTTTCTAGTGCAAAAGAAAAAGAGCATATACCTAGATATCTTTTTACAAAACATTTCCAGTAGCTGTTTCTACAAAGTATTCAATAAACAAAAATGAATATCACATAAATTACATAGTAGTTGATTTTTTCTTAGCTATTTTAGTTTATGCAAAGTGTCTTCAATCCAATTAATAGGCATGTTACAGTGTTTAGTGTTATTTTCCGTTTTTGTGGACATCTAGTAACAAATGTACTACAAGTTCTTGATACTACTTTATCACATTCTCCATAAATACTAAACAAATTCAAAAAGTCTTCGTGGGTGTAATTTAAACGCGGTGGCATTTTTTGACACAAGAGAATGACTGACATTACTGATTGTTTCTAATCATGGCTAATTTGATAAAATTTTTACTAAAAATTCTTGAATTTCTAAATCGCAAATATTTCAAAAAGTTGTAACTTAAACCCCCACAATGCTTATATCAGAAAAAAATTTAATTATACATAACTTAATGTCAAAAAATACAGGGTGTTCCATTCGACTTAAGCAAGTTTTCGCGGTTTGAAGTTTACAAAATGTATCGTCAAAATTGGAACACTTGGTTTACTATTATTGAATTTCTTTAAACTGTAGAGTGTATCTCACCTTATGGTCTTTCTGCATGCCAAAAAGTAAATAAGTATCTTTTAGACGAAGAAAGTTATAAAAGTTATTGTAAACCATTACACCTGTCAAAATTTTTTTAAAATGTCATATTTGAAACGGCTGGGTTTAGGTATAAGGTACCTAAGCAACATTTTACCAACTACCGACTAATTTTTCACTAATTCCGACGTCAGAATTATTACAAAATAGTAGTCGAGTAATAACTTAAATTTTATAGTTGTAATACGACGTCGAACCAAATATTGCGTCGACCTCGCAAATCTACTGCTTAAGTCTGGATGATTTACCAACGTTGATTTGCCGTTAGAAAACGACTTAGTAAGGTTTGATATGTTTTCAAGTCATTATCCAACGTTGATGAGACGTTGACAACTGACTAAAATAGGTATTGTTATATTTTGAATAACTTACCAACGTTGGTTACACGTTGACAGCTGATTAAAATAGGTATGGTTAAATTTTGAGTAACCTACCAACGTTGGGTAGACGTTGGTGACTAACTGAATGGGTCAAGTTTGTTATGGAACACTTGCCAACGTTGGTTAGACGTTGGTTAGTGGCTTAATAGGTTTGGTCCTTTTTTAGTTATTAACCAACGTTGTTTAGACGTTAATATTTAACTTAAGTAGCTCCGATTAATTTTTCGGAAATACAAGCAAGTTGGTATCGATTTCCGGTATAACCGGAAGTGTCAGATGCTTGAATTATTTTAGTTGGATTGACCACACTGCGATTAGTAATTCCCTAAATTTTAAAAATTCTCTGGTGCGCATTTTTTTCCTATATCGATCGATGCAGTTCCTAGTGAGAAACCCTGTATAGACTCAAATATTGTCTGTTTCCTCGTGGAGCTTATAATCTTAAATTTTTTTAATTTATTTTCAGCACACAAAGTGAACAGTCTTAGTTCACCTTGCAAGTTTCTACAATCCGCAAGATATACAGTCTGTCGGGCGAGAAGGGCCGGCGGAAAGAATGTACTTTCTGCATTTCATTCTCCATGAAGCGTAAATGAAATAAATGACCAATTTTTGTGATCGCTTACATCCACACCTACACATTGGGATATATACTACACTTGTATATAGTTTCACAGAAAGCTGGCGACTTCTCGGTAATGCTCTCCTTTGCTGTGCGGGCCTGCTTTTCCCGGTCAGGCTACTGGAAAATATTTCTCTTTATCATCTGCATAGAGGAGTTTATAGCAGTCAATAGCGCCATTTAAATCATTAATAAATAAGAAGAACAGCAAAGGACCAAGGTTAGATCTTTGAGGGACACCCGAAATTGCAGCATATCGTGCTTGTTTAAAAAAAAATAATGAATAAATAATAAATGTAAAACTTCATATTCGAAACTATTTTGTGGTTATTACAGATACCTGAAAAATCACTACCACAGATAACCGAAGTGAGACATGAAATAATAAAAAAAAATTATGCTGCACTTACATTATTTATTTTACCAAACAGTATGAATCAATGAGAATATAGGTACCAGATAAACATTACGTTTATGTATACTTACAGCGTAATAAATATTAGAAGGATGATCTCTCCTTCCGCACTCGTAAGATATTGACTTGCAACAAGAATCAGGTACTTTATTTAAAATGGTTTCGTTTTGTAACCACAAACTGAACTTCCAGTCTAGGTAACTCCCCGCTCCACAGCATTCCATCTGGAAAAACATAAAAAATGTTAATATTTTAGATTTTACCAAACCGATTAGTTTTTAATTCTCTGATAGAATTAGGGTAGATTTTTAGTTGTTTTGTATTATTGAATATTAGTACAATATCCAAAATCATTATATCTGTATTTATATGGAGCATTAAAGTAAATAAATGAGGATAAAATTGCATGCAGCCAATGACAGTAGTAATAAAGAATAAAGTGTTTAATACTAAAAACAGCAAAATCACCATAATTTTAATTGCCGTTATGTCTGATGCGTAGATTAGTGTATGCGACAAAATATACCATCCAACTAAATCGGTGGCGTAGCTATAATTCCGCTAAACATCGCGGACACAAGAGCTCACATGTTGGGGTAGCTCCAGAAGCCAGGGAGGATCAATATCAATATAGTCTGCTTTGACAAGGCCGATACTAGACTGTTATGTGCCCCTAAGTAAGAATAATTTTGACCGCCCTAAATTTGGCAAGAGCTTATAGTGAAAGATTTATTTTCAAAAATTCTCGGTGGAGTAGTTGGCTAGAGCGTTGGCTAGAGTCTGTGGTGTTTATGTTTATGGAAAAAATTATTTAGTTCTCATAAAAGTGTCTTTGTTCCTTTTTTTTGTTCACTTCTATCTTCCATAATAGTAATAATAAAGTATATTTGAGCTGAACCGAGCAACTCTTAAATCACAGTTTTTTCTCTAATCTGGCCGACCGAGGGCGGTGGTGCCCCTGTTTTGTTATACATAATTTGCTGTATCATGCGTGTATGGAGCGTCAGTTGAAAAAATTGATTCAGCGAATGAAAGTGTAGCAATTATTTCTGCCATTTTAGGCTTTTCTCGATTTTTATAATCCAAAGATTTAGATTTCTATAAACAACTGTGTGTCTCATATAAGTGAATAAAAGTGACCTTCTGATTATCACTCCACCTTGCCATATGAAAAAAATTCGCAGCTACAAAAATGCAATAAAAAATTTTCAGTACTTGCAGCAAACCGTTTGAGCCAACTAACCAGCTAATAAACAAGTTTCAAATAGTTTCTAGTACGTGCGTAATGGCATTCGTACACGCACGTGATTAGCGTACACAGTTTGAGCTCGCATACAAGTAGTATTAGATACGCTCACGCACGTGATTTCTCGCACCCCGTACAGCCGGCATTACTCGCCAACATGAATCATCATTATCGATACCACGAATAATAAGATAATCTATTTGCTTCAGATTTATTCATATTTCACTACTCTCGCTTAATGAATCAATCAGTATAAAATAGTTCTAGGTCATGTCAATACCAGCACCGCACGGCAAAAAACATATTCCTCATTTTCTCAACACTTTCGGTCATGGCGTTTCACTTTGGCGAACAGCTATACTACTTTAGTATAGTCGGGCATCTGTAAGATAGCAAATTTTCTTTTCAAAGCCATAAGTAATTTTATTAATTTTAGTCGTTTCATTCCTTTGCTACAAATTATACAATACAGTAATTGTAAATAAGTGGCTTATGCATATGTATAATTGGGCTGCTGACGACTGAAATGAATAAAATTATTTATGGCTTTGACTCTTTGAAGATGGTTGCAATCTTACAGCGGCCTGAATATATTAGTATTCACCTTAAATCGCCTGCGCCCATTATTTGAGGGGGTTTAAAACTGACTCAGCATCTTGGTATTTAAACAATTTTAGTAAATATCTTACCTTTTGTTGTATAACATCTATTGATTCCGTCTTATCTTTACTCTCATTATAAGTGGTAAGAAGAGTAGAGTTAAATTTTAACTCCATTTCATCTTCAATATTTTCTTGATAAATATAAGAAAGAATTCCTACCAGAGCTTCCATTAAAAATATTAATACTAAGAATAGAATGTACTAGAACAAAGGTAAATAAATATATTTAGATATTTATGAACACCATAAAATGAAATGAGAAAAAAAACAAATGGTATCCTTTGATTGAAGTAAAAATAGTTTTTAAGTTTGATGATGCATAATTATTGTAGGGAACTGAGATGTAGGTGCCTTAATTACCGTGCAAATAAAATTACAAGATAAAATGTCAAACTAATCTCAAATATCTGTTTCGTTTATAACAACTGACCATGCGTACTGACTTTTCCCAGACAGCACACAACATTCCACGAATATTCTGTAAATCTTCAAAATAGAATATATATATCTATATATTCGTCTATTATTAAAAGAATATATATATCTGAAAGAATATTGACGGAATATTCTTTTTAAAATATTCACTGAATAATCACAAATGATATTCTATTAATATTCCTAAATGAATATCTTTGAAGTATTGTATAAGAATATTCATAGAATAATAGATATACTATGGAAGAATATTAACTGAATATATTTTTTTAAATATTCACCGAATACTTAATTACAATTATTATTCATAGAATAATTTAAATGGATATGCTTGTATTTTATTGTTACAAATAAACACAATTTATAAAGATAATCACTAATTGAAATCATGGAAATTAGCTAAACTCTTGTGTTACTTAATGTGTTTATTTGGGCATAATACATAATTAATACATGAGTGCAAAACATATATTAAACAATACAATTGAAAACATTTAAAGATAGGGTTTAATAATGTCTGACAAATTTAGTATTATAAAATTATACCCCATATTAAAAAATTTTACACATTATAAATCCCTGAAGCAGATTATTTACATCTCGCATTATTTAAAATTACCGCCTTAAAATAATAACAAAGACGGCAGACGCGCGCCATTCTACGTCATTCGTCAACCGACATTATTTTCTCGTTTTTTGAGAATGCTCCAGCTTTCTGAGTGAATCTAATATCTGTTTTATTTCGCAATTGGAAAGAGTTGTTCTGTGGGAAAGTGTTTTAAACTGTGATAAGTGCATGCATATCATTTTCGTAGATAGAATGCGTGTAATTAAATCAATATAAAAATATTAGTTAGTACAATCTATAACCTCAAATCTTGCATGTGGCTACATGTAAAAGAATTAGTTGTCTTCCTTTTACCAGCAATCTTATTAGCTAACCTAAGTTGTTTTACGGTTACACTGCGTAAATAAAATAACATTTTTTTTTAATAGTTTACGTCAATTTCTTGTGACATACCTATGTACCTAGTCTCCGTAACCATTAAACAAGTTAGCTAAGATCGATGGTACAGTACACAGTCTTAACCGTCTTTTATGCACTCGCTCATGTTGTTTCAACATAACAAAAAATCAACATATGCTTAAATAAATATTTACTAATTTTTCTCTCAAGGTAGCGTAATGTTTAAGGGCCAATCTTATTCAGAATTGTACAAGGGAATTTTTATTTAACGAGCATAATATGCAGTAAAGTTTCATATAAAAATTAATTTCCTTTTATATTCATAAAATAAGTTTCCATGTAGAAACTTCACTATATACAACTTGACGATATAAGATTGACACTTGAGATTCGTACAAAACCATAAGACATATATATTGAATATATACCATAAAACAGAGTGTGTGACGGTGTGACAAAGAACCAACTGGACCCACTCCACTACTTATAACATATATTCGGATTGCTTTGTGCATCCCGAATCTCAAGTTCTACTTTTAGTACGATTGTACTGATGATAACCATTTCCATTTTAATAGATCTATTGTTTGTTTCATATTCTACATTGCATGTACGTGGAGGTGGTATTATTGGCGGGGTAGTGGGTAGGGTTATCAGGACTGATAATAACCAGTGATGTACATGTTTTTTAAGGTGAGTTTTTTTGGAATTGTAATGTAGTATTGGATTCTCGGTTATTAATCCTCATTGCATGTTACTCCTGGCAGTTTCATAGATGATCTCTCCAACTACCAGATTGAACAGTCGCCTGAAAATATCAATTGCAATTTTGTCGAAATGTCGTATCAGTATTCAAAGTAAGGAGCAACATGCAGTATGGATCAATACCCGAAAATTTATACATTTTATATGTGTCGTATTTGGTAATGTCCAAGTGAAATTTTGTATGCTATTTCTAAAATCTTTTTCTGAAAGTTTCTAAATTAATTCTTTTTAATGTTTTAACATTGTTGTTTCTGTTTTGAGTATTTTAAAAGTACTAAACTTTTTTATCTCCAGTAATATTTACAATAATTGACTTCTCTTATTTTCAGAAATTATAATTTCTTTTTAATTTCAGGGTGTCCCTAGATAATTGAACGTGGTACTGTTGGGATGAGGATATCGACTAAACTAGTGTGATTAAAATTTGTGGCATATTTTTTAATCTTTAATTCAAGTTATAAGTGACATGTTTTATTTTATTTAAATAAATATATTTAAGTTTACTTATACCATACATTTGCAAGGTATGGGATTTTTTAATAGTTTATTTACAATCACTATTTAAAAATGTAGGATACACTGTTAGTAAATATAGAATCAAATTTGTTTGAATATATTTTGTTTATTTTACTTGCATTATATAAACAATTCTACTAAAATAGTGTATTATTGCCTCCTGCAAAACAAATCGAAAATTTACATTTTTCAGAAAGTCGATTAATTGATTATATAAACCCAGCTTAGTTACTATGGCACCAAAAAGTGTGCAAAAAAAATCTGAATACAAAAAATAAGTATGCTTTTAGCATTGAGGTGACAATAGATAGATTGCTGCATCCCATATATAATTTTCTATTTTTTACGTTACGGAAATGATATATTTGTTTTCTAAAAAAATTTTTACACAATACTATAATCATAGGAAAACATTGTATTAAAGCTGCCTGTGTCCTTTAAAATTTCGTAGACATAATATGATGGTTTTACGTTTTCATAGATGCTGTATGATGTAAGTATTGATTTTCTAGATTCTTGTACTTGTTGAAGCCTGAAAAGAGCTGTGGTCACACCCGTCACCCTCAAGTTCTTGTAACTGCTTACTGTTATACTCCTGTATATTCAAAATGAACAATTTGGTTTGGACTCCCAGTAAGGAGCAAGTTATTGATAAGATGTGAATGAAGAAGGTTGAAACAATTACAGTCCCTCTTAACACCTTATGGCGCCTATATATACTTTTTTTTTTTTTTCGAAATGCATATACCCAAAACTTGTTCCACTTCCCAAAATTGAGCTCCAAATTATCGCCAAATCGGTTAATAGTAATAGGTCACACAAAAACCATGAAATTTCCCATTAACCTAACATGGAGAAAAAAAGAGAACTTGTAATTCTGCATTTGAAACACAAAATATATAATAAAGGTAAAAAACATACAAAAATCCCTCATTCAGAATGTGGCAAAGAATAGGAATCAATGATAACTTTTCAATTTCCACTTTTATAAGGCCCAAAAAACAGTATAGGCCCTATAAAAGAAAAGTATAGGAGAAATTAATTTGTGTTCCTTGCATGAAGATTCTGAAATGAGGGACTTTTGTATGTTTCTTATCTTTATTACACATTTACTTGTTTAATCCGTAGACTTAAAAAGTTGTCTTTTTTCCTATATTAATGGAAAATTTCATGGCCTTTGTATGACTCCTTAATATTAACAGATTTTGCTCATACTTGGAAATCACTTATTTGGAAAATGGAACAATTGGAGGGTAAGCAAAAAAAATTTCGAAAAGAAAAAAAAATTTGGAACACCCTAATTTATATATTCTGTACAGCCCTTTTGAATATTTTACAGAACCAAATCTTTGGTCCTAGAATATTCTACAGATATATTTAGTTATTTGTAGAATATTCTCTAGCAATATTCTCATAATTTTATAGGTCTGTATATTGTCCTCTGATTATTCCTATAACCTAACTGAATATTAGGTGAATATTCAGTGCATATTAATTTATTTCTGTGAATATTATGTGCGGAAGTATAATTGTTCATGCAATATTCTATATAGTCATTTTGAATATTCAACTTTGTCGCTGAAAGCAATCTTAGAATATCTTATGAATATACTTAATTATCTATGGAATATTCACGAGAATATTCTATAGAAATTTTTTTTTGTCCCATTCGCATTTTGTAGGAATATTCCCTAAATATCTTGAATATTTAAATACTTTTCTATGAATATTCGAATATCTTGAACATATATTCTTAGAATATGCAGCGATTATTCTTGTGCTGTCTGGGTTAACAAGCCTACGCGTGGTTAATACAATTGGTGACAGTCTCAAACTAGTTTTGACTACTCTGTGAATAAATCTAGTACTATTATTATATTTTATACGCATTTGTGTTTATTCCATTTGTACACGCTACAATGAAAAGATAAGTTGGTTCTAAATGATCTTTTTTGTTTCAAGCTATTTGATCAGAACAAATGCACTAATAAGTGATAAAAAATCGGATATAAAAACTTTAGTACTAATTCTTTAAAATAATAGGTATTTAAATAGTTTACATACTTACACAAAATAGTAGTTTGGTCCTATGTTTTGGTATGGCACAGCAGCCTATGACAGCTACTAATATGACTAGACAACCCGTAACGAGGAATAAATATATGGCAGATGAATATGCAGTACTGTCCAAAACGTTCATGAAATGAAAGGTTTTTAAGAAGATCCATATGCCTATTCCACAAATCGCGATACCAGTTATCTAAAAAATACATTATATTGTTTAATATCCGGCCGACTTTCCATTATTCAACAGATTTACTTTTACAAGGTACATATTTTATGAAATAATTAATGGTATAATTATTTGAGGTCCTTATATCTAGAGCTGAAAAAAATAGCTTTAAGAATAAATTAAATTTTTATATTTATAGAAAATTTATCTGTATACTGAAAGTAGAAACTGAAACTTGGTGTACACTGGTAACCCGATAAGAGATTTCAATTGCAAAAATTGTTATTTTTTTAATAAATATGGATGATAAAGCAGAAAAATAAAAGTTTACTAACGTTGCCACAAAATTGGTACGTTTCCGCCAATGACCTAGGGATATAGGTACCGAGTAAGACTATTGCTCATTACTCCTAATAGGCCTATAGAATTTTGAAATGTAATTGAAAACACCCAGTTGGCGGTGTACACCAATTCTTAAGATTGTACGACAGTACAGAAAACGTTATAGATACAAAAAATGGTAATCCTCAGTTTCTCTGCCAGAACGGTACTTACATTTCTTTGCAGATTCCTAACCAGCATTAAATTACCCGAATTTCAACTAACTTTGAATCTCTTAGCATTTCCGAGATCCCAATGGTAAATATTTAAATAGTTCACACCCCGTGTATAAACAAACAGTTATTGAAATAAAACCACCTTTTTATAGGCAGGCACCTACTTATAAAAATTGACATCTCCGCCACAGAACTAGTATCAATTACATGCCTCCGCTCCTGAGCGTTAACTATTACACCTTTCACTTATTGACTATATTTTCAATGACTTATTAAAACTTTGACAACAGAATTAATATTTGAAGAACATTTTTAAAATTTATTGTATTTCTTACATTTTAGTGATAGCTACAGAAATAATAACGCAATGTCCTAATTTAACTAATATTATAAACAAAACCCAATAGGTATGAAACAAAAAAAAATACTTAACTACATTTAGTAAAATGTTTTAACGCACCTGTGCTAAATGGACATGCGTACACTATGGGCTTCCTATTGGAAGAACTACAAACAGGTGCTAATTTCCTCGTAATTTATATGTTGAAACCCTGACACCCAGCTTTTCTCTAAGGCGGGTCAAGAATTAACCCAAACGAGAAATATAAAGGTAAAAATAATTTCACAGCTTCTATTTCTTCACAGTGTTGGTAGAAAATATTTGCAGCTATAAACCTTTTATTCTTGCCATGGCATAATATCAAATCAAATCAAATCAAATTTTATTTAACCCAAAACAAAGTTACAATACATTTTTTTATATAGTGATAAATTAGTACAAAATATATGCACCCGATTTCATAATGAAAAAGTGTTGTACTTTAGCAGATACTATAGTATTTTATATTTATTATATTATGGGTTATGATTTATTTAACCTAACTAAACTAAAAAATTTAAAATTAAAAAACATGATGTGATTGTTATAAGCATACAAAGTTACTCTAATTATGAAAATATTGCCTCGAATAAATTAAAATTTTGCATAACAAATATTGACAATTTTTTACAAAATAGTTATGAATGTTTTTTTTATATTTTCAGGAATAATATTATAAATTTTTGCATCAATGAAGTTAATAAATTTTTTGTATAAACTTGAGTTAGGTCGTGATATACTAAGAACCTTATATTCTTTTTGTCTAGTATTGTATGGTTGTAAATATGTTTGGCTACATTAAAAATATATAATCCATTTACACTAAATACATTACTATCTAGAAAAAGTTGCTCTATAGAATATCATAGGTTTTTATGAAGTATAAATTTAAGTATCTATTTTTAAGTAATTTTTAGATTTTTTAATTGACTAACATATGGTTCTACCCCATATTATGATACCATAGGTAAGTATAGATTCTACTAATGATTTATATGACATTATTAATATGGTAAATACGTAATTTATACACATATAAACAAGTTTTATTAATTTTGTGGTAAGGTATTTGGCGTGAATATTCCATTTAAAAGTTTCGTTTATTAGAATACCCAGATATTTCACGTCTGTAGCATTATGAATTACATTTTAGGAAGTGCAGCTTATTAAGTCACATTTTGTATGATATTTTAAAGTGTCAATTCCAGATAGCATTTTCGAACTATTACTAAAAGTAACAAACTTTGTTTTTGAGTAATTAGGGCCTAATATATTATTATCCATCCAGCATTTGATTTTATACAACCCCTTTACTGTGGTCTTAACGTCAGAACAATCTGTGCCATGAAATATTAATGCGGTGTCATCAGCTTATGGTATCGCCACAAATCTAATTCTGGCACATCATTTATATAAAATAAAAATAAGTGCGGACCTAAAACTGCTCCTTGTGGAACGGCATATATTATTTCCTTTGGGCTACTTAATGTATTATGAATTTTGTCGAATGCTTTTCGGTTTGAAAAATAACTTTTAAACAAATCCTCTAATTCAGTATTTTTCCATTTTGTCCAAAAATAATTCATGTGATATACTTTCGAAGGGTTTAGCTAGATCTAAAAATATTCCAATAACTTTCTCATTTATATTTAGGTATTCATGTATTTCATTTTAAAAGTAGAATAAACTGTCTTTCATGGAACAGTTCTGTCTAAAACCAAATTGCCTACCTACATTATTTATTATTATTGTTACTTTGTTTATTCCTTAAATATTTTATTTAATAATTTATTAATTTACTTATTAGTTCATTTCATTTATGTTCTGTATTTATGTTTATTTCAGATTGTTTAATTTTCTTGTAATTATGATGTAAATATGTAAAAACGTCAATGTTTTATGTTCTGACTACATCGATATTCATTTTCCAGTACTTCATTTGATACTAACATCGATGTATTAATTATTTTGTGCATCCCTCTGAACTAACCTAGTGTGTGTATTGTTTCCAAGTATGTCCACTTAGCACAGGTGCCTTTATTGGCTTGTCGAAGTCGAACGAAGTTTCAAGCACGTGTGCTGTTACTGTATATGCCTCTCGCACAGCTTCTGCTTTAGGATGTGGGGGTTGTCTAATTTATGAGGTGTATATTCTGTTTTTTTTTTTTTATTTTTATGTTTATTGAAAGTACTGGCTATATGAATGCGTAGATAGAATTTTTTTCAAAAAATCACAAAGCCATTAATGATTTTTCGCTAAAATCAGATATACGCACGACTGAAGTTGCCTCTAATTTAAATCTGAAAATTTGGGTCGGTACCTAGTAATTAATTTCATGCACTATTGTTATTTATGGTTAAATTATTCACTAAATTTACAAAACAAATTTTTTAAGTCGGTTATTTAAATATGAAGATACATCTATTTGGCATAATAATGTTATAACATTACTGTAGCAACTGATGCATTAATTTACTTAATTTGACTTTAGACTACAATTTTTAAAAGATTTGTGTACGACAATATAAAAACTTAACCTCGGTTAAATTTTGACACATGCAGTTTCATTTATTTAGCTAGCTTATTTATAAATAGAAAAAATAATATTAAATTATTTATTGTGTTTGCTATGTCATGTTTGTGCAAAATTCATTTTATTACAAAACGCACAAAATTTTATTAAAGTTATGCGGTACATGAAACAAAATATAACATGATATGTATTAATAAGATAAAACGCCTGCACTAAAGTACGTTAAACTCACCAAAAATACAAACTGGAACACGTGTAATACGGCCTTAATGAAGCTTATTCCGCAACACTCTTTGGAACCCATTTTAAATTTTCACAGGTACGCAAGTACAAAATAATTTTTAACTTTTGCCTGGCATCTGAAAAATAAATAGAAATGAAATTGATTCAAATAAATATATTAAAAAATTAATTTATTTATAGATGTTGCTTAATCATAATTTATACAGATGCGACTGCATATTTACATTTTTCTGCTAATAGGTAGGTGTATTATTATGAGTGTATAGAATTCGCCTAGCAAATCATTGGCGTACCAAACAGATGCCATTCACTTTCATATTTGAATTTAATTTGCATCGCATAGTTAGGTAATTTAATAAATCAAAACCATGTAATTTGTAAATAGAATCGGAAATTCAGTATTTTTTATTTCATAATGACAATATATAGGCAAGCGTGTTTGGCTATCCTCAAATAATTTTCTATAGCAACCTAAACTAGTCAACCACAAAAATTTTGTACCTAACAGATTTTTTGCATGTAAGACGGTATTTTATCAGGTG
This sequence comes from Rhamnusium bicolor, assembly GCA_029963845.1. Lineage (NCBI taxonomy): Eukaryota > Metazoa > Arthropoda > Insecta > Coleoptera > Cerambycidae > Rhamnusium > Rhamnusium bicolor. The sequence goes on along the minus strand of JANEYF010004054.1, from coordinate 2,738,062 downwards.
GACAACATACAATATAAATAACAAATTTACTTCAAAATGTTATCTTTACTGTCCCCTCATTTAAGTACCCAAACAGCAATATTGCGACTTGCGACTCATCGCGCGTTTCGCCAACAAAGTTGGCATCATCTGGAGATGACTAAAACAGAGCTTATGCTAAGAATGTACCCTACTTGTACCCAAACCAATAATCTATTCTAATCTATTCAGTTGCAAGAAGGTGAAATTTTGATCTACTTTGACGTTTGTTTATTATTTCCAAGTGTTCCGATACCACAGACCTTGGACTACCTCTACTCTACTCGAATTAAACAATCTCAGTCAAGATGTAATAAGAAAATAAATTCAACTCACCAAACTTTGAATGAAACAAAATTGTTTACAATTCCACAATAATTCCCTCGGACAACATGAAGGAACAACAATGGGTAACTTTTTGTCACCATTCATTGCCAGTCTCTTCATGAACAGATTCGAGACGCAGGCAAAAGAAGAATTCGAGTGTTTCCCCAGGGTCTCGCTTGGGTATGTGGATGATATTTTTGTAGGGTTTGATACAAAAGTCGCCGATATTGACAACTTTGTTTTTAAATTAAACAGTCGTTTCACGACAGTTAAATTCACATATGAAATTGAAAACTCTGGACAACCACCATTTTTAGACGTACTTATTAATAATAAGAAATAGTGAAAATATCTTAGAATTTGACATATATAGGAAAGATCCAGTACTCTAAGATATATCCCTAAGGACTCTCACCATTGTGCTGAACACAAAATGGCAAGTTTTAATTTTTTCGTCCGTCGTCTATTAAGCTTCCCCCTCAATAAGGAAAGGTTTGAAAAGAAAAGGCATTGATTAAGGATATAGCTGCGAGATATTCTGTAAGTTTAATTGATAGAATAATTAGGAAACGAAAATTTAAAGTCGCTTCGAAATTCCTCGACCTTTCAAGATGAAAGAGAAAATCAGAAATTTATATCGATTCCATTCGATCCTCGATTCACCCGTGAAATTGGTAGGATTTTTTAAAGATGTTGGAATGACAGTGGTTCATTCATCAGGAAACAAACTACAACAACTTTTAGGCAATCCAAAAGACAAAATTGAAACAAACGAAAAGGCAGGGATTTACGAAATTAGCAATAAGGACTGCAATCAAAAGTACGTCGGACAGACTAGACGATCAATTCAAACTAGATTCAAAGAGCATATGGCCCATCACAAATATGGTAGAACAGATAAGTCTAGTGTTGCCCAACATACGTTTGAGAACAACCATAAAATAGTATTAGCAATTTAAGATTATTTAGGAATGTAATAAATACTAGACAGCTGGATGCATTTGAAAGCTTGGAAATCATAAAGTGTAAAAATAGTGTGACAGAGGGCATATCCCAAATAGCCCACTTTATTGGTTAGTGAGTCACGGTTCACCGAACCATGGCAGTAGTTTAGGTATAAATAGGGCAGGGTACCTAGATTCTTAGCATAAGGTTAGTTTCAATCATCTTCAAATGATGCCAACTTGGTTGGCGAAACGTGCGTTGAGTATAGTATATAGTGTTTTGGTGTCTCGTGGAAAATTACGTCAGTGCCTTCTTCACATCAAAAGTTTCAACCCACTCCAAGACTTGCGAAAGAATATGCACAGAAATTAACGTTGATTTAGGTGTAGAAAATCGTCATTATATCACCCACGATCTCTGACCGACTGGACGTCGTCGCTTATCAGTAAAATAAACAATTTCACCAACATCTGACCGACTTCAATACATAATTGTGAAGGTTAGTGTGGGTTTTTTTGTGTTTATTATTTACGTTGCGGAAACGTCGTCATAAAACTGAATTGCAACGGCATTCTTTAACGTTTTACGGAAGACGCATAAAGAGGTTAGAGGAAGAACTGAAACAAACAACATAACCTATAAGTTTTTGTTGTGTGAAAATGACAGATAGTCGAGAGTCAAGTGCACTTGGCTTTCAGCAAAATGTTCTGAGTTCGATCCCCGGTCATGGCAGTGGAATTAACTGTGAGAAAGATTACTTTCACTATATATAAATATTGGGTGTGTCTATTGTCTCTAAATGTGTACCCCCTCCCTCACAACGTTAGTTTAGGGAGACAGGGGTTGTGTGGTGTGTTATTATTCTCCTGATTTTCTTTGTAGGGTTTACTTCTGAGTATCAATAGAGAAAAACCGTGTTTTAAATTTAATACTCCATGCGTAATAATACGTAGAAATGCCCCAACATAGTTAAAAATTAATAGGAATAAATAAAAATTACTTGTAAACGACGTGGAAGAATAAAATTTCTTACTTTATACTTTTCATTACATTATTTGAATACATTGATCTTTGCATGTATCAATGCAGTCATGTTAAGGGTGACTACGCCTCTATCGTATAGCAGCGCACCCGATATGAGCATACCAACACCTGTATATTTAAATGTGTTGGGATAAGCTCGGCAGAAAGGAGAAAACCAAAGTTTCGTATATTTTGACATATCATAAGGTCTATTTAAATTAGGTTTCCTTTGTGAAGGTGTATATTTTCCAAAAATTTTAACATATACAATAAATAAATATAATTAAAAACAGTACGAACTAACATTATTGACTGGCCTAGGTTGCTTTACACAACTGCGCCATTTTTTCAAGACCAGTTCGAGTACGAACTTAAATATCATTTCCCGTTATTGTGATGTTAACAAATATAATGAAAAAAAAAACATGCGAATTTACGAGATTCTAGTCAATCAATGTTTCTTTAAATTTAAAATTATTAAGTACCTAATTATTACATTGTGTGTTGACAGTTAAATCACGCAAATACAAAAACCAATTTTTTTTATTTTAAAAAACACAGAAGACGCAGCTCTACTTTTCATCTGCAACAGCTGTGGTGTTGATTCCAGTAAACACAAGTGATCCAAAAGTTTAACAGTAATGTTTTTACGGGTAAACGTTGGTTTTCCGTGCAACGTTAAAGTGATGTCATAGGTCATCGCTGTCAGTCGCATGCCGACTTTGTAACAACCCTGATTTTATTCACCGAAGTGGTGCAAAAACGTGTCGGATAATCGTTGTTACGACATCATCCAGCAACGCCAGGAAGTCAGGCGACATTGATACTACGTTATAATTTATTTTTAATAAATAACTGTCTAACATCAGGAACATTTCCTAATTTATGGAAATATGTCTACGTGTATCCTGTAGATACCTAAGAATACTAGTCCTACTAATGAATATCGGTAGTTCGAACGCACTTCGGGGCAAATTAAAATTTTATTTGAAATTGCTTACAGACTAAGGTCAGATATGTAATTGACAATGCTCTTGATGTGGTTTGGGCTTCACATTAAACTGTAGATTTTCGTGTCTCCTTACCCAATATAAAATTTTGGATTTTCAATTTAAGAAAAAACATTTAATAATATACTACCTCCAACTCATTGTCAGCCTGGATTCAAACCAAAAAATTTTCTGTTAAAAGTTTTGGACGCCAAAAACTTTTTTATGAAAATTAAACTTAGTTCGGGATTTTTTCCCTAGGTAACGTAATTTTAAAATTCTATCCTAAGCAGTATTGTTCAATGATGAACGTTATACGTAACTCGGCAACACTAACTTCCAAGTCGCTCGGTACCAATTAACCAGACCCGCCCACAAACTTCTAAACCTGAGTCACTCTTCGTGACGCCGTAAGATTACGGAATCTAATTATTGACACACTGATTCACTACTCAACAGCTAGGACTATCTTAATAACAGTTTCCACGCCAGAGAGAATTTAATTATCAACCGCAGATTTATCGATAAAGTAAATCTAACAATTACTGAAGGTAATATAACATAACAAAGAGTAAAAGTTTTTCTTTAAATAAAGGGTGCATTAGAGTAGGGGATACATTGACAAACGAAAAAATTAGTTATTATAAAGAACACCCATTATTATTACCAAAAAAGATCATTTAGTTAATATTTAATTGATCAATTTCACCGCCTTTACACACGGATCCACATTTATTATTGTCGCTCCCTCCACAACGATTCTGGATATTAACCGCTAGAAATATTGCACGCCATCGGAATAAAATGTGTAAATATTGTTCTAAAAAACCAAAAGCCGTATTTCCGTCAATGGTTGACCTACCTCCTTCTAGAGTGATGTAGGTTAAGCCTTTCCTAAATTGAGGGGTTGATTACTCCGGTCCTTTTTTTCTACATCACATTAAGGCGACATAGAGGTATTAAAAGCCAAAAAAATAAGTGTCTGTTTGTCTGTATGGCAACGTAGGCGTTATACTTAGAATTAGCCTTTGATTTATCAACTGCTAACCTTTTTTGACTGTTTCAAATGCTTTTTAGCATGTCGTTGTCTTATACGCTTTTATTCTGATTGTGGAACAAATTTTATTGGGTCAAAAAACTAAACTTATCTTAGTATGATCACACGCTCGTCACTTCAGAGTATTAGGGAGGCAAATATCAAGTCAATAAAAACACATTTATACAAAGTTGTAGGTAATCAAATTCTTACTTTTGAGGAATTCACAACAGTTTAGCACATATTGTAGCTTACTCAAGTTTTTACTCTTTTCGAAAATGTAGTACTTGTTATAGATTTTTAAAAATTGCGGATTTATGAAGCCCTGAATAAATTACTACATAAAAACATTGTCTAAGGTTTCTTATCTTATCGATTTGTTATTTATGTATAGCTTCTGCCCTCCTCCCCAAAATTTCCTTCCAGATCCGCTAGTTCTGCTACCTTATTTTCGACAGTCAAGATGACATCGAGATACTGAAATGGCATGGGGATGGGGATCAATCACCGTTACTGAGGGATATAGCTTGTAGTTTGGATCTTTGCGCGTATATCAAATTAGGTGCGACCTACTCTTGTACTGCTATATTGCAGTAATGCATTTATAGTACTAACAAATACAATGAAATATGATAAAGTAAACAGAAAAATTCACATAAAATTCCTTTTAAAAAGAGAATTTTTCTGTTTACTTTATCATGAATAATTACTCATATGGGATTAACCTACCTACGTTACAATGAAATATGTATAAATGAAACGTTGTCCAGTACTCGCCATTGCTCAAAGCTGGAGTTGACCTTTCTGTTTATTCTTGAATATTTGATTCATACGGCTACTAATTGGGACGCGCAAAGATCCAAACAACAAAGTTTGTGTGGAGGATAACATTAGCAATACAGTAAGAAGGAGTTCCAACAGGATTTTCAATTAGTGAGTCGCCTCGAAAATCAGGCAAAGTTCATCACTATCACTCACCTAGTCCACTAACCGCCAACATCAGGGAGAATAACGTGCCTTTTCGCATAAAACACAAACTATCGTACCAGACGTTACCAATTTTCAGGCAACTCCTTTAGACACGCCCGTCCCATAAAAAGGGAGGACAAGCCCTCGCTATAAATAGGGCAGCAAAATTCTAAATCTCATCCATCCCTTCTTTTCATTTTGTTCATTTTTGTTTTCTAAATTCCTCTCAAAATTTTATTCCAAATTATAAGACAATCATCAGTAAATTACAGCACATTATTAATGTACAAGATTTTTTTCTAATTAAAAAATAAGTGGAGCTCGACATTCCTGCTCTCCACCTTGGTACTGTTTTAAGACGAGCTTTTTACTGTAGCAGTTTGGCTTGCCATGGCATCTTCAAAATTCAAAATTTATATACACCAGCTTATACAATTTATAATTTTCTTAGCAATGTTTTAAAGTTTCTCGTTAACGACGCATGCTTTTGCATGCGTCGTTAATTTCTATTTTTCCGTTGTTATTATACCATTTAAATTCATTTAATTTAGGTGTTGTATTTATTTTAATGATAAGTTTTAAGCCCGGACCAGCCCCGCTCAGCCTGACCTAACAATTGCCCCGTCGCCACCATACACGGGGATGTATCTGGCGAGGGACGTATACACCCTTGTGTTCTTATTTAATGAAGAAATAAATGGTTCTGAATTGAATTGACTATCTCTCACCGATTTGCAGTCAGGGGCATCTGTATATGCCTGTGCGATTCGGAAAATACTGAATTATGTCGATTCGCAAAAATATCGATTAACCGAATTGTTTAACATAATTAGAATCGATTCGTAAGGAGCCGGATCAAATTGAATGAAACCGAATCGAATCGAAGTTACGATTACTAAGATATGGTTGTGGTTGTGAGGGAATGTTGGCAGAACACTCAGACAGTAGCAGATTGTTGTCCGTTGTTCTTTTATTGCCTCCTATACTCTAACTTTCACTCTTAAAGTACCCAAATTATAACTGTTCTTTACTAGATGACACATACAAATCGAGCAAGACAACTAGATACACGACTAGCGGTATGCACAGTTTACAGTCGCCCGTCAGAACGGGCTTTTATTGTAGGGTAGGACATTGCTTTGCTCAAGAGGTCTTTTTGGGCATCTAATTTGAATTATTTATTTATTTACGTATTATTTTATTTTTTTTTAGAATCGGTGTTATTTTTCTTTATTATTTATGAAAATATTAATTTATGTTTTTAGAATTAGGTTTTGTTTGAAAAAAAAATCAATATTTGATTGTGCCCTGTTCTGATATTTTACATAACTTTAGTGTTTTACTAACTGTGGCCTCTCGGAGAAACACTGAAATTTTAGTAAATACGTTAATACGTAAAGATTTCTTTATATGAACGAGCAACACTCTGCACCGCGACATTAGCTACTGAAACCTAATTTGTCTCGTATGCTTCTCCCAGCAAGCACCTTGACGCAATCGTTAACTTTCGTTCGGATCTCGTATTCAGGCGTACAACTGTAAACTGCGCATACCGATAGTCGTGTATCTAGTGGTCTGGCTCGAGCTGCATGCTTATCTATTTGATTAAATGGTAAGTCATGTAATTACCCATGCGTTTTTTTATTGTTCATATTATATTTGTGAAATTAAGAATAATTTATTTTATTTTCGTTTAAATAATTCTATCTTTTCTCGAATTCTGTTTGTAATTTTGTTAATATATTTACATAATCCGTTGGCATAGTATGGCTTTTTTAAACTTTCAATTCCTAAACATCTATGATATCCTCATATTCACTTAGGCAAAAAACAGTATTGCTTACAGCGGCGAATGGGCCTTTCTCGGCCCTCAGCCCTTACCAACTCAGTTAACATGTTACTTCTATAAGTATTGTTTAGGATTTTTTTGAGAGTTAAAACTTCTTTTGTGACTTCTTGTTAGGATAATTAATTTATGAATGTCACTCACAAAATATAGCCTACAGAAGTAACCGTTCATTTCTAAAATAATGGTGTTATATTACTACATTTAAGAACTTTTTAAAAGATTGATTATTACCTCTTATAGATTTCATAATGAATACTTTTTTATACATTTTTATGGTGGTATACAATATATGCAATGTATTTCTTAATAATCTGTTGCAGGCCGTATGGATAACAGTTCTTACTTCTTATGTTGTCCTGATAATTCTCCTACGCGGGGTTTCGCTGCCTGCCGACAGCATTGTTTTTAATTCTCATGCACTTTGTAACGTGTAATATAATTATACAAAGTGTAGGGGTTAGGCTTTTACACTTTACTTCTTTTATTATTGTGATATTTCAATAGATTTCAAGAGCATTGTGGTAATAAAATTTGTCAGCGCAGACCAGTTCATGGTAAAATATGGACATTGTTGGCCGAAAAAATAAGCACCCCAAAAATGATGAGTTTTTAGAGAAAAAAAATTCTAACTTTTTTCTTGGATACATAAATTTAAGTGTTTTAACCTGTCAACATGTAAGTGATTACTTTATTAGTGGTTTCAAACTTATAGTAGCATAATTAGATTGAACAAAATCTCATAAATTCACAATTTTATTCACTTTATTTTTGTCACCACCACAATGGCAGCGACAGTAAGTAAGTTCATCTTCGAGCTGGTCTAAAAAAAATGGCGGAGTTGTGTAAAGCAACCTCGGCCGTATTGGGTATAATTCTAAAATAGATAGATAAATTCTCTTCAAGATGTTATTTTCCGATGTCAGATGGCCAAATATTAAGTTTACAAAAAACATTTACTTTTAGGTTTATGAAACTAACATGACCTGATATCTTGTTTATAGAATAAAAAAAACAATTTACAGATATTTTTTTGCACTGCTAATTGTACCACTTTTATAATACTTATAAATATCTCATCAATTATTTAATTTTTTTGAAACAATAAAACCTCTTTTTGCAACTTCTGCTAGCGTTCGATAATACTTTTCATAAGTACTCTCATTTATGCAACTTATATTAGTTTTATAAACCTCTACGTAAAGTCCTTTGTAAACTATATTTTTAGCATTTGTTTTGGTCACCTGACATCGGAAAATAATACCTTGAAGAGAATTTATATACGTTTACATAAATACTGCTTATGCTGATCTATTTTATAATTCTTCAGAACATTTGTAACCTCGTATGCTTACTGGGAATAAATATGTACTTAACTGTATCTTCTGCTTGTCTAATATGTGCATCCAGTTCTAGATAAGGGAGTGTTAGATGTTTTTATTGAAATCCTTAAATTTATAGAAAATAACGTTTACTTATTATTAGTCAGTTCTCTCTTTTCAACCGAATTTATGAAACAGACAAAATCGCGCAGGGTTGGTTGATATCACTCTTTATTCACACACCTTAAGTGGTGACCGCAGACTAATCAATCAAATATCATCTCAAAGTTATCCATCCACAGCAACTGTAAAGATGATATGGGTGATGAACAGGGAGCGGAATGCCAGTTACGTATACTATTACATAAATCTACAACGGCTTCTTGTCACAATACTGGTTGCCAAGCTAATGCATATATTACAGGTGTATAAATAAACGCATTCATATCGATTAATTCAAATATGAAGGCTCTTTAAACTGCCGATTTTGAAAAATGGCACATATTTGCGGCCCCTGGTGAACAATTTGGATTTCGCAATGGATTCGATACCACAAAAGCCTTATTTATTTTCATCATACTCATGCAGATGTGCATGGAATGTCTATATAAAAAATGATTAGATACGAATGACATCAGTATAATTAAACAGCTTTGCTGGAATCAAAGTGAAAAGGTCAGAGCAGAACACAGCAACACTGATGCCACAGCATAATAGAGATAAAGAACAAAGTTGCGGATACTAGCCCCGCTTCTTCTCAACCTTTAGAGATTTTCGTAAGAGGATGCCATCAAAGTTAATGGGCACTAATAAATAATATAAGATACGCCGACGATGCAATTATATTTCCCGATTACAAGTGGGGGCTGCAAAACCTACTCGAAAAGAATAGCTGCAGGAGTCCGGTGGAGCTTATGAATCAACGTAAGTAAGACCAAGGCAATGGTTATTTCCAACACAGAAAAATGGCGCAAACAAACTTTTTATTTGACACTTTTTTATTAGTAGAAAATGTTTTTTTTTTTGAGTAATAAAGTCCACTAATAATGCCAAATAAAAACTTTTATTTAACACAAGTTTTCTAGTAAAAATAATAGTGACATTATGATAAAAAATGATGTATTAATGGTTAAGATATGATTATTAATGACAAATATACATTTCTATTTATTCCGTTTTATTAATTACTAATAACGGAGGTTGTGGGATTAATATATTGATATCAAAAACAAATAGTCAGTATCTAAGAACAAATTACTAGTTTATTACAATTCAAAACTCGTTAATATTCGTCTGGTTATGTCGCGACCGAAAAGAGTTTCCCGCTATTTAGTACTTGGTGGGGAGTGCGCGTCGGTCCTCGACTTCTCATTTCACTCCAATGTTTGGTGCAGTGTTGCTGTGTTGTAGGGTGTAGTCAGAATAAAAAACTTAGTTTATGGTTGTAGTCTTCTAGTGTGGTGCGCGATTGAAGTATAAATAAAGTGTATGCCTGTTTAGAATTTAGATTAGATGCTATTAAATAATAATTTCTGTTGAAATAGCATCGCACTATTAATTTTTAAAGTATAGAAATTACAAAAATGGCGTTTACATGAACGCATGCCGGCTGACCTAAAATTGCGTCTCATATTCTACGTGACGTTACAGCACTTCAGTGCGATCCTGAATTGATTGTTATGGCATTATATATTGTTATTAGTTATTATTAAAAATACATATTAATATTCTTAAGTACAGGGTTATCCAACGAAAGGCGCACCCCTATATTTTGTTTATTTTTCGAGGTTAGAAAAAAAATTTTAAATTAAAAGCTCTCTTAAAACTCCTGCAAAGAATGTACAGGTTCTCATAAACGTGGGACAAACCAAACTTGTATTTTCTTAAGTGGGATACCCTATATTTTTTTACATTTTTGAAATCTGTTTTTTTTTGTGATTTCAAATATATGTGTGTTGTCTTATCTTTTACTGTTTTTTATTTATTGCAAATTTTATACCACTAGTATCTGCATGCTTATCAAGTATGCAATGAATGAAAGACAATTAATGACACGTACGCCCTACAGAATAATTTAACAAAGTCAAAAAGCAAACTACGTAATAACTGTTAACTACTATTATACTTACTATACCGAATAAAATGTTATTTGTTGAAGCTTTCTTGTTCTTTTTTTATAAATTGTGACAACACATCATATCGGTTTGAAAAAGTAAACATTTTCACAAATATGACACACAAAACCACAGTTTGCATTTTAAATTTATTAAATAATTATTCTGTAAGGCATAATTGTCAAATTAATTGTTTTTCATCCATGGCTAATCTGATAAGCATGCAGATGCTGGTAGTATAAAATTTGCAATAAAAAAAACAGTAAATGATAAGATGCAACATATACATATATTTGAAATCACAAAAAACACGGATTTCAAAAATGTAAAGAAATATAGGGTATTCCATTAAAAAAAACGCAAGTTGGATTTGTCCCGCTTTTATAAGACAAGCTGTATACGTTTTGTAGGGGTTCCAAAAGAGATCATTTGATTCACTATAATTTTTTCTAACTTGAAAAATAAACAAAATATAGCGGTGGGTCTTTTCGTTCTGTATACACAGAATCGCACTGATGTATCAAGATTATAGGTTATAGTGGTGGATGATTTTATAGTTTTAAAGAGAATTTTTATGTTGTGATGTTTTTCTATGAACTAACCCAGAGTATTTTTGGATTTTGAATTTTTTCTGATTTTCTAATGTATAGAATGATTTTTATTTTTAAAAATAAATATTTTTTATTAAATGTCGCTTTTATTAGCTACAAATACATCCTGTTTTACTAAGAAAAAATTTGAGAAAATAATATTCTTCTAAATAAACAGTATATTTATAATAAATAATAAATCTACTTATCATAACTAACGAATATAATAAATAGTAAACATTAAAAAATCGTACCAATATTTCTATATAATTGCTAATAAATTGGGCATTAGTGGCTGCTATCCGATAACATTAGTTACGAAAACACAATATTTTTAGTGTTATTGATTTATTTATTTAGCAGAAATAAAAAATGTAGTAATCACAAGTATATACAATTATATCACTAATAACTTAAATATTAGAGACAAATGTTTAGTGCATTATTCGTTAATATTTCGTTGATTAAAGTTTATTTGCCAGTAATATCTAATTTAGATCACGCTTTGTATATTTGTCCCAAATATACATGATTAGAAACCCGTTTCTTTTAGTTCTTGTCCCATATTTAGCTAATTTTTTTATTAAGGAGCCATAAATATATATTTACCAGCAATAAACATTTTTCTCTGTGAAAAAGGGAAATTTATCCGCTAACATATTGGTGTTTCTGTTTGGAAATCGAGAACTTGTAGCGAACCTCACGTCTAGCTACCCTTGTGGTAAACTATCGCTGTCACCATTGTAATCAAATGTTTGTTTCTTAATCCCACATGTGCCATTATTATAATAAAATTTAAACAATATCCCTCAAAATAAAGGATAAAGGTTGCTGCCACCGCCCCATGGGACTGCAAGGGGAACAGACACTAGTAGCGCCAGCTCTTTCAAAGGCTGGATCCGTAGCCCTAGGAATGTCTAGGATAGAACTCTCGACAGAGAATTAGTAAGACACACAGGTTTCATAAAATAATACGTATAATAAAAGAAAAATCAAAATTACCCACACATCACAATAAATTTTCCAATACTCAATGTTAAAAAAAACCTTTACAAATATAAAATAAACTCTTGAAGAGTAGGAGAGAGCACTCAACACTATAAAATATTTCTTCAGCTCCAAGTAACAAAAATAGTTTGATCTCACCAAATCCTGCCATCTCTAATATTGACACACACATAAATTTATAGGACACTTATGCAATACTTTACCAACAAAATTTCTAGAGTTATAGCCGAAAATAAGTAAAATAATTTAAATTTCTACCAAATTCTACCCCAATGTAGTAAACATAATTTTACGTCCGCAATGACTCGTCCACGTTCGACTCTTTAATAGCCGTCTCTTGAATCGTATGTTCACCCGCCGACACTCCACTTTCGATTCTCTCCTTTACCCGCCGCCGGCTTTAGCAAAACCGTTTTCTTAGAGACAGCAAATTCATATATGATATAGATGGTGTGTTACAATAAGCTACTTATACAGGGTGTATTACAATAACCTACTTTTACAGGGTGTATTACAAACTTCCAGATGCCGAGAAAAAATCTAAAATCGAACAGGCCAAGTCTATCTTCATGATAATGAGATTATTCTTTGCCTCCCATTCCCAAGAGCTACAAGTTTAGTATTCACCGTTTGATGGCCAAGTAATATGTTTATAGTATTCTTTTATACGGCATTGAGGTATGGATCCTGCAACTAAACTTAAAATGGAAGTTTTGACATCTTTTAAAAATTTCTTGGATAGCCAGAGTCCAATACAATGAAGTATTGAACTCTGGTTGCAGGTGGATCGAGAATTAATTAGGAGCATAAAAGATATAAAACGACTTACTTGGGAAACGTTACCAGGAATCCCAAGTAGCGACTACAGCTCATCATGGGAAAAATATAAGGAAAACGAGGTCCCGGCAGAAGACAAATATCTTGGCTCAAATACATCAGGCAATGGATCGGAATAAATCTCCAAACATTAATAAGAACAGCTGGAAACAAAGCAGCTTTTGCAGCAGCCATTGCCAACCTCCACTAACTTTGGAGACGGCACTTTAAGATGTTTTTAAGCAGCATGTTCCTCTAAGCCTAAATTGTCTCGTTCTGATTTATAAGTAAAGCTGGAAAAAATAATCGATTAATTGATAATTGACCATTTGATTATTATTATCAAAATATTTATTTAATCAATCGAACACAATCGAACAATCGATCTTCGATTATCAAAAACTTGTTAAAATAATTGACAATTGGCAAACAGTTAATACATTATCGATCAAAACAAGACGCGTTTGGATCTGGTATCAGAAATCAGATCTCTCTATTTTATGTTTTTACTACCCAAGAGGAAACTGTTGCAAACAGTGTTCTCTAAATCTCTAGTGCCGCCAGTGCCAGTGCAGTAATTCTGTGATGCCTCTCTGTGAACGTATATTGTGTTGTTTGGTTCTGTGCATATCACTGGTCGTTAGACGTTGAATTGGCTGTTATTCTTTATGCTAATATAATAAGTAATGATTAGGTTGGGAAAAATGTATACCTAGATCATTTGATTACTGTTCTCAGAATAATTGATTAATCGATTATAATCGAAAATTTTCGATACTAAATTTTGTAATCAACCAGTCCTATTTATCAGAACATGCTACTTGACACTCTCCATACATGAGATTCCTTCTTCGTAAAATTTAAAAGTGCAAATCTTTTACACAGAAACTTCTGACAAATAAATACTGTGATGGGTGTTTCCTCTTGACAATTCAGCAAAGTTGACAATAATCGAAACCAAAAAGTGTGCTAATTGTTAGCAGTTATTTTCGCTCATCTCAGATAACGAAGTTTAAAGTCTTTTAGCAGATCGTTAAAGATTTCAAATAGTTTTAGTTATCTAATGAGTTGCACAAGTTGAATTTGAAGTAAACTACAAGGTTTATTCTATTACATTTATTATGAAGTAAATAGAGTAGTAATAAAATATACATTTTTTTTGTAACAGAATGTACAGCCATAGCTTAGTGATTATTCTACTTATATATTAATATGTTTAACTTTAATACATGCAGACTTAAAGCTTAAAATGTATACATTGATAGTTTATGAGATTAGAATTCAGTTTAGAGATATCTAGTTTAAATGAATAATCAATACAACAATCAGGCACATGCCATTTTTTGACTGTTGAAGTAACATGAGAAAAACAATAAAGAATTCCAATCTCATAATGAAGTATAATTTGAATCGTTTGTACAAAGCACAATAAATATATTGTGACCAACTTACGAAATATATAAAATTTAAAATATAAACAATAATTGGTATAAAGATCACAAAGGTTTTGACTGGAAAATGTTTTAGGAATCAGACAATTACATCATATTATTTATAATGAATTACTTAAAATGAATAACTGATTGTAATTTAATGTTTTACGGCTTTATACAGGGTCTCTTATTTTTTGTATATACAGCAAATTAAAATCAATTTTGTTAAAATACTATCATATCATATGAATCATAAACTTTGTTTTTGTCACTTTAAAATCATGACAGTCTTGCTTTTAGGTAAATGAAAAACTCACCATATAACTGTTATTTGTCTTAAAAAATCTCTGTAACAGAATGTGGAGATAATTTTTACAAATTGACGTTCTATGAAGAAAAGACTTAAAATTTATAATTTATCCTTATAGTGCCCTCATAATAGCGAGAACATAACATATTAAACATTTCAGGAATCTTTATTATTTCACAAATATTTCTAAATAAACTTATACTTTCTTTTATCAACCTTTAATATTCCATGATACAATTTACATACAAGAGATAAAACATATCTGTAGAATAAGATATAGCCAATAAATTTTATTCTAAAATACTCTTCTCATATATTTTTATAATACAATAATTAGCTACAATCCAGTCGCTGATAATCAGCTTCCTTCTATATTAATTAATTAATGATGTACACTAGATTTTTTCCACAGAAAAATATGTTAAAAAAATGGATGAAAAAAAACCATTTTTAAACAGCTAAAACTAATTTTAAAATTATCTTCAAAATATCAGTCATTCTAACCTAGAAATGTTGTCCTATGAGCAACCAAATTGCAGTGTTGGATAAAAGTACAGTATACCTCGGTTATAGGAACCAAATTTTAAGACCCGCAATTTTTCCGTACACATATAACAATGTGAAATTCCATCGATTAAACCGAATTCGTACATAACGGAACATCGAACAACGAACCAGAAAAAGCCGAAGTTGATGAAATTTTCATAGCTTTAAAATTTTTTATTAAAATGTAATTCGCAAAAATCACGGAGTGGGCGACATCCATTAATACAGCCTGAACTACAAAGAGAAAAACATAAGTAAGTAACGGGAATTTCGGGAATTGGAAAATTAAAATTTTTCTGAAAACACGATATGAATAATAGACCCTAGAGAATTTCCGTGAATCTCAGTAAATCCCGAGTAACGGCTTTCCAATCGGCCTGTCTTTCCCATAGAACTGTGTGGATTTGTGTTGACGAAGCCATGAATTTTAAGGAACATATAATCATTAATGTAATTATGGGTATTTTAAGCGCTATTCAGAGTACACCTCCACTGTTAATATGTAGTAAACGGATGTTGCAAACCAGCAAATAGCAGTAAATGCTTTGTGTAATATTGATAAAAGTGAAAATGTTTTACTGCTTGTTTCAAACGCGGCAGCATATACAGTGTCCCAGGATAGATGTAAGAAGAGTGTAATGGACAAAAAATTTTTGAATTTTGGAATGACACTGTGGGAATTATTCCTGCTTGGTGTAAAACTATATCAAGAATGAGTTGATTCGGTGTTATACAAGGTGTTTTATAAGTCAATTTATAAAAATCGTCTTTTCACTAATATGAAAAAAATCCCATTAAAAAAGTTGTTTAGAATGCAATTTATGCCTAATTACCAAATTTTAGGAATATAAATTAACTTTGAAACTGTCCCTTTTTTCCTTGGTAGTCAGTTTTTTGTTGAAAATAAGATACGTTAAGAACAAAAGTTATTCATAATAGTAATTTATTTTAGAAAAGATATTTGTGATTTCAGAGGACTCTCAACTTGCAAAAATTATTATTCTTAAAATTTCAAAATTTATATTAATATATTGAAAAAAGGGGAGTTCCAACAAAGTAAATTTATGATTCTGAAATTTAGTAAGACACAGAGTGCATTCTAAACGACATTTTTAATGGAATTTTTTTCATATCTTAAAAAATAAAGGTAGTTTATTAGTGACGACTTTTATAAATTAACATATCGATAAACTAATTTTTTATTATAGTTTCACATCAAGCAGGACTGAATTCCTAAGGGCCACTTCAAAATTCGACAATTTGTTGTCCATTACACCTCGGTGCATCTATCATGTGAGACAATGCATGTGTAAAGCTGTCAGGCTTTTACGATGCACGTATTCCAATATGATTCATGTACCTAGTCTGGCCCATGTCTTGCAATCTATATTATCGAAGACGGCCGGCTCGGCAATGGAGAGCATTACCGATAAGTCGCCAGTTTTCTGCGAAATCAATTACTAGAAGTATAGTATATCTCTCAATGAGTAAGTGTGGATGCAAACGATCACAAAAATTTGCCATGTACTAATTCATTTATTTCATTTATGTTTATGGAAAATGAAAAGCATAAAGCGCATTCTTTTCACGGATCTTCTTTCCCCGGAGAAACCAATGTCTTGATCACAGTAAAGATTTTATGAAATGTTAAAACATTCGAGGTTGTATTTTAATTGTTATGTACAAATGACTGTTGTCTCTTACCCTATGTACCGGCCTTAGACGCACGAACACTGCCCGGTGTCGAGATATGAATGAGTACATTAATATAGACAATTACAACAGAATATTTCGACGACGACGACGATATAATCGGGAAAAATTCTGAAATTGATCATGGGGAGGTTAAAATGAGGATGAGCAGGAACAACCCATATTTCAGGTTTTATCTGTCCAGGCGGCTATGAAAAATGTGAATGACATTCGTCATTTTTTTATCGCGTGGTGCGCTGGAAGCGATTCTTGACCATTTGAGTCAGGTTGAAACAGATAAACTAGATACTTCACTGTACATGTGTCTTTATTATCATTCTTTAAATAATTAAATAAGATTTTAAAGACCAATGGCAGTTCTATTTAAGGCACTTGTTTTTTTTAACTGTAGACAGATTTATCATGTGATATTGTAGTATTCTGAATATTGTGTACTAGGTATCTGTAGTGCTTGTTCAGATTACACAATTAAAGAAGGATAATAATGAAGATGCATATGCAGGAAGTATAGCGGGGCGTGTTTGAAGGTCTCCTACGATTTGTACATAAACACGCGGGTTCCATTGAAAATAACGAACTTTTTTAGAAAAGAGTAGCATTGTCATGTTTACAATTTTGTTCGTTTTAGGTTTTTATTAATTACACATTTTTATACATATGTACACATTAGACGATAAAGGCGTTTTAAAACACTTCTGTATTTTTTCCGTCATTATCGTTTATTGCGCACCTTAGATATAAACGAACTGATTTGGTAGTCCCTTGAGGTTTGTTATATCCATGGGTATACTGTATGATTCTGAAATATTGTTTTTTTTTTTGTCTTTTTCAAAGTTCAACACTTTAGGTATATCCCAAATAATAAATCAACAGCAATTTAAAATTTTGATATTTTATATACACACTTTTGTTTTAGTTTCAGTTAATAAAAATTGATAAATATTTTACTTTTTTTTATGTGCATGGTAATCCATCAGAATTGTACGCATTTTAATAGAAAATATTTTAGTTATTATCAGAGTTAAAGTTGATATTAAACGTTCAGGTGTAAGGTTGCCTCAAGGTGTTTTTTTTGGTTTGTTCAAAAAGCCAATTCAACTACTCATAAACAAGGTATTAAACGTAATTTTTTTTAAATGGAATATCCTGTATATTTTAGTTATTTGATAAATCTATTTTTTTCTGATATTAAAAATATATAGTATGTTATATTCTTAATAACTTCAGAGATACAAGTAAAAAGTAAAAATATGTTAAATGGCATGAAATTGTCAATATAAAAGAAAACCTATAGAAAACGACTCGAGTTATTATTGTTGATTTGTAAATTAGTCCAAATTTAAATATCTAGTGAAAAAAACTGAAATATGTTTTCAGAAGTGCAAAAATGCAATATTCTTGAAATATACTTGAACAATAAAAATAAGTATTACAGCCTCTTTTAATATACTGAAATTAGGCTGAAAATACAGAATAGAAGAAAAAATTAACAATGTTTTTAAATTTTGGTTCAGAATGTAGGAAAAAATTCCCATGGTGTCCTATACGAAAAGAAAAGGGATGGCGAGAGAAAATGTTGCCCATAAAATTTTCTATAAAAAAGGTCCTTATCATATTTTTGATAGATCTAATAGATTTCGAATTATATATAGGCTGCTGAAGTAGGGGGATGTTTCATATTACAACTGAAATTCGTAATTCGCGCTAAATTTTCTCGAACGCAATTTTTCCTAACTTACAATGCATAAAACGACATTCATAGAGAAAAGTTTTTTTATAAGATGATGGGTACCATCACTTTTTTTTTATTTCTATTTTTTTAAATTAATTGGCCCCTTCCTTTAATGCGCAGCGAACGCAATCGCATCTTTTTTTAATTCTATAATTTCCACCTCAAAAAATTTATATTCTTTTAAAATTTTAGTGACGTATTTGCAAAGTAAATTATAGATAAAGTATTTTTCACCTCTAAGTGACGAGCTTCACACCTCTCCTCTCAAAAGGGGTACTTTTTCAGCTTTTTGAAATTTTTAAGGAAAAGTGTCTATACGCGAAGAAGTGCAAAAAGAGAACATGACAGAATTTTCTATAAAGAAGGTCCTTATTATATTTGAATACATTAAAGTTACAGGTTGCTGAAGTACTATCCAGCCGCTGAAAGGCTCGTTCGGCAAGGGAGAGTATTGCAGATAAGTAGCCGGCTTTCTGCGAAACCATATACTAGGAATATAACATCTCTCCCAATAAATAGATGCGGATGCAAACGATCATAAAAATTTACATTGCACTAATTAATTTATTTAATTTACGCTTAATTGTTAATGGAATGCAGGATTCACATTCTTTCCGCAGGTCTTTCCCCAACCAGATAGTAGAATGTTTAAAATTAATTTATCCATTCTTGAATATCAAAAGCAAGAGTATTTTTCATTCTATTATTTTTTCTATTTTTATTCGGGTAAACGAAACCGTTACAGATGCACCAAAAGCTCTATACTAATGATGGTATGGAAATAAGCTTATGCTGAGACAGAATCTACCTATCGAAAATATGATGCAATGAATTTGTAAAGACCATTTTTTGCAATATTTTTCTTTCGAAACTATTTTTGCAAAAGATAGAAATATAGGACTGTTTCATTTAAAAATTCGAAAAATATTAAAAATATCCCATTTGTGTAAGGGTAGTGGTAAAGCTCGACCCTTAGGGACAGGGACTCTAATTTTTAAATTTTATTTTGTAAATGTAACCAGTTTTAAAAAATGGTTAATTTTCTGAAATTGAAATTACAGAATTAAAAAAAGAACTCGCAACGCATTCACAAGGGGTTAATTAATTAAAAAAAATAATAAAATCAAAAGGGACAACCATTTTATACAAAAAAAAAAACTGTTCTAAAAATTTAGTTCTATGCACTGTAAAAATAGAAAATACTGTTTTTGAGAAAATCTAACACGAATTAGAAATTTTAGTTGTGAGCTAATACATCCTCCTACTTCAATATTAAAACTCGAAAATATGAATTTATAGAAAATGGTGATGTAAATGTGTGGCTAATTTCATTTTTAGCATTTTTAGCCGATTTTTGCCCGGCAAAAAATCCTGTTAAAAACGGTAAAAAAAATATTGAATAATATACCACTATTGGTATTTTCAATATAACTCGTTGCGTTAAAACAGACAATCCAATAACATGTAACAAAATTTAAAACAAATACCTAATAATTAATAGTTTTTCTGATGATGGTGTAATAAACCGAAATGTTAGAAAAAAATAATAAAATTAGTTATACCTGACCAAAATCCCCACAAAAAAAAAACTATCAGATATTATGTAAATAATTTGGGCATACGTGGGTTGTTTGTGCAGCTGACAATATGAATGCAGACAACCCATGATATATTGTATTGATATAATTCAAGTATAAAGTATACTCACTTGTAGGGCTTTTATTACTACTCAAAACTAAGTGAAATTTGCAAAATTCGATCAGATTTTGTTTCAATTTCAACACAGAAGTGTAAAAAATATATGTTATGTCTTTATGTCAAATACTAGCAGTTAGCGGGAATTTTGCCAAAAAATAATTTTTAGCCAGCTAAATTTATTTTTTTTTGCCACATTTTTAGCACAAAATGTATTTTTTGCACTGAAAAAAATTGGACACCACTAAAAATTTTATGGGCAACATTTTCTTTCTCTACTTTTTTTTGTATAGAGCACCGTTTTTTGCTAAAAAAAATTGGAAACACCGCAAAATGCAATTTTTTGGGGGGGGGGGTAGGGGTAACTTTTTAGTTTTCAATTTTTACCTACATTCTGAACATGCCACCAAAATTTCAGAACATTAATAATTAATTTTTTCTTCTAAAATGTCTAATTTCCACACTATTTTGGAGAATATACCGATTGTTTTCCTCATCGAGCATATGTAAGAATTTACAAAAAATGCAGGAGTTTGGAACTGTAAAAAAGAAGAGTGTTGCTTGTCACGGAACCTGCGTGCACAGATGTGAACATAGTGAAAATGTTCGTATTTAAATTAATAGAACATTTACTTGAGTATCAATTAGAGATTTGCATCGTGAACTTAAAATATCGTGTTAACCAATTCAGAGAACATTGAACCTAAGCTCCAAGATTATAAATATCAAAAAGTTAAAAAGCTCTCTGAAAGACATTTACCTTTTAGGGTATTATTTTGCAGTGAACTATAGGGAATGATTTAACTAGCTGACCAATTTTTGTTGTTTTGTCGTTGGATAAAACTATAACATGCTACATATTTTTGATATCAAGAAAAATATATGTCAAATAACAGTTTTCGTTTTTCTTTTTTTTTTTTAATAGGCAAACAGTATACAAGTGTGAAACTAGTCCCTACCAGACGAGAGAATACAGGATATTTCTATGTCATGATTGGGATGATTCCTGTCATCAAAAGAAGCAAAAGACAAGAATAACATTTTCCCTAAAATTCATTCTAAGCACTCTACGATGTTTTAAAAATATAACATTAAACAGGTTTTTAAAATATTTTTTTCCAATTTTGTTGTGATTTTTAATAAATGACAATAAATTTTTATTTTTTTCCTGAATTGCCGATTTTTTATAAAATTTCTACTTTTACAAACATTTACTGCTGTCGCTGAGGAAAATAATCCTTTGTAAATGCGCTGCTAACGGTGCTCATGATATTCCGATTTTTTAATTTTTACTCACGAATGGTACGATGTACGAGAAAAACTGAAGGGGGACAAAAGTTTTAGTTAAAGATAGTGCATCCAAATTAACAAAACAAAAATCCATTATGTTGCAAATTACTTTTATGTAAGATTCGATCACTCCAACCCGCCCTAACTTCGACGCCACTAGTTAGCTTCTAATGAAACTCTTCGTGTATGTAGCTATGAAAACAATTTTCTCTGTTACTTTTGAATTCAGTACTTTCAACAATCACTGAGTAATTATTTAAAAAGCCTATTTAATGTTATACTTTTAAGGCATTGTACGGTGCTTAGGAAGCATTTTAGAAAAAACGTTGTTCTTGTTTTTCGCTTTTTTTGTAGAGAGGCATCACCCCTCCAAATTGGTCGTGACATCATTAAAACACTCTGTACATAGGGCGTTTCAAAAAAACGTATCAACAGATCGCCGACGATATATTTATTAATCAAACTCCGCATATTTTTTTAAATGCCCTAAAAATGTTAGTACGTTTGTTTAAACACCCTGTATATGCAATATCTGAAACTTCAATAAAACATATAACAATATAAAAACTAATTAGTTGTGTTATTTTTTGTTTCTCAAACCTATTTAACGCCAACGTAAAATAATTATTTTTAAAAAATTTATTAATATATGTTTTTATTATTTACAAGTTTATTTCAAAAACAGACGTTATACACATTATTTTTTTTCGTAAATAAAACTAAATAAATAACCCTCCAGGACTCATTTAAAAAAAATTAAGTTTTGTTAAAAAACTATCATCGTTGAATTTAATCAGTAATAAATCGTGCAAAATCTGAGTAAATGTAACAAAAATATGGGTAAATGGTAATGGTGGGAGAGGCTGACACAAGTAGGCCGCAGATGGGCACTTATTACCCCCCCTCCTCAACCATTCCCTCAGCCATGTACTTCTCTTGCTTCCTTGTCGAATTCTTCTGAACTCCTAATGAAGATCAGGAATGGCAACCAAAATATTTAATAGTTGCAATGTATGTATTTTGACCTATACAATCCAAATATGCAAAAACTTTACGGGATGTCCCATTTAAAAATTTTATTTTCGAGACAATTCCAGCAAAACAGAAGTCGGCATATTAGATTTTTACCTCACATAATTGGAAATTACTTCTAATATAATAAATCACGTCAAATTTGAAAAATATCCCTTTGCCCGTTCAAGATATAAACATGGTCCTATATGCTGGGCCACCTGGTATACTGATAACTGTTTTTCATATTATTTCACAAGTACAACTGTGTTAAATGCTTTAAATTACATGAAATATCTAAATGATGAGAGTATATAAAATAAAATATAATCACACGATAAATTCTATTCGTGATTTCACATCAATTCTCACTTCGTAATCATAATGCACAATTACTGGTGATATAAATAATATTCCCTCTACTATATAAGGCAGTTTGGTTTTTCTGACTAGATATTAAAAATAAAAATTAATTATGCTGGATTTATTACTAATAGAAATAAATACAAAATTCAGAGGTTTGCACTTCTCCAAATACAAGAAAATATATTTTTTAACCTTATATTAAATTTGCCTGTATTATTTCTAATATAATTAAATAAATCTTCATTTATTTATATGATATTTACAATATATCTTACTTTCGTTTACTGCCTCAAAGCTACCTTAATTGTAATTTTAATTGAATACTTTTAAAAATCTGTGTTCATTTACACTTCTCTTTTGTTAAAAAGTTTATTATTAATTCTTTTCTTCAATAACTCGTTAACGATTAATTTTATAAAAACTTATTTCTTTGTATTTTCCTTAACTTGTAAAAAAATGTTTACTTGTAAGTAATTCGAAAATGCCAAATTTCTTCATTTTCAGAAAAATTAAGTAATTAGAGTTCATGGGAAAAAATGTAATTAGCAAATAACGCTGCCACGAGTTTCTTTAAAAAAATTATTAGACACCCTGCATTTTAAAGAAACAGTACCAACCTTTTCAGTTTATAGCACTAAATAATGTATAGGCAAGAAAAACAAGTTAATCAAACTGTCTTAATGTGTCTTCCAATTTACAAACGATATTTTTATAGAAATTCAACTGTTCCTGAAGAAAACTTTTCATGGTTAATTTTAAATCGGTATCTCTTTCATTTTGAAAATGATTTAGTTCTGCAAAAACAGTGTAAGTTAAAACGTCAGCACGTTTCCTAACATCAGCCAGCGTTGATTGTTGCATTGAGTTTCTCTCACACTCTCTTTTCTTCTGCTCGGATAATTTTTGAAGGTTTAAAATATCTGGAAGGCTGCTTGTGATTCCTTTGTATATATAGAGTTTATCGAATAGAGGCAGCCAGTCTATTTTTGCTTGTTCTTCATAGAGTTTACCAATCAATATGTAAGTGGAACCAATGCTTTTAACATCTGAAACAATGAAAAGTTTTTTTATAGTGTTTTAGTACTACGTAAATAAATTCTGTGTTTAAAATCCATGAAAAAATTTCGGTAAAAGTAACTCGATGTTATACAGGGTGTTCCAAAAAAACCTACCAACATTTTAACGACTTTAAACATGAGTCCTTTTTATGTAAAATTAAAGGATATATTTCAATAGTAGCACCAAAAAACCTAACCTCAAAAATCTGGAGAAACAATTTTCAACGACAATTGATTATCACAATATATACATTGAAACACCGCTACACCCCCCTCAAAGTGGGTCTCTGATTTCGCAGACGAATTTACCTATTTTTTTTATCAAAATGTGAATACTAATGTTTATATTGAACATATGTTCAGTCTATTTGTTCATCAATCACACGATGATGAGCTCACTCGAGGGTATTTCCAACAGGACAAAGCTACAGCACATACTGCACGTACCACAATATTTTTTTGATGAGAATTTTACAATAGAATAGTGGATATAAATTTATGGCCATCTCGGTCCACCGATGACGCCGTTCCTGTCTGTCCTGTATCCTCACTTGAAATACCCGGCTTAAGAATTGTGAATTGCTTCTGAAAAAATCGAGATAACACTCCAGTGGTATTGCAGTCTTTGGAAATTTTTACAAATGAGTGCGTTTTTGCCTGCAGAATGAAGGGCAATATTTCGAACAATCTTTTATTTTAGTGCTTACTGCATTGGTCAATTGTAATTGAGAAAGGTAGGGGGGTAACCACAAAGTTAGTTTTGTATAAAGTCAACCAATCTATGATGCCGCATTTTTAATTATGTTGTCCGATTTGATCTTTGGAAGCAGTTTTTCTAGAATAACTATTGATAGAAAGTTCTTGAGAACCTTTACCTACATTAAATAAATATTTGACATTTAAAAACAAAAAGGAAGAGATGAAAATATATCACCACTTACCAACTGAGGCCTTTGAATACATGCCCTGCTGATTTTGCTCAAATGCGGAACCAAGTGCAAAAAAAGCTTTCCCCGATCCTAGTGAATTCCCTCTTATACATACTGGCTGACTTTTTCTGCTGATCCTGTGCAGTTTGCATTAGATTTTTTATACATTGGTCCATCTTTGCTATGTAAATAATACTCTCATCTATTTTTGGGTCAACAAGAGATGACAAAATTTCTTTCTCTGGTGCTTCAATACACATACAGAAATTGGCCCCTACTAGTTGGTCACGTTCAGCATTTCTCTTTCCTTGTTTCCACTGTTTTTCATCTGTGCACGTTAAAAAGTGTATCCAAACATCACAAGTCGATAAAACTGGGTGCCGGCACATATAATTTATAAATTCTTGTAACTGAGCCCTACGATGCTCAATGAAGTGTTCTTCATATCTACCCGAGACCTGCTTATCTGGTAATGGTGGTACAGCAACTATGTTAAATTTTGCTGCCAGTCTATCATGCAGCCAGTCAAAATGTTTGTACCTACGCGAAACTTCTACATTGGAAAACGATGGGGTTAATTGATATGCAATGAAAGATTTTAAACCCCCCATTTTAGAGGATTTCTTAGGTGAAGTGATTTGTACTGTGTAAGGGTTGGATATAACTTCCCACCTCCCCATAATGTCATCATTATCTCTGAAAATAGAGAATTTTTTATTTGCTGTCGGTATTTCTTTTCCTGTACCTAAAAAATTTACATCATATTAGATAATAGTTAAGATACCGTTAATATTAATAAAGATAATATAATAGATAAAAGTAATGAATGCATAGAGATAAATATTGACAAATAATAAGGTTACTTACATAATATTATTAAGTACCCATGTTAAAATATAAACTACTTAACTTTAAATATTTAAGAAACTTATTAAAGTATTAATATGTTTATTATCTGAATAGTGAGCAATTGAATAAAATACTTTAACAGAAAAGAAAAGAATTTTCTTTAATCAATTTTATATGCTCTGTAATATAACTAATTTTAGATTTATTACGAGCATAATAAGTAAAAATTACGTAAGTAGGTCAAGAAACAGATACCTCCTCGGACACCTCTAATTAGTTTTAATTAGCAAAAACATCTAAAAATGCCACCCAATGTTGAGATATTAGTATAATGACATGTACTTTTATAGTTATGATACAGGGTATTTCAAAAACATGTAGCAACGCTTAGCTGGAGATTCGCATTCCAAAAAATAACAGAAAAAGTTCCTATAAACATCAGTCCAGAAACGCTTCGTTACAAGAAAATACAGTTTTCCTAAAAATCTAAAAACTGCTTGGAGGTATTGTCTTGACTCTTGGGGATATTATGTACTGTATACAGCAATTTTTTTCACTTAAATTAATTTAATTTATTTCCACCAGGTGTGTGCTATTGGTAATACCAGTAATATTGTACATAAATATGGTACACCACTGTGTTTTAATATTCATAGCTTTTTTAAAATTGTTCCTTCTATCTAAATAAAACTGCCTCTTGAGTTTTTTATATTGAATAAACTGTATTGATAAAATTGACAAAATGTATATTCATGAACATTTTTGGTAACTATTATTTTATGCTGCAAAAAAAAATAAGGAGTATGCTTTAAAACGTAAAAAGTATAACAGGTTATGATCTACTGTAAGTATAAATAAATCTCATCTTCTGCCACCCATTTTTTATTTTTAGGAGAAATGATATTTTAACATCGTGTACCTCAGTAACGAAGTGCTTCTGGACTCATGTTTATAGGATCTTTTTCTGTTATTTTTGTATTGGGAATTTCCAAATGAGCATTGCTTTATGTTTTTTTAAACACCCTGTATACTTAAACTTTAAAATTTAGAATTTGGTCTTTTGGGATGATTCTGAGCAACTTTTCTTAAACAAATTTTTTGATAAATAATGCCTAATTTCTGAATTTTTGGCTTTTATTTTTAATCATAACATCGACAAATTGTAATTTGTTTATCAGATACAACTTTCGAAAGTGTGTATTTCGAGAAGAAGAATTTTAATGTGTAAAATGCCTTTATTAAAAAAATGGGACACACTGTATATATTTAAATAGATATAGACATCTCCAAAAATAGTTGTAAATGATTATGGAGGCCTCACACAAAGATATGTTACTAGCTTGCTATTTTTTATTTACTCATTTTTTTCAATATTATTATCTTAACTTTCCCACACAGCTCATTAAACATAAATATAAGAGGGAAAGTGGCAGAATATGGATAAGGAAAAAGTAACACTAACCATTAATAATTATTTGGTATGAAAATATTTGAAAAAAATACCTATATCTTTCTTATACTTACATCTTTCTTATATATATATATTTTTTTTTTCAGGAATATATGGATTATTTTCTCAACCAAATATAATAAAGAAAAAATCAAAAGCATAAAAGCTTTTCCACTGCACAACATTTAACAGGAGGAAATCTACATCTCAAAAGATACTGAAACATTTTTCGCTATTAAAGTTAATGGGGCCTATACATTTTCGGGATTAGCGACAATTTTAACCATACATGATTAAAACGTACGGGTAAACACGAAAGTGTATGTGACAATCCCGATAAAATTATCCCAAAAATGTATGGGCTGTTGGAAGTTCGTTAAACCGGTTGGGTAATCACGTACTGTTAAAACTGTCACAAATTCCAAAAAATTTATGGGGCACTTAATGTAATCACTTTTAAATTGATTGGATATCATCTGTATGTGAACAATTTCTGATTGCATAAATTTATCCTACATTTTGTTATTCCATGAATGTTGTGAAATTGTAATAACTGGAACTAACATATCTTATCATATCTCACATTTTAATATTCTTTGTTTAGTAAAAACATTCTTTTTTAAAGAATCTGTTTTAACATTACGTTTACTACTATGTTTACATTGTTTGCGAATTACATATATTTTAATATGTACTTGTAAGTTTAAAATAAAATACTGAATTAAAAACGTCCTTCATAATAAAAATTACCCACATGAAAGCATTCAGGCCATTATAATAAACATACATACCTAATCGAGAAAAAATTGCTAGACATTTTTCTTGTGTTTAGTTAGTCTCATTTCTAGAGGTCTAGATGACTCAACTACATACAACCTTTGCATAAAATAACAAATTACTAATCCTTGTTAAAAAAGTTTGATCATAGTAAAAATTAATTGTAAAGAAATGTTATTTATAATTTTTAAGAAATAACTTCATATATAATATGTTATTTCCTTGGTTTTTTCTTATTATATCATATTATTATATCAACAAAACACCGAAAGTTTCAAATTATATAATCATATGTAAACTAAATTTAGCATATATAACTATAACCTAATCTGATGACCTAATCCTGTAATTGGGCTCCTGCCTGTTGGATTTTGTATTTAAATAAATAAATAACAGTAGTTTTTACTCGGATTTTTAGTAGAAAATTAAAAGTTTGCCAAAACATGTACTCCACAAGTACAACACTTTGTTCTTAATCACAATATGCCGAGAAATATGCATTGCAAATAATCTAGAAACAATTAATTGTAATAGGTAGGTACCTATTACTAAGACCAATTGAAGATTAAGACTCGATTAAGACCTTCAATTTTACGCAATTATTTAGATGTATTGACTGGATCGAATATGTATTTTAGGAATACATATTTGTGACAATGGGAAACTAGTTATGAGTTTACTTAAAAC
The DNA here is from genome assembly GCA_029963845.1 of Rhamnusium bicolor. Taxonomy (NCBI): domain Eukaryota; kingdom Metazoa; phylum Arthropoda; class Insecta; order Coleoptera; family Cerambycidae; genus Rhamnusium; species Rhamnusium bicolor. The sequence continues at coordinate 2,709,213 of JANEYF010004054.1, read as the reverse complement.
TTTAAATTATGCATATTTATTTATTATGGAAAGAAGTTCATGTAACAAAACCATTAATACATTAGGACTTACCAGTCATACTACTTCTAGTTATTATATTGGTTATTCTCGTTTTGAATACCAAATATCTGATAACTAAAATTTGCTGATAAATTTTTTAAATGCTACTTTCTAGGTACACTTAAATAACTCGGCATTTAAACTCTATCATTGTCTTAAACAGTAGTTATCTGTTAGAAATATCATCATTTTTAACAAGTTATTCATGTATGAATCATGTATATTCTCTAGTTAGTCTTAGTTATACTGCGGACAAAATGTTTGCTAACATAAATTGTAGTCAGTAATCTATTCAGTGCAAGTGCTTATCCGGATAATCCCGACAAAATGAGTCAAGGAATGTTTATTATCTTTTGAAATGTTCACTTGATTTGCAATTATATTTTCTCATAAATTTTTGTTGAATTATGTAGGTATATTAAACATAATTTCACTTATTAAAAAACCCCACATTAGGTACAACCTTTACCGTGATTTTATTGTTTAATTATTATGTAGATAAGTATGTGCATTATTTGGTGATCCATAAAAATTATATGAATACTTATAATGTATACTAGAATTGCTATAATATTGATTATTTTTGCCTCAATTTTTATTATTTTTATTTAGTGTTACCTAAATTATTTGCAGCTTATGCAGCCCCAATATCTGTTTTTCAACTTTTAAATACTAATGTGGAATATCAGTGTCTACCAGTTATAAATAATATCCACCAAAAGGCTAACATCTGATAATTTACATATCACTGTTGTAATATGAGCTAGGTACATATTTACATTAAATATAAACCCGGATATGTAAAAATCGGGGGTAAGATTCTAAAGATGCACTTGTGAAAGAATTAGGTACCAATATCTACCACTTATGAACTTATTCATTATAAAATAAATCAACCTACCTAAAATATAACCTTCTAAGCCAGATTTAACATAAGATGAGAAAATATTTAGGCTCTTTTTTGTAATAGTTCCCTTATTATCCATTGCAGCCATATTATTACTACTTCCAAGAGAAACATTATCATTCTGTACATTCCCTCCATAAGAATGTTGATTTTGATTTGTTTCGTTACATATATATTGTTTGACTAGGTGCGTGGTTATTAGCTATTTCTGAGTAAGTATCGTCATCCCAGTCATCATCCCAGTCATCATCCTGATGGCTTTGTGGATCACCCCAATCGCTTGCCTGTGGTGGTAAAACTGGAGCAGGTATATTGGGAGGACTTGAGGCATTAATACGTTCAACATATGCTTCTGGGAAAAGTCCTGACTGCCCTTTTGAATTAAGTCCTTCCCACCAACCTTCTCCTACATCAGTCCTTGTCACTGTTAGTAGCTCCCCTGCAGAAATTGTCATTTCGGCGGTGCCTGACTCCCCTTGAAAATCATACAGGACTCGAGCTTTAAATGTGGCCATTTCGGGATTAATTTACTGCGAAATGTCAAAATTCTGCATTAAATTGTGGGTGTACTAATAAGTGTTTCTGATCGTTGACACTTTATTAACCTATAACACTGACACAAACTGTACTGTTTCTTGTTTACGTTATTGGCACGAAAGCACGATTATTTGTTTAGTTTTCTTTTTTTACTGCGAAATATAAATAAATAAGCTTTTGTATTATGCTTTTAACACGATAAATTCACTTTCATATTGTTCATTAGTCATCTATTGTCCATGTTTACGCTACAAATTTTACAGCCTCAATCGGTAATCGTCGACGTCGTCTCGTTATACATTCGTCATAGGATTAAATCCGATGGTGTAGTAGAACACGGTAGTATACCCACAGATGTTTTCTGAGGAAAATATTAGTTTGGTAATATACGGGCAGATGTCAGTGGTGGAATAGACAGTGGCGTACGTAAAAATTTTAAAAATGTTGAATGTTATTTAGCTTACAATTTTTACCCAATACTTGGCTTATGTGATATCATGTAAGAAATCGGTTCATTTTGTGAAATAATATTTTTTAAATATCCTAAACATTTAAAGGGAAAGGAAAATCAAAAGAGTTCACATTTTATAAATTTTAGATCATAGCAATTTTAAATTGTCAATACGTCAAAGAATCGCGTTATGGTTCAAATTTTATTTTTTGTGCAAATTTAATTCATAATTCAATTTAAATGTGCAAACTACCATACAATCTGGGGAAAAAGCAGAAAAGTCTCTGGAACTGAGTCACTTTTCCAATGTAAAGTTAAATACCTACTTGTAAAGAAAATGAGGTGAATTTTAGTTAAAATATGCAAAATAATAAAAGAAAAAAAATATATATAAATATGTATATACTCAAATATTCTTCATTCCATTAGGTCAAAAATTATTGGTGCTTCCCCTGATATGCGGTCAGTCGATAGGTTCCATTATGATCTAAAAAATGACACACCAGTCACAAAATCGAGAAAAATGGACTTTTTTTGTATTTTCCCTCTACCCTTCATTTATAAGTAATGCATAATTTGTAATAAAAAAAAATATTATTAAAGCAAAAATTAAAATGTATGCATTACATTGAACAATAATTTATTGAGAAAAACTAATAGTGAAATAATAAACTAATAAAAAATAATGAAAGATCTATTATAAAAATTGTTCAATCAGTTGCCTCCGTTATTATTGACACAAAGCTGGCAACGTGACATTATGGCCTTGTAATGGCATATCGAGGTGAATATAGGTCAGCAAATCAAACGGAATGTTTATATATTGTTCAATATATTTCCTTGTGAATACTTATTATTGCCAATAATTTATAAACTTGGGATTTTTTAAAACAACGCGTGGTCATATGACATCACTGCCAATGTTGTTTTATACTAAAGGGGTATAATACTACTTAGATTCACACAGAAAAAAAGATAGACAAAGGTAACGAATTATTTTATTGTATTTTCTAATTGCAGTTATGATGACGTGCACGCGAAAAGATCTGTTGACTCTAATATATTAATCACAGATGTTGTACTTAGTTTCATAAAAAAAAGTTCAGCGGTTCCCGAGAAATTGAGGATTTAATGTTTTCAACTGATATCTTTGAAGGAGTGTATTTCTGCAGTAGTATTAGTAAAAGTATTCCTATTTTTAAAATCGCGTGGTGGTTTCTCAGTGCAATTTAGGGACACGCTGTAATGGCAGGTATTCTATTATTTTTCACAAATACGTAGTTGTATTTCATTTTCATGCGTCAAAAATTTTTTTGACAATATCGACTAAAGCGTATACGGCAATTAGATGTATCTGTTTTCTTATATTTGTAAAAACTAATATTTTACAAATCAAATCACTGGGGAATAACAATTTTTTTTGCATTTATTACAGCACTTGTTCTTATCTAATTTAAAGGTGCTGAGTTCAAGTCCTAGGTAGTTTTGCTCTGTAAGCTCTTGATTTTTTTGCAATTCGACATTTTCAGTCTCGCGAAATTTGACGCTTCGTATAATGACAAAATGGCAGAAAAAATCAGTTACGCAAAATAAAATACATATATTCAAATACAGGTAGGTACAAACGATTTTTACTTTAAATTAATGTATACATAGTAATTTTACATTTCAACATAAAGGCGACAGATAATAGATGATTCGTAACTATAGTATGGATGGAAATTTAGATACTACTATTTGGGCAAAAATGTACGCTTGTAGCTCTTGCGCCTGTAGACTTTCTCAGGGCAATCTTGTTTGATGCTCCAGTAGTAGTCTGCCATGATATCTTTGTCCCATTGCTCTTGGTAGCGTTCTTCCATCGTCAAGAGGTCTTGACTGTTCGTCACTTACAGCGCCAAGGCTCTCTGGAATTGATCGAGGTGACTATACAGGAAATGGAGCTTGACACTCATAATGCAACCAAGATTTTGAAAAGCCAACAGAATTGTAGTAACCAAAATTTTATAGTTAGGAGCTTTTTTTGTTGCCAAGGAAGTTTTGTATAACTACCACCAAAGGCAGCCACGCTGCTTTCTTCTTACCATTTATCTTCCTGACAGAGTCCTCGTCATCGACAAGGGTACGTACCAGATCATGTAGCAAAAAGCCAATTGCAGATTTGAAATCAGTGATGAAAGTATTACTAAAATCAGTTAGAAAAAGCTCTTGCAACAGCAATTGACAAAAAAATTGTTCCCCTGTGGATAAGTTTTAAGATTTTTGTTCCTGTTGCCCTATAAAAAATAAATATTTTATTATTCACTATTATTATTAATGTTAACCAACTTCATGTACAATAATTCACAGGGACCGCTCTGGCGTTTACGCCGCGCCGTTCCGGACAAAAAAACAAATTGCCGACCCTTTTAAAGTTATTTTTTCTTAATAAAAGATGGTTTTAATTTGCAATAAAAACGTATATTTAAAAAGAAACAAGTATTAAAACTTAACATTTGGTGTAAAACAGTATGAATTAAAATAAAATAGAGTTGCAGTACCGAAAGATAAATAGTTGTTATATTTTCAAAATATTAACTTAGTTTTAAACATACACGGTGCAATTTTACCGCTATTACGATTTAGATTTTTTTCTCACTTATAACTAAAACCTAAATAGAAAACAAAAGGTGGATACTTAGAACCACAGTAATACATTGTTTGTTTGAGTTATAATCAGAAGAATATTTTTTTCTCACTTTTAATTCTGCAAATTTTTTTATTACCTCTTTTAAGTTTATTTGATCAGCAATTTCATGTTCAATTGTTAAAATGGCAAAGCCGTTTAGTCGAGTTTGCGTAGTAGTTGAGAGTAAAAAAGTTTTGATTAATTTTAATTTGGAAAAACTTCTTTCTCCACTTGCTACTGATATTGGAGTAGTCAGTAGTATTCTTAAGGCAATACTAAGATTTGGAGCAAAATTTAGCATTGTTATTATTTTAAGAACATCATTTGGACTTTCTTTTTTGTCCAAAAGTGCACAAACTGCAGAAATTTCTTCTACTAATTCTAGACCGTTAATGTCAGCTGATTCACCATCAAACAAAATATTTTCCAAATCTTTGCAAATCTTTATCAGTGTCTCTTTAGGCATGGTTCTCAAATCATATATATTATATAGATTGAAAATGGTTGCAATGGTGATTCAGTTGTTAAAATCGACTATCTAGTGCGTTTAATGCTTGATCAATAGTATAGAAGGAAAATTCTATTTTGTATTTTTTTTAGGCTCTTTAATTGGTTCGTCCCTTGCCTCATATGACAAGTTGATCTTTATTCTTCTTACGCGGTATCGCAGCGTTGTTGATTCAAAATTGGCTTCAATGTTAATTTCATCAGCCAATTCTCTTACGTTAACAATAATTTCATTGAAAGACTTATCTGATCGAAGATTTTTAAAGAAACTTTTGCAGTTCTCTAGAAGATCAAGTGCTTTTTTTAAATCAAATACAGTTTAAAATTTTATACCATATGACAATTGAACATAAAAATTTAAATTGTTTAATACAACTTAGCCAACCCGAGGCTTCGTCTCTTATTAAGATATCGAAATGTCTTGGTTTTCATAAATGCTTAGCAAAGCGTCGTAAATTTCATCAAGTTGATATCTTAAGGGCGTTAAAGCTTCTATCCTGCTTTCCCATCGAGTGTCACTTAAAGGTTTTAATGTTAATCCTTGGACATGTTTTAAAAATATTTCCTATCGAATAGTAGAAGAAGAAAAAAATAAATATATTTTTTGGGCTATGTTAGAAAAATTGGCTGCTTCCAAGGATGCTTTTGCCATATCATTTACTACTAGATTGAGCAAGTGGCTACTACACGGAACGTATAATGTTCGTGGATTTAAATTCCTAATTCTAGATTGCATTCCTGCATTGTTGCTTCTCATGTTAGCCCCGTTATCATATCCCTGCCCTCTTATATCTTGCACATTAAGGCCCATTTCATGAAGCTCTTCAATTATAATTTCATATAGTTGTCTTCCTGTAGATCTTTCCACAGGTAAGAAACCTAAAAAGCTTTCGTAGATTTTTATTTCAAAATTATTTGAATCAGAATCAGACTTATTGATGGAAACATATCTAATTATCAGGGTCATTTGCTCCACCTTACTAACGTCAGGAGTGCAATCTAATATTATGGAATAATATTTCGCTTTTTTTATTTCAGCAATAATATGCGATTTTACACTTTCGTGAAGCAAGTCTTTTGCCTCGTTTTGAATGTTTTTTCCAAGATAGTGAGTTTTGGTTTCCTCTCTTTTAAGCACTCTACGCACGTGTTCCTCCATGACGGGGTCAAATTCAGATAGCAATTCAACTATTTTTAAAAATTTGCCGTTATTATGCGCAAACAGCTTGTCGCTTGTACCTTGAAAAGCTAAACAACTTTTATCGATCATTTTAGTAATTGCTACAATTCTTAGAAGAACCTCGTACCAGTGATTCGTTTCAGGCGTTAATAACTCTTTGGGCAGCTGCATCTATGTGATTCAATACTCCTGTCGTGTTTGCATATCATTAGAATATTATAGAAGATTAATCTGGAACAAATTTGTCTAGGAATATGTAAAACTTGGCATTTATTAATTAATTCTACATTCTTAATAATAACTAATCGTGAAACCATTAAGTTTGTAATTGATTGGGTCGATGGTGAAACGTTTCAAAGAGTCTCTTGATTGAAGATATGTATTCTAAAAATATACTATAGAAGGAAAACAGGTAAATTTTTAACTATTTCAGTTAATTAATAACAAGCATTTATTACATAAATGACCTAGTTACGTCTAATTTTAAAGAGCACTTGATGTTCATCTGAATCTTGCTAATATTTTTCAAAGCAAATATGGAAATATTTCTTATTAATTAATTAAGTGTGTGCCATATATGGCGATGGGTCTATTACATAAATGAATAATGTAATGCGTAAGATGAATTTATTGAACGATATGCGTGAGTAAATAAAACGGGAAACAACTTTACACTGCATATACAGGTTGAGTCGTAATTACGGTGTAATAGCTCACGGGCCCATAGTAGACAAAAAATAAAATATAGTATCTTACATGTATAGATCATCCGATACCTCATAAACGGGTGATATAAGCCCCCAAAAGAGGCTCATGAAAGTAGATTACTTCTAAATGGCTTGAAACATTAAATTATAATTTTAGGCATTTTTGGATATGCCTACTGGGAATATCGCCTGTTTTTTAAGGTTTTACTTTCTCCCTTAACTTTCTAAATTTTTAATTTTTGAGATAGATATCAAGGGAAATATGTTTTGGTCTAACAGGCTCAAAAAGGGTATTCTTGTTGATATGCGGTACAAGAAGCTGTTTTCGAGTTATTTGATTTTTTAATTTTATAGCGATAGTAAATTATTTCATTGTCAGAGTCAAAAATTCATGTTTACTACGGAGGACTTAACAGATGATATTAACTCTAGGCAAAGGGTACTTTTTGCTCTAGAGGAAAGTAATGCCTCACCTGCAGTAGGCGCTACGTGGAAAATTTTCCACACAGACATCGTTCAAACAGAAAAACATTTTCAAATAATAAGACAACAATTTCGCGAAACCGCAAAGTGTAAAATACGCAGGCTTCCAATAAACGTAAGAACTATAGAAGTAGAAGAGAACATATTGAATTTTGTATTAGAAAAAGAAAGAATGCAAGTTATTCCAGATTTACTAGATAATAGGGACGACCCTACATTTACCAGGCACGGAATATTTATTTCTAGCAATACTTGGGCTAACAAAATTTCAACATTCAAGAAGTTAAAAGAGTTTGGGATTCACCATTCGACAAAAAACAACTAGTAATGCAAAGTCCTGATGATGCTAATAAATATAGCGAAACGTTGTTTAAATTAAAAAAAGTAGTTTTTCTATTTTGATTGACCTATTCCCACTAAGTTGTAATAATATCCATATACGAGGTGGCCATTATCTAATCCTTACATGGGTAACTTTTTTATTTGCAGAGTCGATTAAATTAGCAAAATTGGTGAGAGCAATTGATTGCCGTATTGAGAATTGTGGTATGTTTTCAGGTTGCTGAATTATACTGAAACAACTGAAAATGGTAGATTTTTTTAATGTTAAATAACTTCGAAACCGTTAATCTTATGATATCCGTGAAAATTGTTTCCAATAGATATTTTTACGTAGAGTTCAATAAACCTATTGCCAATACCATGGCTGACACGATTTCCGAGATATAACTTAAAATAATAATAATTTCCAGACCACAATTTAAATACTAAGTACAAATTTTTTGGGTTATTAGGTCCAATGTAATTAAAACACTACTGTATTAACTTGCCGACGTTTCGGTATAATTTATTACCATCCTCAGGGCACTGTAACATATAAATAAATTGATTGTAAGTTATTCTATAACTATATGGGTGATAAATTCTAATCCAAATTAATAGTGAAGAAATAATATTGAACAGTTAATTAATTATTCTATAACAGATTGTAGGAAACATGTACTTATTTTAGGCACTTCAAACAAGTAGGTATCTAAAAACAAGGAAAAAAGAACATATGAGAGATGTCAAAAACAAAAATAAGCTTAATATCACATCTTTGGTAGAACATTGTAAATTTTTAAGTCATGAATTTAACTTTGACGAAACCGCAGTAATAGGTAAACTAGAATATCCATAAACTAGCATGTACTCTCGTTTTTCAAGATTGGTAGAGGTGCAGATGCACCTATCCATTAGTATCTACTATTTTTCATGTAATGTTACTTTTTTACTTTGATCAAATTTGACAAAATTTCTATAAAATTTTTGTTACTAGAAGTTAAGTAAATTGGTGTAATATTTTTGCATTTTTTTTCCATTCATCATAAATTTTTGCCGTTAGTATATTTGCAAATGTTTTTATAAAGGATCTATATTATTTTACGCAAAATTTTTAAATTGACAGTTATTAGAATATTGACCTAAAGTTTTTTCTAGTAGTGAATTGCAGTATTCTACTATGGGTATATTATAAACCATGCTCCCTTTCATCGGACCTCTCTGTCTAATTTGCATACAATTACATATGTACGTAAAGGCGTTTTTTTCGCTACAGGTGGACGATCGGGGTTTGCGGATATTAAAAGATTCATCTTTTCTTCAACCAGTAACGATATTTTCATTTTTTAATTTCCGTAAAGGAAAAAGATACGAATTTTTTAAGATGCGTAAGAAAATTCCTCGCGTCGCCCGCTAACGAGTAACGAAAATTTACATAAATTTCGTGTGAAAAAACGGCAGCCATATTGCCTAAAATTTTTAGTGTAAACGTCAAAAACGTCACTTTTCGTTCGCTTCTGCCGCCCTTATCTTCGTGATCAGGGTCGGTGCGGGCGTGTGAGGCTCCTTCCCAACCTTAATACTTCGATTTATACACAGAAACCGATCCCGAAAGTTCCGTTTCGCAAGATTACTACGTTAAAAATTTGCCTGTCAAAATTTTTTTTGAAATTAATTTTTATTAAATCAGAGTGGTATATGGTGGCCTGAAGAAAATTTAGTATATCCGGTGTCCCAAATACGATTTTTTTTTTCGGATTCGGACCATATGAGGGGCGGGGAATCGATCGGCGATCTCGAAAAAAAATATATAGGGTGTTTTTAATGTCGGAACCGAAAAAAGTGACTTTTCCGGAAAAATTGTGAAATTTCGGGCCAGAAAGTGCCGACGGCCCTTTCCGTGATGGCCGTAAGGCCGAAACATATCGATGCGTCTCGGAAGACCAGGAAATGGAGAATCTGCCCGCAGGGTCGATTCGAGATTTCCAGAGGGCCGATGGCCCTCTCATTGAAGGCCGAAGGCCGAAACATTCCGATGCGTCTCGGGACACCCGGAAATGGAGAACCGACATTTCCAAAGGGCCGTGGGCTCTTTCATCGAAGGCCGAAACGGCGCGCCGTTTTCTAATCTGTAATTCTAATTTTTGTTAAATTTGATGAATCAGTTCTTACGATAATTATCATCTATTTATTATTATTGGGATGTTCCGCAGGAAATAAACAAGATCCAATATAGACATTTATACAGCTTTATTATTATGGGTAGGATTGGATCTGATTATGGAGAACGGTATTTTCTCTCCTTATATAAACTAATATAATTGAAAATCTCTTAGTGTGTTATTGCCTACATATATAAATATGTATTTAATACCGTAGTACGGTATTTTTTTTTTTTTTGATTTTAAACAAACCGTTTTCTTTTTGCCTTAAGTGAAACTGATGGAAATATTAAAAAAAATATCTTTTGACATGTTATTATTTGACAGACTTTTGTCATGTTATAAAATAATACTGACGTAGTTTTCCACGAGCACCAAAACACTATGCCGTGTGTAAAACGGCTAATGTAGTCAACTGTTAACAAAGACCGATTGAACAATTGAGACGGACGTAACAATGTGAGTGTATTTTCGCTGGCTGGTGGGGAATAGACTGAGCCTGTCCCTATGTTCACTGGGTTCGCAGCCATCCCCCATATTCTTTTTCTAACTGGCCACACTTGTTGCTAGACATATGATATACTGCACTCAACGTGTGTTTCGCCAACCAAGTTGGCATCATCTGGAGATGATTAATACTAACCTTATGCTAACAATGTCCCCTATTTATACCTACACTATTGTCACGGTTCAGTGAACCGTGGCCTGAACTGTGACCCACTAAGCAATAAAGTGGGCTATTTTGAAGTGGCCCTCTGTCACTATTCATACTATTTTTATAAGCTTTCAAACGCATCCAGCTGTCTAGTATTTGTTATATCCTAATTAATCTTACATTGCAAATATCTATTTTATAGTTATTCTCAAACGCATGTTGGGCAACACTAAACATCTGTTGTACTATATTTGAGATGGGCCATATGCTCTTTAAATCTAGTTTGAATTGATTGCTTAGTTTGTCCAACATACTTTTGATTACAGTGTTTACAGCTAATTTCGTTAATCCCCAACTTTTCGTTTGTTTCAATTTTGTCTTTTGGATTGCCTAAAAGTTGTTGAAGTTTATTTCCCGATGTCATACATATATCTTTAAAAATCTTACCTATAACACGGGTGGATCGTGATCAAATGGGATCGATACAAATTTCGATTTTTCTCTTTCATTTTGAAAGGTCGAAGAATTTTAAAGTGACTATTAAATGTTCGTTTTCTAATTATTTTATTAATGAAACTTACAGAATATCCATTACTCACAGCTATATCCTCAATCAATGCCTTTTCTTTTTCAAACCTCTCCTTATTTAGGGGAAAGCTTAATAGACGATGGACTAGAAAATTAAAATTCGCCTTTTTGTGTTGTGCATAATGGTGGGAGTCTTTAGGGATATATCTTAGAAAACTGGTACTTCTCTGTATATGTCAAATTCTGATTTATTTTCACTATTTCTAATTATTAATAAATCTAAAAATGGTAGTTGTCCAAGGATGTGGTAATATGTAATCCACGAGACCGGTAGCAATAAAAAGAATTTTTTGGAGAAAAATACTTTTCTATATGCAACATATTAATTTATTATTTGCGAATTAAATATATTAACTAAAAATATCCACAAAAGATATGAATCAATCGAAATACCAAAGAAAAAAATAAAATTACAAAATATTTATTATTACAATCGCCTAAAATAAAATCAAAGAGACATTTTAAGGTTTTTAAGAGAAAATAAATTTATATATAGCAAATATATAAATATTATTCTTTACAGTGCAAGAGTAACGCAGACTGTAAAACAGGGATATCAGCTGTTTTTCATTATCACTTATTATTATTAACAAAATTAACTTGAAACTAAGACTGTACATAAGCATATTTTATTAAAAAAAATGACAAGAAATTAATGCATATAGCCTTTGTCTGTGACACTTAAATAGTTGCGTCCTTCATGGAATATTTGTTAATTTTATTTCAAAACAAATGAGTATGAACTCGGAGTAATATTTAAAACAAACAGTAACCGGTAACGTGCAGGTAATGCGCAGACTAAAAAAAGAACACATTAGTAGAATAAACAGTAAAAAGCTGGGCGTGTAAAGGCCTGTCCTGATGTTTAGAAACAGATATAGATCTTACACATTTATGTAAATGCTTTTGGTGAAATTCACGAGAAAATAGGTCAGACTTTAACAGTAAAACGTTTTGAAGTCATGTAGGTAATTTAAAATAATATGAATAAATATAAAATGAAACATTCTGGATACTTCAACTCATATTTTCCTTTTCTTTTTTTATTTGGATGAAAAACAATTTTTCAATTCTGTGAAATTCAACAAAAAAATAAATATCTGATGTGGCCAGCATATAACTTTCTTATACCGGCATATATCATCCTGATCTAAGAAAATCATTCTATTTAATTCTTCACTTACCTCAATTAAATTTTAATAGCGTACCTTGAAATGTTTCATTAAAATTTTTAAATAATTAATTATCGGCGTCATTCGATACTGTCAATAATAATTCATGTGATATATTTTAATAATTTCTTCTTATTGACATTGACATTTTTGTAACTAAATTAGACTTTTCAAATATCAAACTGTTAAATTTATCCTAACCCCTTTTTATGAAGCCAAATGTGTAAAATACTTCAGTTTATATCAGCTTTATTTAAGTACTTGGAAAATATATTTTATTGGCTTGATATTATAGACATGATAATCGTCCATCAAGAATATATTTTTTTTGTAAATGCAAATATAAAAAAGTTTGGGTCCCGTGGACCTCCTTTCAGCTGGCCAATTTTGCTCATCACCCAATTTATCATTTTCTTTGGCCTTTAGAATATGTGTACCAAATTTGTACGCTTTATCTCAAAAACTGTGGCTGCTATCGCGATACTACAGACATAAGGACAGATGTTTTTGCATAAAGTTATATTTTTTCATTATAATTCGTCGAGATTCGTCCAGAAATGCAATAAAAACTTTTTTTTTCACACGCACGCGCACACGCACACACACACATACACACACATACAGGTTTTGCTATTATTGCAACCTCACCATCTCTAGCATCGATTGTGACCACATGGATATTTCGAGGTGAGAGAGATAGAAAAAGAAGTTATTAACATGACAAACAAGATTTCACACAGATACACTCCATGAGAAGTATTCTGCAGAAACTTTTATACAACGACCTCTCGTTGTATATCGTGACCTCAGATGTTGTAAACATAAGAGAACATGTTAATGTGTGTCCATCGAGTGTATGAGGTCTTAATCTTTGGAGAGGTTATAGTACATGCTAATGCACACACACGACGTCACACTCAATGTGGTTAAGATTGAAATTAAATAATTATAAAAATACCTACATGAAACGATTGAATCATCCAATATAATAATTTTAAAAACCACCTGCTTATGAAACCTTTAAGAGTGAAATTAAATATTTATAAAAATATCCACATGAAACGATTGAATCATTCAACAATATAGTAATTAAAAAAAACACCTGCTGATGAAACCTTTAAGATCGAAATTAAATATATTATTTATATATAATATAATATATAATAAAATATAATTATAAAAATACCTACATGGAACGATTGAATCATCCAACAATATAATAATTTAAAGAACCAACTGGTGATGAAACCTTTAAGAGCGAAATTAAATATTTATAAAAATATCCACATGAAATGATTGAATCATCCAACAATATAATAATAAAAAAAAGCACCTGCTGATGAAACCTTTAAAATCGAAATTAAATATAAAAATACCTACATGAAACGATTGAATCATCCAACAATATAATAATTTAAAAAACCACCTGGTGATGAAACCCTTAAGAGCGAAATTAAATACTTATAAAAATATCCACATGAAACTTGAATCTTCCAACCATTTAATATTTAAAAAAACACCTGCTGATGATACCTTTAAGATCGAAATTATATAATTATAAAAATAATTACAAGAAACGATTGAATCATCCAACAATACAATAATTTAAAAAACCATCTGGTGAAACGTTTAAGAGCGAAATGAAATATTTATAAAAATATCCACATGAAACGATTGAATCATCCAACAAAATAGTAATTAAAAAAAACACCTGCTGATGAAACCTTTAAGATCGAAATTAAATAATTATAAAAATACCTACATGGAACGGTTGAATCATCCAACTATATAATAATTTAAAAAACCAACTGGTGATGAAACCTTTAAGAGCGAAATTAAATATTTATAAAAATATCCACATGAAACGATTGAATCATCCAACAATATAATAATAAAAAAAACACCTGCTGATGAAACCTTTAAGATCGAAATTAAATATAAAAATACCTACATAAACCGATTGAATCATCCAACAACATAATAATTTTAAAAACCACCTGGTGATGAAACCCTTAAGAGCGAAATTAAATATTTATAAAAATATCCACATGAAACGATTGAATCATCCAACAATATAATATTTAAAAAAAAACACATGCTGATGAAACCTTTAAGATCGAAATTAAATAATTATAAAAATACCTACATGAAACGATTGAATCATCCAACAATATAATTTAAAAAACCACCTGGTAATGATACCTTTAAGAGCGAAATTAAATATTTATAAAATTATCCACATGAAACGATTGAAACATCCAACAATATAATAATTAAAAAAAAACACCTCCTTATGAAACCTTTAAGATCGAAATTAAATATAAAAATACCTACATGAAACGATTGAATCATCCAACAATATAATAATTTAAAAAACCACCTGGTGATGAACCCTTAAGAGCGAAATTAAATATTTACAAAAATATCCACATGAAACTTGAATCATCCAACAATTTAATATTTAAAAAGAACACCTGCTGATGATACCTTTAAGATCGAAAATAAATAATTGTAAAAATACCTACAAGAAACGATTGAATCATCCAACAATATAACAATTTAAAAAACCATCTGGTGATGAAACGTTTAAGAGCGAAATTAAATATTTATAAAAAAATCCACATAAAACGATTGAATCATCCAACAATATAATAATTAAAAAAAACACCTGCTGATGAAACTTTTAAGATTGAAATTAAATAATTATAAAAATCCCTACATGAAACGATTGAATCATCCAACAATATAATAATTAAAAAATACACCTGCTGATGAAACTTTTAAGATTGAAATTAAATAATTATAAAAATATCTACATGAAACGATTGAATCATCCAACAATATAATTTAAAAAAAACACCTAGTGATGAAACCCTTAAGAACGAAATTAAATATTTATAAAAATACCCACATGAAACGATTGAATCATCCAACAATATAATAACTAAAAAAAACCCTGCCGATGATACCTTTAAGATCGAAATTAAATTATTATAAAAACACCTACATCAAACGATTGAATCTCCAACAATATAATTTAAAAAACCACCTGGTGATGAAACCTTTAAGAGCGAAATTAAATATTTATAATAATATCCACATGAAACGATTGAATCATCCAACAATATAATAATTTTAAAAAACACCTGCTGATGAAACCTTTAAGATCGAAATTAAATATTTATAAAAATATCCGCATGAAACGATTGAATCATCCAACAACATAACAATTTAAAAAAAAACACCTGCTGATGAAACCTTTAGGATCGAAATTAAATAATTATAAAAACACCTACATGAAACGATTGAATCATCCAACAATATAGTAATTTAAAGAAACCACACAGGTCACAGCTTATGGTGTGTTAGTTATGTGAATGACTATTGATAGTAACATCTTTACACAAAAATTTCAAAGTTTTGTTGAAACGTTATAAAATGACGCGTAGAAACTGAAAATGCAATAAAATTTTGCGACATCGAGTGTATGAGGTCATAATCTTTGGAGAGGTTATAGTACACGCTAATGCACACACACGACGCCACACTCAATGCGGTTAAGATTGAAATTAAATAATTATAAAAATACCTACATGAAACGATTGAATCATCCAATATAATAATTTAAAAAAACCACCTGCTGATGAAACCCTTAAGAGTGAAATTAAATATTTATAAAAATATCCACATGAAACGATTTATTCATCCAACAATATAGTAATTAAAAAAAACACCTGCTGATGAAACATTTAAGATCGAAATTAAATAATTATAAAAATACCTACATGGAACGATTGAATCATCCAACAATATAATAATTTAAAAAACCAACTGGTGATGAAACCTTTAAGAGCGAAATTAAATATTTATAAAAATATCCACATGAAACGATTGAATCATCCAACAATATAATAATAAAAAAAACACCTGCTGATGAAACCTTTAAGATCGAAATTAAATATAAAAATACCTACATGAAACGATTGAATCATCCAACAATATAATAATTTAAAAAACCAACTGGTGATGAAACCCTTAAGAACGAAATTAAATATTTATAAAAATATCCACATGAAACGATTGAATCATCCAACAATAAAACTAAAAAGACCCCTGCTGATGATAACTTTAAGATCGAAATTAAATAATTATAAAAACACCTACATGAAACGATTGAATCTCCAACAATATAATTTAAAAAACCACCTGGTGATGAAACCTTTAAGAGCGAAATTAAATATTTATAAAAATATCCACTTGAAGCGACTGAATCATCCAACATAATAATTAAAAAAAAACACCTGCTGATGAAACTCTTAAGATCGAAATTAAATAATTATAAAAATACCTACATGAAATGATTAAATCGTCCAAAAATACAATAATTAAAGAAACACCTGATGATGAAACCTTTAAGTCAAAATTAAATGTTTATAAATATACCTACATGAAACCATTGAATCGTCCAGAACTATAACATTTTAAAAAACCACCTGAAGATGAAACCTTTAAGATCAAAAATAAGTATTTATAAAAATACCCACATGAAATGATTGAATCATCCAAA
Organism: Rhamnusium bicolor; assembly: GCA_029963845.1. Taxonomy (NCBI): domain Eukaryota; kingdom Metazoa; phylum Arthropoda; class Insecta; order Coleoptera; family Cerambycidae; genus Rhamnusium; species Rhamnusium bicolor. The sequence goes on along the minus strand of JANEYF010004054.1, from coordinate 2,692,248 downwards.
AATATAATAATTAAAAAAATACCTGATGATGAAACCTTTAAGATAAAAACTAAATATTTATAAAAATACCCACATGAATCGATTGAATCGTCCAAAAATATAATAATAATAAAAACACCTGATGATGAAACCTTTACGATTGAAATTAAATAATTATAAAAACACCCACATGAAACGATTGATTCATCCAAAAATATAATAATGTAAAAAACCTACCTGATGATGAAACGTTAAAGGTCGAAATTAAATAGTTATAAAAATACCCACATGAAACGATTGAGTATACATAATAATTAAAAAAAACATCTGATGATGAAACCTTTAAGATCGAAATTAATAAATTATAAAAATACTCACATGAAACGATTGAATCATCCAAAAATTATAATAATTTAAAAGCACCTGACGATGACACCTTTATGATCGAAATTAAATAATTATAAAAATACCTACATGAAACGTATGAATCATTAAAGAATACAATAATTAAAAAAAAACACACAGGTCACAGCTTATGGTGTGTGAGTTATGTGAATGACTATTGATAGTAACATCTTTACACAAAAATTTCAAAGTTTTGTTGAAACGTTATAAAATGACGCGTAGAAACCGAAAATGCAATAAAATTTTGCGACATCGAGTGTATGAGGTCATAATTTTTGGAGAGGTTATAGTACACGATAATGCACACACACGACGTCACACTCAATGCGGTTAAGATTGAAATTAAATAATTATAAAAATACCTACATGAAACGATTGAATCATTCAATATAATAATTTAAAAAAACCACCTGCTGATGAAACCTTTAAGAGTGAAATTAAATAATTATAAAAATATCCACATGAAACGATTGAATCATCTAACAATATAGTAATTAAAAAAGGCACCTGCTGATGAAACCTTTAAGATCGAAATTAAATATAAAAATACCTACATGAAACGATTGAATCATCCAACAATATAATAATTTTAAAAACCACCTGGTGATGAAACCTTAAGACAAAAAAAAAAAAAAAAAAAAAAAAAAAATCCCCCTTTTTTATCTCCAAAAAAAAAAAAAAAAAAAAAAAAACCCCCCTGGGGGTTTCTTTTTAAAAGAAAAAAAAAAAATAATAAAAAAACCCCCAACGGAACGTTTTTAAATCCCACCAAAATAATATTTTTAAAAACCATCTGGTGATGAAACGTTTAAGAGCGAAATTAAATATTTATAAAAATATCCACATAAAACGGTTGAATCATCCAACAATATAATAATTAAAAAAAACACCTGCTGATGAAACTTTTAATATCGAAATTAAATAATTATAAAAATACCTACATCAAACGATTGAATCATCCAACAATTTAATAATTAAAAAAAACATCTGCTGATGAAACTTTTAAGATCGAAATTAAATAATTATAAAAATACCTACATGAAACGATTGAATCATCCAACAATATAATTTAAAAAAAATCACCTGGTGATGAAACCCTTAACAAAGAAATTAAATATTTATAAAAATATCCACATGAAACGAGTGAATCATCCAACAATATAATAACTAAAAAAAACCCTTGCTGATGATACCTTTAAGAACGAAATTAAATAATTATAAAAACACCTACATGAAACGATTGAATCTCCAACAATATAATTTAAAAATCCACCTGGTGATGAAACCTTTAAGAGCGAAATTAAATATTTATAAAAATATCCACATGAAACGACTGAATCATCCAACAATATAATAATTAAAAAAAAACACCTGCTGATGAAACTTTTAAGATCGAAATTAAGCAATTATAAAAATACCTACATGAAATGATTAATTCGTCCAAAAATATAATAATTAAAGAAACACCTGATGATGAAACCTTTAAGATCAAAATTAAATGTTTATTAAAATATACCTACATGAAAGGATTGAATCGTCCAAAACTATAACATTTAAAAAAAACCACCGGAAGATGAAACCTTTAAGATCAAAAATAAATATTTATAAAAATACCCACATGAAATGATTGAATCATCCAAAAATATAATAATTAAAAAAATATCTGATGATGAAACCTTTAAGATAGAAATTAAATATTTATAAAAATACCCACATGAATCGATTGAATTGTCCAAAAATATAATAATAAAAACACCTGATGATGAAACCTTTACGATTGAAATTAAATAATTATAAAAGTACCCACATGAAACGATTGAATCATCCAAAAATATAATAATTTAAAAAAACCTACCTGATGATGAAACGTTTAAGGTCGAAATTGAATTATTATAAAAATACCTACATGAAACGATTGAATCATTTAAGAATATAATAATTAAAAAAATATCTGATGATGAAACCTTTAAGATAGAAATTAAATATTTATAAAAATACCCACATGAATCGATTGAATTGTCCAAAAAATATAATAATAAAAACACCTGATGATGAAACCTTTACGATTGAAATTAAATAATTATAAAAGTACCCACATGAAACGATTGATTCATCCAAAAATATAATAATTTAAAAAAACCTACCTGATGATGAAACGTTTAAGGTCGAAATTGAATTATTATAAAAATACCTACATGAAACGATTGAATCATTCAAGAATATAATAATTAAAAAAAACCACACAGGTCACAGCTTATGGTGTGTGAGTTATGTGAATGACTATTGATAGTAACATCTTTACACAAGGTCACAGGAAATATGCAAGTACAGTGTGTAAAGTTGGGGGCGCCACTTGCTAGCTGCAGAAATGACGTCACAGCTTATTGTGAGTGAGATATGTGAGTGATCATCGATTCTAGCACCATACACAAAAATTTTAAAAATAAAGTGTAAACGTCATAATATGACGTAGAGAACAAGAAATTGCATTAAAATATTGTAGCATCGAGTGTATGAGGTCACAATATTTGGAGAGGTCATAGTACACCCTCATTCACACACAAGAGGTCACAGCTTATGGAAAACCAACACACACACACACACACACACACACATACACACACACACACTTCCCGACAGACATCATTCGGAAAATAGTTATAATGTATTCAGGAGGGTTCAAAACGTATATATCAATCAAAATCTCGAGGTCGAAAAAAAATCACCTTATATTAGGTACAAGAAAGTAAAAAAAAATTTAATGCTTATGGAGAAATATTACTCATACATTTTTTAAAACTAATTTCGCATTTCTCACGCATTATAGTTAGAAACTGATTCATTTCTAAATATATTTCCATATTGCACATGACAAAGTGTGTTAAATAAACTTCTATCCTACCCGCTTTAACTTTTTTGGAAGATCGTTCTCGTTTTCGTGTATATATTGCTCTGTTTTTCTTTTGATGTATTCAAGTGTACACTTTGAGATGATAACCGTACAATACATTTATGCAGAACAAACTAATATGTTACTGCTTTTAGAGTATTGCCAAGGAAATTGTTGCACAAGTGTTAGAAAATGCTGTGAATTATTTTCAAATCACCGCTTACCAAACCTTAGCCACTGTTGAGAGGATATCTTCGTGAACACTAATCCCTTACTTCAACAACTGTTGCCTATACTGATCAACAGTGATTTTTTTTAAATGCATAATTTTTGCTGTTTCTTATGTTTTTGGAGGTACTGTTCTAAATATGAAGTCAGAAGTTTCTGTCAGCCTCCATTTCTTCTGTAACAGACTATAGTTATTATCAAAAATTACTACGCTGAGATCAATAAGACTCTGACTTCAGAAGACGATTACTGAACCTGACTTAATTACAGAAAGGTACGAAAATAGTGCATTCCGTTAAAGGCAGCACCTCTGCTTTAAGCATGATGATTTAGTCTATTCCAATCATGTGACTTACTGAAGATCTTGAAACAGTAACACAAGAAATTGTACGAAAATATTAAATTTTTGCTGACCTGTACATAGTATGAGAAATATTCTTGACATTTTTGTTGTTTCCTGTGAGAGTGGAATAGCAGAGACAGGAAAAGCCACTATATCAAAAAGCAGTGGCCAAGGGGAGATGCACTTATTCCGGGAGAGAAAAATGTTAAAAATGAACCACTTGTACCAAGGAAGAACGTTTATCTTCCATCTTTATATAGAATCAAGCTAGGTTTGGTGAAATATTTTGTCAAAGCGATAAATCGTAGTGGCCTAGGTTTTCTTTTCTTGAAAAACTTGTTTCCTAAAATAAGTCTACCGAAGATCAAGGAGGACATATTTATCGGAATTGTAATGGAACTAATGAATGATCCTGCATTTGATGAAAATCTGAATGAAGCTGAAACGGCCGCATGGTTGCTTGTTGTCGTCTTTAATAATCGGTTTCCTTGGAAACCATAAGGCAGATAACTATACAGTGTGTCTCACTTAAGAGTGCACGAGCGTAATAATTTTTTTGTTTTTGTCCGATTTAAATCAAACTGATCTAAAAAGATAGAGGTCACCAAGGTCCATTTAAGACCACAAAATCACTTTCCATCTTTAAATGTGAAGCACCCCGGCCCTGGGCTGCTTAATCGAATAAATTTCCGATATTTTTACATAAAACTAAATTATTTGCAAGCATTTCCCCCATTAAATTACAAATTAACTGTTACATTAAAAGGTTAAATCATTTTCTTAGAATTTTGGCAGAAAACGTATGCATTCAAACTATAGTCTAAATTATTCAGCTAAGTAAAAGATCACACAATATTCATTTAATATTTTAAAACGTTGACAAAACTGTACAAAATCTCAAAGCATTTTTCAGCTGAGAACCGATAACATAAACAAACCAATGTAAACACGAAGGGTTGTAAGAATTTTACTAAGAATATGGTCAAAGGCTAATAAACAGTCATTATATCACTTTTCACCTAAAGTATCTTGAGTTATATTTTAATTGGAAGAACAAAAGTTAGCGTTTGGCTATCTCCGTCAAGCTTGCAGGCTTGAACAACGAAGTGCCTCACGAGAAATCATATAAATACTCGAGGCGGCGTACGATCGTGGTCAAATCTTTGGCAACCCTAGTGTTTATCCCTGGCTCTTCGGAACCTGGAAGTCAAAGATAGACTGCTTTCCCGGATTCTTATAGCCGTCGTCACAGTCGTGTTAACTCTTTGGCAACCCTAGTGTTTATCGCTGGCTCTCCGGAGCCTGGAAGTCAAAGAGAAACCACGACTCCGGTTTTCATAACCGCCGGTTTAGTACAGAGAGTCCCGCGTAATTAGCGGTTCACCCATTTTGGTATATAAACCTCTGTGGCCTAGTCTCTGTGATCGAGGACCTGTAACACTGCCTTATAAATAGGGCGTGTGCACCATCGACGCCGCCGCCAACATGGAGACCAATAAGACAGGGGTTATTCAGGAACCCGGAGGAGAAAACCTCGCGGAACTCTCCAGGTGTCCGAGAATTGGTAAGGATGGCATTTAAATGATTTTTATGTTGCGTTGCCATTTGTTACGTACTCGAGCTCACTAAAATTCATTAAACTAGTTAAATTTCTTTGTTACAAGTGAAATGGCAACGTTAATCAAAGTACGACTCTATATACTTGGGTTTCGCGGTTTTCAACAATATTTGACCGGTGGTACCAAAAGATTTACGGATAGGGTTTTTATGTTATAATGAAATTTTCAATACATTTTTCATTAATGATTAATACAGCCTTCTTAATTCAGATAGGATCAGTAATAGTAGTTGAAACTTTCATTCATGTTTCCGAATCAAGTTAGGTCAAAATAAGATAATGTACATAATAAATAGTGTTCAGTTGAATCTGCAATGTCGGTAACTTAATCAAATTTCACTTCTTGCGAGCGGATTTCGAGCGGTCGGCTGGCAGATTAGTCTGGCCAGATGTCGATGACGCAACATGCAGCTTCCTTTGACTCTCCGAGTGTTTTAACCGGTGGACCTTGTTTCGCGACAGGGGGTCCGGGGACAGACATCCAGTGAGTATCGTTTAATGCTTTATGGGTACAGCTACCTTATGCGTGCGGTAAGTGCTGTTAACGCCTGCCAACGACTACACAAAAAAAAACTACGGGGTAGTTCGGTTCGTCTTGGTGTAAGCCAAGGCGGGACAAACGCGCACTCCACAAGCACGGGCAGTTGCCTATCATGTCAGAAGTTTCCGAATATGCATAGAATGTAAATCGGCAAGCGTTAATCGTATTTATAACACTGTCATACTGTAGCAACGAGCTCGCGATTTAAATCAAAGCATGGTCCTCTGCATCTGTCCGTCTTCTCTGTCAAGGGACGGTCGGGTACCACATCCAAGGAAAATTTCTCTTGCAACCCTCTGTAAGGTTTTATAGATGTTATTTAAACTACGACGCGGAAGTTTCCGCGCAGGTAACCAGGTTCGGTTGCTTTGCAGGTTCAACTAACTAAATCTCAATGTATTTCTTGTGGACATTTGTCTGCTATATGTAGGGTTCTACATATGCCGCTTCAACTATTTGGCGGAAGTTTCCGCACATACAACAAGGTTTTGTTCGTCATGTTTTGTATTTCTTATAGACAGTTGTCTATGACAGAAATAAATGTGTTAAAACGTTATTTGAGTTTCCTTGACTTATTTCTACTTTCAGGACAGATGTGAATTCTAAGTAAATCAGTATTCACAAATCTAAAGCCAAATCTTACTTATACTAGTCATTCTTTAAAACATATATCAGTGCAGTGCAGATTAGTGTTCATATTAATTGGTAAAAATTATGTAATCAAATTAAAACAAATTAAATCTAATAAATGAAACAAAGTAATACCAAACTTTATAAACGGACCTGTGAGGTTACTATAACACATAAAATTTGGGTCCTACCACTAAAACTAGACGATCACGGAAAGGCCAATTAATTAATTAAGTATTACCTATCACATCACGACCAGGTAAGACATCAAAAGGGGAATCAAGTAAATAATCAAATTAGTAAAACCAGAGTATCCACGAGAGTAAATACCCGACACAACAATAAACAATAAATACAAAATAGACGAGGGGGGTTGGGTCATTACAAATGCAAGGCCATCTGCAATGCTAAAATATATGAAAGAAATCAAAAAATCATAGTACGCATTTTTTAATCAAAAAATTTTATTAACAAGACTTGTTCGAAATCTATCAAAAACTCTGAATCCGAGGTTTAGTTAAATTCAAGCTTGCCTAATCCGGTTTTCCATTTGTAGTCTATTTTGTGGCTGCGTTTTGTAGACTTCATTCTTTAGAAACCCCCATAAAAAAGTGCAAGTGCGTGAGGTCAGGTGACCTCGGAGTCCAATTAATAAAAGGGCTTTTGTTGCAATCCACCTCCGGGGAAAGTTGTCGTCTAGCCAATTTCTTACTACCATTGCATTGTGGATTGGGGCTCCATCAAGTTGAAATATCAGATTATTGTATGCAATAAGGGGCAAGCAATTTCGATTGAAAATTCAGTTTGCAAAAAAATTAGAAAACGTTCCACATTTAAATTTCCATCAAAAAAATATGGCCCAATTATTTGTTCATTCATAATACCACACCATACATTCACCTTTTCTGAATACTGGCATCGACAGTTTACAACCCAATGAGAGTTTTCAACGGACCAATTTCGAGTATTTTCAGAGTTAACTGTACCATTAGTTGTAAATGTCGCTTGATCTGAGAATGAAACATTTATAAAAAATTAGGGTTGTTCAAAAACTCTCCCTAGCACCAAAGGCAATATTCCAGCCGCCTTTCTTTGTCTCCTTCTTCTAATGTGTGTAAGAAAACAGGCTTGAAGAGACGTAATTTATTTCGATGGAAGCATCGCCAAATTGTATCCTTGAGTACATTTAAAATTGTGGACACTCTCCTTAAGCTACACCTTGGATTTTCTCTCACAAACTGAAGAATTTCAGTATCTCTAACATGATCCCTCATACGTTGTTCTTGCTTGTTGCACACCTTGCCAATTCTATTAAATAAATTATTAATTCGCCAAACTTTTACACGGTCTATTGGGGGTCGATCTGGATGCCGATTATTAAATTCTGTAGCAGCTTCCCTCGCTGTACGAGAATTATCACCAACTAATCTTATTAAATATGATTTGAACGAAACAACTACTCAGTGGGCAAATACCCCGACCTGCATTGGATTACACCTTCAAATCATGATAGGTTGATAGCCAATATCATTTGTCAATTTCTAACCAGACATAGACCGGTTTCGAACTTATTTGTTCTCCTCAGTATGCCATAGGTTATGGAACAGACAAATGATAGTGACCAACCTGCTAGTCATATACTAACTAAGGTAAATTGAGTAGTGGTGAGAGGTATGAAACTTCTCGTATGGTTCAAATGCTACTATCCGACCGACATCATAGATGTCTCTGTGGCGGATAGCGACTTGCGAAGCAAGTACCGAGAGCGGAGACCTCTAGCCGAGGTGGCCTAATCTACTGTTATTAAATATGATTTGAAGGAAACAACTACTCAGCGGGCAAATACCCCGACCTGCATTGGATTGCACCTTCAAATCATGATAGATCGATAGCCAATATCATTTGTCAATTCCTAACCAGACATAGACCGGTTTCGAACTTATTTGTTCTCCTCAGCATGCCATAGGTTATGGAACAGACAAATGATAGTGACCAACCTGCTAGTCATATACTAACTAAGGTAAATTGAGTAGTGGTGGCCAACTAATCTAACAATTTCCACTTTTTTCGCAGTTGTAAGCATTTTAATTGAAATAAAATATGCTAGAATACTAAAAATCAGACAGAACGCCAACAGACTTACTTGACAACTAATATGACATTTACAAAATTGTATTTTAGTAGAAACAAAGGAGCTAGAGCATGCTTTTCAAAACGAGAAATTTGGGTCTGGAATTTCTTTCATCAAAACCTCATTTTTTTTTAGAATTTAACTAAACTTGGGATCAGGGTTTTTGAATATTTTCGAACAAGTTTTGTTAATAAAATTTTTTGATTAAAAAAATGCTTACTATGATTTTCTGATTTCTTTCATATAATTTAGCATCGTAGATAGCTTTGTATTTAAAGATGGAAAGTGATTTTGTGGTCTTAAATACACCTTCGTGACCTCTATCTTTTGAGACCATTTTAATTTAAATCAGACAAAAGACAATAGAATTACTACGCTGTTACACTCTTAAATGAGACACACTGTAGAAAATTTTTTAGTGAGCTCCCACAGAATTATAGAAAGCTTGGATACAATATGTCTCTTAAAATAATGTCTTAGATTCACATTTTGACTTTTTCCCTGAAAACCTTGGAGCTCTAAGCGACGAATATGACGAACGTATCCATCAGAATATATCTATACTATGGAAAAACGCTACCAAAGAAATTGGAGCCCGAAATATTAGCTGTCTACTGCTGGATTCCCAAGAGGGATGTCCCTCAAGCGAAGTAGACCGAAAATCTATAAAAGATACATTTTACAATAATATGAATTCAAGGAAAATTGAATAATTTAAAAAAAAATTACAGTTTATTTACTTCGTATTATGCATTTCTAGAAAAAAATAATAAATTAATTATATGGGTATTACATAAGCATCCTTTTAAACCTAATCTGATAACAATAAACTACCTATAGTGTTCTATATTTTATATTGTCATTCTGTTCTGCATGCACTAGTATACGAGTATTAGGTAGATAATAAATTAAATACTTTTATATTAACGCATTTAAATAAGAATGAAACTATAGTTAGTTTATTGTTATATTAGGTTTGAAAGGATGCTTATGTAATACCCAAATAATTAATCTATTATTTTTTTAGAAATATTGAATAATGTAATAAAATAACACAAAAAACTTCGACATTGATCTCTTTACTGTCGTCAAAGGTGCCGACGTTTTTTATGTTGCAAATATGTATTTGAAATACACTTTAAATAGAGTTTGGTGTTAAGTCAAAATTGGTTCAGGGATCATCTCCTAAATTTTCTCGATGTGCTTAAGGATCACCCTGTATAATATTTTCTTTAATATATTGATTACAAATATATCTTCTGATATACGTAACTTTTGTCTGGCAGTTCATTGATTAATTATTGTTGGCTTATTTGTTTACATACATATGTGCTTAATATAGTTTTTATCTCGGTTTTTATTGACATAATAAATTTATATTGCAAAATGTACCGCGAAAACAGATTTCGTTTTCTGGTATTTTAAATTATTAGTAAATAAAAGCATCAGGTCTATGAGAATTAATAACATAAACAAATAATAAAATAAGCAGCACAGTAAACACATGATTTGTTTTTAATGTGGTGCAATATAAAATAAGTATAAATTTATTTTGTACTAAAATTTTTAAGCAAGAAAGACACTGTTTATATGAACTTTTTTCATGGGTGTTTTTTTTTTGAGAATTTTAAACAAATTATTTAAAAAAGCTAAAGTTTCAGTACCTTAAATACTCTAGACAATAAAGATAGAATTAAAACAAAACATTCCTTCGCAAAGTGACGTAGGTATAACAATATGGTGGAGGCTGTCATTTCGTGATATATGGTAAATGCAGAGATTTAAGATATGGTAAATACATAGGGTAAATGCGCCGAGCATTTTGTGATATCACAATTAAATTGAATCGCGCCAATTTCGCCCTTTTCTCCCACTTTATCAATGACGTAATAGTGATTTAATTTTTAATTTTTAAACTTCAAACTGTCAACTTTGCAAATATCAAATTTCAGTTCCATTTTGTTTCAATTAATAATAAAAATAAGTTTATTGAAGAAAAAATACTGATAAACATTATTGCATAATTACAATTACATAATTATAAGTATACTAATAGTAATAAACTTAAAGGTAAAGCTCACATAATTAAAGAACTGTCAGTAAGTGTATTATATTTAACATTACTTACCAATTTTTAAATTAGGAAATAATTTTTTTTATATTATTATTATAACTAATAACTTATTCTATTTACATTAATAATAATGGAGGTAGTATATATCAGGAAGGCTTCCAATTCAGGTATATTTTAAGGTCTATGTTGGTGTTATGTACGATTTTTTGGTCTATATCATATCTTTATGCATATACATATATATACACATATGCATGCACATAAATACATATACACATACATACATATGGGGAGTCAATAATTTTGGTAAGTATAATACTTCTTAGTATAATTGTATTTGTTTATCTTGTACATAAAATTGTATGCATATACACATATACATGTATATACACAAATTATATATTATTATTCAAAATATACCGTTTTCTATAAAACTGTAAAGTATTTGAAAAGGGTAAGTCTGAAGCCATTTTCTAATTTCATATTTAAACTTTTTAAGTGGATACGTTTTAAATTCTAATGGGATTGTATCATATATTTGAGGGGCTAAATAAGTGAAACTTTTTTGCCCTATCATCTTTTGAGCTCGAGGAACGGTTATTATTTCTTTTTTGTTTATTCCTGGTGTGGTAGCTATATGAGAGGGGCAAGTCAATCTGCTCAGCTGCATTTGTTATATTTTATATTCGTGAATTATTAACACTTCACAATATAGCTTTCTTATGGTTAACAGTTTAGATTGATTATATAAGAGTTCAGTTGGATAATAATAATCTTTGTTATATATTATTTTTAGAAACCTTTTTTGCAGTTTCTCAAGAGGGTCTAGATTGACTAGTACTTACCCTACCCCAAGCCAGAATTCCATAATTTAATTGTGACTGTATTAATCCATAATAAACAGTTATTAATTGTTCCCTATTCAAGATATTTTTTAATTGTTTAAATTTATAAATGAGACACCTTAGTTTTTTACATAAGTTTTCTACATTAAGCTTCCATTTGAGATGACTATCAAGAGATATTTTATACATGTTGTACTTTCAATTTCCAAATTTATTCTTTTAATGCTGATGTTCATGAATGGTGGGAGGTGGTTTTCATAAGAGCACAATGGTATACATTTTGTTTTATTAACATTAATTGTTAGATGATGCTCATCGAACCAATCTTTTACTATTTTTAAGTTTTGGCTGACTACTTGCTGTAATATTTCCCAGGATGGTCCACTAAAAAATATGGCAGCGTCATCAGCGAATTAAACAATTTGGTAATCTCATGGCAGGGTGAGTATGGTGTTTAATTATATATTGAATAGGGTTGGTCCCAGAACAGTTCCCTGTGGTAGATTAGAGAACTGTTCTGGGATCGCTTATTAATTCTCCTATTTAAACTATTTGAGTTCGATTGTATAGATAACTTTGTAATAGTTCAAAAATTTTTTCCCCTAAAACCTATATCCCAAAGTTTCCCTAAAATTTTTTGGTGGCTTATCGTGTCGAACGCCTTAGCGAGGTCGATAAATACGCAAATTGGAGGAATACCCCAGTCCATGGTATTATATATTACCCCAACTATTTTCCCAATGGCGTCTTGAGTGGAAACTTTTCACGAAATCCAAATTGTTCATCAGAAAGTAATTTAAATTTTTTTAGAAACGACTTCATCCTGACTGAACGCTTTTTCAAATATTTTTGCGATATGTGTAGTAAGAGAGATTGGTCTGTAATTAATTACGTCGTTTGTCTCCATTCTTATAAATTGGCCTAATTATTGCTGTTTTAAAATGTGTGGGACATAAACCAGATTCAAAAATTTTATTTATTAGGTGAGTTAACAGCGGGGTAATTACATCTACAATATCTTTAAGAGTTTCAGTTTTTATATTATCTATGTAATGTATATTATAATTGATTTATAAGTTCCCAAATATGGTTTCCAAAATATGTTAAACCTATTATAAAATCCAAGAAGTGAAATTGGCACATGGTATAGAACAGTAAAAGAAAAAACTGCCAAAAGCAAGTAAATTTTATTGTTGTAAAATTCGTTTTGGTTATATGTCAAATTATATTTCTATTGAATTATAATTATTAAGGTATCAAGGGTGTTATAAGAATAATAACATTAATAACACATCGAGGTCTGCAGTGTACTTCCCAAGGGCTTCTGGCCCGAGGGAATGTAAAATACTTGTCAGCCTAAAGTCACCACCTTCCTCTCTGCTCTCTTTCTGGCACATCTCAATACAAATAGTGCTAGAAACGGAACATATGAGAAGGTGGTGACTTTAAGCTGATGACTGATGAGTATGATACGTCGACCGAGGGCGTCATTATCCTATAACACCCGTAGTGCCCTCAAAATTTATTGCCCTACTAGTCTTTCACATTTACGATTGATTAATTTAACATCTATTATGTTCAGGGCCATTCCATTTAAAAGAGAGTAATAATCAAAATTGTTTGTAAACGCCGTAACTATGCAACACATATTGTTTGTCAATAACGCCATCATCATTTAGTTGTTTTGTATTGTGTTGTAGTAAAAATAATAATGCGTTACAAATTTTTAACGCCCTAGGGCATTATTTCTCATTTAATGTATCTCAAAATAGGGTTATTACTGCAAAATAATAGACTAGTAGGACATTAAGTACATTAATACCTAATTTTTAACTAGAAAAAGACATATTCAATAATTGAATTGAATACAAAAGAATTGATCCATATGCTGTCCACACTAATATTTCAAGGTCAGATATCCTTCAAGAATATTGAAAATTGAAAATCGATTTGAAGTTTCTATTCTGGTGGTTCCTTTATTCAATTTTGTCTTTAAGATAATTATCTGTTAATTTAAGTAGTAGCTGGGAGGACACTGCAATATTTGAAATTAAAAAATTCACATAATCTAATTCATGAGTGTTCTGTGACATTCGAATTTAATTATAATTAGTCACATCAAATTTGGATAGGATTCTATTAATCCGCGCTGTAAATAATGATGAAGATACATACGTAACTATTCATAAATTTGGCTTCAGTTTCGAAGGTTAATAAATGTATGTTTCACCTTAGAACATAATGAAAATGATGCAGTTGTGAATGCGAATGAATGACGATAACAATAATAATTGGTTCTATGAACAAACAGTAAATCGGTAAAGAATTAAAATAACTAGTTTTAGGTGAATTAAATATATGTATAAGTAAACAATAAATCGATAAAGAATTAAAATAACTATTTTTTAGGTGAATTAAACATATAAGTAATTTTATTGATTATAACATTATAAAAATTACATTGTTTAATTAATAATCTCAAAAAATTCTCAAAAAAAAATTACAAAAATAAATCTGGTACATGGGAGAAATTCTATAACTTTCACTCAAAAAGTTTAAAATAGAATTCCCAAAACCTAACTGTTATGGATTTTTACAAATATAACCTGATATCTTGTTCATAAAGTATAATAAAAACAATTTACAAATATTTCTTGCACCGCTAATTGTAAAATTTTTGTGATACTTATATTTAATCAATTATTTAATTTTTTTAGAAACAATAAAACCTCTTTTACAACTTCTACCAGCGTTCGGTAAAACTTGTCATAAATACTCTCATTTATGCCAGTTATACTAGTTTTATAAACCTCTACGTAGTGTCCTTTGTAAACTATATCTTTAGCATTTTCTTGGCCATCTGACATCGAAAAATTACGTCTTGAAGATAATTTATATATGTACACAAAATTAGCTCTATTTTAGAATTCTGTAGAACGTTTGTAACCTCGCATGTTTACTAGGCTGTTACCTGGGGATGTGTGTTATGAGTAGTTTGAAAAACAGGTAGCCGGTTAAAAAATTTTGCATATTGATTGATACTTTCTTTTGTTTTTCAAGTTTATAAAAACAGGAGGCCATTTACATTGTAAATTTAGTTTTAAACTCACAATTTGATAACCATCCTGTAACGGAAACACCGTTACAGTTTTAATAATACCTAGTAAATAAATTTGTAAAAGGCTGAAAACGTTTCTTACGTTTACATTCTTGAAGATGCAAGAAAATGAAATTACATTATTTATTCGGAAGTCGGAAGTGATGGCGGCAAGTGAATAGTCGTGCGCACAGGTAGCTCTGCATTATTATAAAACATATCAAATTATAATTGGAAACCGAGAATCGAAATATGAACTAAACAATACTAGTGAATAAAAGTAACAGTTTATTAAATAAAATAAAAAAACACTAGACATATTAAGGGAAGACAAATACCAATAGTTAGTTAGGAAGTAAAACAAATTAAACATAATGGTGCTAACAAAACAATTTATTTCTGATGTAGAACAAGTCATAGTGACATCATTACAAAAAGAAAGTGTTATAAAAGAGCTGAGTAAGTCAATTGCAAACAGTTTATATAAGAAATTTGAAAATGAATTCTCTGAAATACGTCAAGAAATATCATTAATTAAACAAGAATTTAAAGAATTCAAAGAACAAGCAATACAAAATGAAAAAATCTACAAGCAAAAACTGAACATGCTAGACCAACATTCACGCGATAAAAATATAGCTGTATTTGGATTTAAGGAAAGAAATGGAGAGAACCTGAAAAGAGATATAGCAGAGTTCTTTAATGAATCGAAATTAGGAACAAAAATAACTGCGGTAGATATTGATAGATGTCACAGGGTGGGAAAACATAGGAGTAATAACAAACCCAGGCCAATTATCGTGAAATTTGTTAATTACCAGAATAAACTTGATATTTTTAAAGTTAAGAAGAATCTAAAAGGAACCGGTATAATAATTAAAGAGGACCTGACACAGGAAAATTTAAAACTATATAATTTAGCAGCACAGAAATATGGTCATACAAACACCTGGACTAAGTATGGATCAATCTACGTGAAAACTCCAGAAGGAATCACTTTATACAGGGAGAGACAATATACGGGAAACACGGAAAATGAAGAAAACTAAGAAAAAAAATTGTACATTTACTGTTCAATACTAAGTGTTATATAATTAAAAATATATTAATTTTTCATATAGTTAATCATATGTTTGGTTTATAAATTTTCACTTTTAAATGTAATATTAGTAAATAATAGATACATACTCCAAAATTTCTTTTAAACTGAAACTAATTTAACTTATCGTAATAAAATGTCTTTCATACAGTTACGAATTCTATAATTATTGCAGTGTTGTTTTATGAAAAACACACTTGATATGTAAGGAATTGTTTATAAATTCATAGTTTAATAAATATAAAACGGTATCTGCTTTTACAACTTATTCCACCAAAAAATGTAATTTTAAAATATTTCTACTTAATCTTTTGTTTGCAGAAAAAACTGCTTGAATTCCAAATAAAATAAATTTGTATTAACATAACTTAAAGCAGGATACCAGGCGCGTTGTTATTTCATTTTCTTGTTGCCATTTACTTTTCTTTTTAGGGGCAAATATATTAAATTTAGTTTTAAGGTTGTTTGTTTATTTTTTCTATTATTGTATACAAAGAATACCTTTTCTTAGTTAGGCATCATGCAAATTTTCAAGAAACCATTAAAAATATGTCACATTAATATTCGCTCTTTAACTGCACATTTTCTTGACCTTGTAGATTTTTTTGAACACAACAGAATTTGATATTATCGCAGTCAGTGAAACTTGGTTAAATAAAAATATTTCTTCAGATATGGTGGCTATTGATGATTTTAGTTTGGTGAGACGAGACAGAGAGAGAGGGCGAGGAGGTGGAGTAGGGATTTATATAAAAAAATGCATTCCTTTTAATTTGCTAGATAACAATGAAACTATTGAGGATCTCTGGGTGAGTATTAAGTTAAATAAGCTGAGTTTGTGTATTGGATGTATTTACAAACCTCCAAATTTTAATTCTAATCTTTTTATTAGTGAATTTGAAAATATCCTAGTTAATACAGTGCCGAAATTTGATACCTTTATATGTATGGGTGATTTCAACATAGACTTGCTAAATATAAATAATACCGTTGTTAAAAACTTTTTAAATATCATAGACAGTATTGGCCTAAAACAAGTTATTGATAGCCCAACTAGAATTTCATTAAATTGTGCATCTTTGTTGGATTATGTCGTCATGTCTGAGGAATGCAATTTTACGGAAAGTGGTACTATTTCTTTGCCTAACATCTCTGATCACGAAATGGTTTATGCTCACATAAGTTTTGCAACACAGCATAATCAACTAACACCTCGTATGTACAGAAACTTGAAAAATATTGATAGAGAATTAGTTTACGCTCATCTGCGATCTATACCTTGGCGCAATATTTATGACATAGCTGACCTTGACGGCAAAGTAACTTTTTTTAATGAAAATATTACAGTTTTAATGGATATGCATGCACCTCTGAAAACATATAATAATAAGAAGCCACATAACCCTTGGTTTACTAATAACATAAACAAACTTATTAAATTGAGAGATAAAGCACTCAATAAATTTAAGCGAACAAATTCTCCTCAACTTTGGCAAGAGTATAAAGATTTAAAAAATTATACTACTGGTGCAATTCGAAGGGAGAAAAAAGCATTTTTAAACCAACAGTTTCAGAAAAAAGATAGCAAAGAAGTCTGGGAGACTATTAACAAATTGCACATTCGTAATCAACAAGACAAAAAAGGTTTACCGCCAAATTTATGTGATGTTAATTCAATAAATCAGCACTTTCTAAACTCTGTACCGCAAATCGCACCCAACATGAACAATGTTGCAAATTACTACAATGATATTAAAGAAACTCGTCTCTTATATTTCGGGCCGTCACTGAAATTGAAATATCTAAACATTTATTCTCCATTAAATCTAAAGCTGTTGGTGCCGATGGTATGCACGTAAATTTCATTATATTATGTTGTCCTTTTATTCTCGAATATATTTGTCATATTGTTAACTTTTGCTTAAACAATTCAGTTTTTCCTAAAGCTTGGAAAGTAGCACATATAATTCCTCTGCCCAAAATTGCAAATCCGCTAGGTTTTAATGACCTGAGGCCGATAAGTATATTACCAGTCTTGTCTAAAATATTAGAATATGAGGTCAAGAGTCAAACAGTGGAACATATTGAAAAAAAATCAAGTTCTGCCAGAAACGCAATCTGGTTTTAGAAAAGGACATAGTTGCGCAACTGCTCTTTTAAATGTTACTGACCATATTTTTTGATCCACTGACTCCGGTATGTGTACTATGCTTGTGCTACTTGATTATTCCAAAGCCTTCGACACAATAAATCATGATATTCTATTATTAATCTTGAAATATATAGGTTTTGACACAACTGCTGTAACTTTTATTCAGAATTATTTACAGGGTAGAAAACAGAAGGTTGTTTTAAATGGGGAATATTCAGATAGTGTAAATGTTTCATGTGGAGTGCCGCAGGGTTCCATACTAGGACCTATTTTATTTACTATATATACTTCCTTTCTGCCTTCTTTGACCGAGAAATGCAGCATACAGATGTATGCAGACGACACACAATTATTTTATTCTTTTGATCCTCATAACTTTCACAGCAGTTGCGATATTGTTAGTAGTGAACTTAAAAAAAATTTACGATACATCGATAGAACATTGTTTGCATTTAAATCCAAGTAAGTGTGCTGTAATGCTTTTCGGGCGTCAAGCTGATAGAATTAACTTAACCCCAAATGTCGACATAAAAATAAATAATGTATCAATACCTATAAAAAATGAGGTGAAAAATTTAGGACTTATACTCGATACGGACCTTAGATTTCAACAACATATTTCAAATTGTATAAAAAAAGCTATATGTAAATTAAAATTATTATATAACTCCAGACATATTCTTAATAAAAAACTTAAACTACTCTTGTGTGACTCACTAGTACTCTCCGTTTTTAACTATTGTGACACTGTATATGGGCCTTGCCTGACAGCAATTTCCTCTCAACGCATACAAAAAATTCAGAATTATTGTTTGAGATTCGTATATGGAATTAGAAAACGTGAGCCGGTGAGTTACAAATTACCTGATGCCAAATGGTTAAATATGAAGAACAGACGGAAACTACATTGTGCTACATTATATCACAAAATAATACTATTCAATAGTCCCAGATACTTATACAGGAAGATTGTATTTCGAACTGACGTGCATAATTTAAACATAAGACACAAGGGTACTCTAACACCACCGATGCATAACACAGCGATATTTGAAAGATCGTTCTCCCAAAATATTGCTACTTTGTATAATTCCATTCCCTCTGCAATTAAGTCTCTCTCCGTGTCGTCTTTCTCCAAACGTTTTAATCTGATCTGCCTATCATGAAACCTGCTATACCTAACTAAGATTTTTGAATTTGTTTATAAAAAATATATATATGTACATATATATTATTACGTGTCTATATATAAATATATAATATAATCTTGGAATACATTATCATAGTTTACGATATTTTTATGTATTTTGCCTCGTCGTTGGGTTAAGTGGAAGAACAGCCTGCACGGTATGCAAAGCCGTGCAAAGCTGAACTTCGCCCATTCATAAATGATGTATGTCTTTTTTTGAATAAAGTGTGTTATTATTATTATTATTATTATTATTATTTAAAAATAATTACGGTAAGATAATGCCTTTTTTCATTGTTTTAATCGGTGAGCTTAATTTAGATTCGGTTATTTATATTGATCAAGCGATAATGCTGCAAAGCCCGACTGCAGTTATTTGAGCTTGTTTATAAACCATGCCTTTAGCATTTGGGTTATTAATGAACCATTTTTAATGGGTTCAAGCCCAATGAATTCGTAAATTTCACTGTAACATAAGAGAAGCTATAAATATCAGTGAGTCAATTCACCTTTCATTTTCTACAAAATGAAACACGTATAACAGAAAGCGGAAAAACACAGAACACATGTTTCTGTCAAATCATGAAAAGATACATAATTAATTAAATACGAAAAATATTTGATACCGTACGATGCAGTTTAGTATTTCAAAATAGTTTTTAAATAAACAGTTAAAGTACTTAAACTTAACATATACCAAAGTGAAATATATGTTACAAATAATCTGCCTCATGCCAGATAACCTTTTTTTATGATCGTCATTAGTTTTACAAACATATGCACTTGATAACTGTAATGAAATTTTTAAACAGCAAGAATAACTTAGGAAATCAATAAAACAAAACATTTAATGGAACTCAGTGGCGTATTACATAAAAAAACCCAATATACAGGGTGTTTCAAAAAAGCGTACCAATATTCTAGGGTAGGTAGAACATAAAGAAATAAGCAGAGTTTGATGAATAAACATATGTCCTAATATGAACAGTTATCGAGATACTGAGTGCTGAATTCTATTTTTTTTTAACGCATTTCCTACTACAAAATCAAAACTGTAATAGATATTGGATTGACATTAGGTATGGGTACATTTTAAAGCTCGACAAATACGATTAATATATGATATCTCATAGACGGCGCCATTTATACAACTGCCATTGAAAAATTTTTCTCCTAATTTTTGTGAGGTTATTAAATACTAAATAGGTGTTAGGAATTTAAGAAACTGAATTTATTATTTTTGCAATTATTCAACCAGCACAAATTTTTTGCAGTTTTTAATAACTTAAAAACAAATTTAGTATATTTATTTATTTTCTGTATTTAACAACTAAGTACAACCTGTAATTTTCGACATGACTGTTGTTAATATCCATTGTTGTCGAAATGGGCTCCGGTCTCTATTTTTATTTGCCACAGCACTGAATAAACAGAAAATATTACATTTTTTGTACATTCAGTTTTTTGAAAAAAATCTCATTGAATTGTGTACGAAACATATCTCGGAATGAAATAGCGCATATTATGTTTAAAAGTAATGAACAAATGGGGAATTCTTCTGAATAATATACAAAAGGAAGCCCAGGCCAATTTTAAGTGGAATTCCGAATTACGGTGAAGATTTGAAGAATGTTCAGAGAACTTAGCGAAATCTGATTCAGTTCTATGCAAATAATTGAGACAGCAGTTCGTCCCACATATTAAAGTAATTTAGTCTATGTTGTTCTTGTGAAAACAACGATTTGCTAAATAATAAACTATTATATTGTTTTAGCAAAATGCACAATATTTAATTTTTTTATATCTACTAACATTTTAAAGTCAAATAAATTTTGAACAAGAAATTTTTCACGAATACTTTTCTTTTAAAAATAATTGATTGTAGACTACAGAAAATGTAAAATTTTCTTATATTGTTCAACGTAGCCAATATTGGTAAAAACACCACCAGACCGCATTTTGGTGCCAATGGAAATGCATAAAATAATCAGTTAAGAAGCAAATTATTCATTTATATGCTTAGTAGTTATTACATATGAAAAAGTCAATTATTAGTTATTAAAAAATAATAAAAATATATTAATTTTTACCTCCCTGTATAATGGAACAATTTACGGCATAAGTTTTTATGACATTTTTTTCTTAGTTCTAAGCCCTGAATTGAACTTACATACATTTAGAGATTTAAAACTGAATCGTCTTGTATATGTAATGTGTCGATTCCAATTAATCAGATAAGTTTCTAATTAGCAGAGTTTATCAATGTACTATACTTAAAATCAATTTAACAAAATTTTAGCAAATTAAATAATAATAACAATAAATCGCCCTCATCAAAATTTAAGTACACACAAAAATAAAATATTTTTATATATTTTTTTCTGTGATTTCCTTCACGCAGCAGCCTCGACCTAATAGTTAGCCATTAATAGTCCCCTATATTCAGGTGGAAGATATTCGAGAGGTGATTCGACCATAATGTATTTCTCCATCATTGATAGTTCTGCCAACATCTGCTGTAAGTCTTTGCCTCTACTTACAACCAAACGTCTTTAAGCCAATCCAATATTACAGATTATAGTAATATCCTGCCTATAAAATAATCTGTTGATGATAAATCAGGAGAAAAAGCAGACCAAGGCAAATTTTCTCTTTCATGTTAATTAATCTACGGACTTTATCAGTAAATATGCAGTCTAGCAGTGTCTTGTTGGAAAATGGTTTTCTTAATTTTCTAAGTGAATTACAACGGTTGGGGAAAATTTAATACAATGTTTAGTTAAATGTAGTCCAATAATTACTGGTTTACTAAATCAATATTTGGGCAGAAACATATTGCAAAAAAAAACTGAACTAAAACTTCAAATCATTTGTCTTCTGAACCAACAACTCTTAATTATTGTCTATTACATGTGGCGTTTTAATGCATTACGTCGTTTCTCTTAATACTGTCTGATATACTTCTGCGTCCACATGTGACTGCAAACAATAAGCACAATGTCAGAGAGTAAGAATCCAGACCCAAAAGAAACACAGCAAAGAATAATTGCTTTGCTTTTTATAATATTTTTAGTTCCATTTGGAAATACGTGGTGCACGCGAAAGTGTATTAGACAATATTAAAAAAGCGAAATAATCTTTAGTTTGTGTTAGAGCACTGCATGCAGCCAATAATCCAAAGTTTTTTGTGTCGGGAGACATATGTTTTGACAGTTATTTATTGTAATTATTGTAGCAATTTGACAGCTATATTAAACTTAACTATACTAAAAATGTTCTTAAACTTTTTAGTTTCTATGGAAAATTGGGAAAGCCAACGTAAAAAACAGAATATCACTGTCACTTGACCTATCTCCTACAGAAAACTATAGATACACCATAATCTGTATCGCTAGATCAACCAAAAGTTGTTTGGTAATTATAACTAAGGACAAACTATTTTAACTGATGTCGGTAGAAACCTCAATACTGTCCATATGATATGCATTATGGTAGAATTTCCTCTACCTGCGTATAGAGGGGAATGAATGGCTTCTTAACACATCGATGTTTACCGCTATTGAACTTAAGAACAACACTCTTATAGTAAGCAACATTTCTCTAACGGAAACAGTGATTAAATGGTTAGTATTTGTAAAAAGCTATACTCCGTTTAATGAACAGATAGAATTGGGGAGGAGCCTATTGAATTTTCAATTGCAAAACCCTGTTTCACACACTACAAATAATTTTTTTGATTTTTGGAGAATTAAAATAATTAGGTTAGGTTAGGTGAGAGATTAAAATTATTTATTATTTATAACAAAAAAAAACGAATAGGTATATAACATCATAAACAATATAAATATTATTATAAAGTAAATCCACCACGACGGCGCATTTCATATAACTGGTAGGTATCTATTTTAATACAGAGGTTTGTAGAATATAAATATTTTTTTTAGATTCAAGATAATTATGATGTTTTTAAACCAGGACTATTATTCTTGTGCCATTTATATCTAATATTCAATTGTCGAACAACAGAAGGCAGCACTCTGACAGAATTGAAATAAAGTATTCTGTGACAACGATCAGCTGTTGCAATTTAGCTGTGTTTTCGATAGTTTTTGTAAATGGCAATATAGGTAAGTTTTGTTTCGTAAAAATATTGGTTTAACCTCTCAATATCTGTTTTTCGTCTAGAATGGCCTGGTAATATGTATTTGTAAAGGCATGTAATTATTTTTTTGGCAAATACATATGTTCCCGATTGGGAAACAATATGCATAGCAGGTAGATTTTAGGTGTTTAATATTTTTAGGTGTTCATTATGGATATTGACCTGAGGAATTTAGTACAATGATACCCAAAGTCTTTTATGGAAAGAACTCGACGCACATAAGAGATCTTCCTTCTGACAGCGAGGATTCCATTTTGGAGGATGATATTGATGAGTCCAACTGGAAAATAATACACAGCATGAAGAACTGGTTTGTTATATTAGTGATGATGAAGTACCTTTAGTTGACCTACTTCCTAATGTGCCCTCGACAAGTAATGCATATGAAGTCAAACTGAAGAATTCCATTACGAATACCAATGCAGAAGGTACCCAGTTTCAAGGAAATACTCTACTTCCTCCATAAGTCCTACAGTTGACAACTCCTTATAAAATTTTAAAGTTTTTCTTTGATGCCATCTTTTTTAGATAGTATTCTTTATCAAACAGTTTTATTCAGTACTCAGATACAGCCTAACAGGCCAATGCATTTGTCGAAGGAAGAGTTAGATAGATTTTTGGGTATCCTTATATAGATGTCAATTATAAAACAGCCAAATGCAAGGTGATATTGGTCCCCTAATACACGCGTTGATCAAGTTGCTGATGCTAGTAAAAAAGTGGGATGCAATGGTAAAAGCAGAGTTACCTGTCAAAAATGTTAAGTACACCTGTGTTTTTAAGTGAAAAGCAATTGTTTTGTAGAGTTTCATACAAATTAAATAAGTATTAAAGTGCAGCTTATAATCATACTGTGCCCAAGTGGGAACATGTTTTTTTCTTAATTTTAAATAAAAGGTTTGTTTTAGAATGTTTTATATGTTTTATTTACACCTTTAAATATCATATGTTTAAAACATTTTTTTTTGTAATGTAAAAAAAAAGAAAAATTAAATCATGCAATAGAGGGTTCGATTATTGCTCGTAAGAAGAACCAAGAAGAAACTTACAAGAGATCAGTCTACATTATAAAAAAATATAAAAAGAGTAAACATAAACAAAAAAAATATGCATACTGCACCATGTATGAAAATAAATACTAAATAAGTAACACTGTGTCCTAAAATCTAATAAAATGACAATAAAAGCTATACATGCTATACACACCATATTCACAAGGTTCGATTACTGTTTGTAAGAAGAACCAAGAAGAAACTTACGACAGATCCGGCTACATTATAAGAAAATATAAATGGAGAATCATAAACAATAAGAAAATTTGCATATTGCACCCTGTATTCAAATAAATACTAAACCTCAACCTCGATTATTAAGTACTCGACCTCTATTGAGCCACCAGTCGAATATGAATGGTTTCTAAAATAAAAACGCTTTTTTATATTATAAATAAAATGCTATTAAAATTTAAAATACCTGCAGTATATCATCGTCCAATTTTGAATTAAGGCCTGTCAATTGTGTTTCAATTATTTCATGGATATTTTTTATCAAACATAGTAGTAACAATATATTCGAATAATCCACTCGAACGCCATTAGGTACAACTGGACCTTAGTCCGAGTCAGATTCGGACGAAGAAGAGTTATACCCACATAAATGTTCAGTGGCTCTACTACGATGTCCATTACAATGTCAATCTGTCACGTTCTTTCCTCTTGTCTTTATGCATGACGAATCATTATTTTCCCTAAGAACACTATTGCGTGACTTTTTTGCAAATCTATAGTACCAAACACAATAATTACATTACAACATGTAGAAATAAAAACTTTGTTTACTCACCGAAAGCCAATTTCTGTTATCAAAATGTCCTCAAAGTACTCCGTTTTAATCAAGGTAGATGTTCTCTATGCACCGACGCTAACATTTTATTCAAAGTTGGTGGTTCGTTCCTTTCAAAAAATGAATGAATCAAACCTCTGAAAGCACTTTTAGTTCCATCATCGATGTTATCCAAAATTGTTCGTTGTCTGTGGTAGGTACACTTTCGGTGGATGAGGTTGTTTCTTTATATTCATGAGGAATGTTGTAAACACTTGCAGTACACACACCTAAATTAATATGCATAAAAATATAAACATAAACTATAATAAATATAAACAATTTAAAAATACCTTAATAGTAAAAACATACTTCGAAGCACTGATGAGCAACCCCATAAAATACAAAAATTAAAATTACCTGATGCCTTTGCAACAAACTCGATGATTTCTGTCTTAGGTTTATCTGGGTTGTCTCCAGTAAGTCTTATAAATGTTCAAAATATGTTGCTTGTCTTCAACCGAAAAATGTATAGATATCCGTTTTTTCGGTGGAGAAATAGCCACTTGAGCCATAATTGGTATTAATCCCTAAAAAAAAGTGTGGTTATAAAATATAATCAATATTATAACAGTATTGATTAATCGTTTTACATTACTTACCTTAATATAAATAGAGATGTTTGTTTAGCGCTGAAAAAGCACTATTTGTTGGGTATGTAATTAACAACAAAACAACGAGTTGCAACAAATAACTGTAATCTCCACAAAACACCAAAACTTATTTACGTAGATAAAAATATGCGTATTTGACAGTCAAGAAGCTATCAAGTTAAGTTTATCTTGTGATATGGGTTTTAAAAATACTGATGCTGAGATCAGGGTTGTATGAAATTAAATTTATTAGCATGAAGTATGCGCGCTAATGTTATTAGTTTACAACATGTATTTCATTGATTTCACTGTGATCCTTGCCCCACAATATAACCATTAAAATTTATGCCACTTTCCCATTATCTTTTAGGGCAAGGAAAAGTATTGTTACTGTTAAATACATCTGCAATAAATACTTTTTGAACCATTATTTCCGACCACGATCTCGGCACTGATGTTATTTCTAACAAAAATCTTGGCATTCAGTCGGAGGACGTCTTTTAACCAATGAGAACGCTGCATTACTATACGGTACCGAGATGTATGACGGAATCAAAATATGCGTACCGATGTAAACACTAACACAAACGTTATGCGAATGACGGTTCCCATCTAAACAACCCTAACCCTTTCCGCATCTTTATCTCACTGCCACGATATGTTTGTCAAGTAATAGTTGTGTAATATTTTATAAAATAGAGTGGCCTAAAGAATGTGTGTCTACCAATTAATTGATTTATAGTGCATAAGATACACCAAAAACCTTTAATTTTGATCTTTTTGATTTTAAATTTAAAATTACATACGTGTAGCACCGTCAATGACCCTCCACATTTTGTCTAAATTGATAGCGACAGGGTTGCTTTAGTTTGGATGTATGTACCTACATGTCTTTATTTTTTCATCAACTTATGTTACATATATTGCCGTCAACAACACCTGAGTGAAGTTATTATATCATCCGCAAAACTGAGAAGCATCAGACATTTCGTGACCAATAAGCGCATTCAATACAGTTTATTGTGAATATTAAAAGGTGGTTTACCCTCGTTTTCTTTGTGGCGAGAATGAGCATAACTGCTCTTTTCGTTTGCATGCTTTTCCTTTTTTTCATTGAAGATTACAGATTCAGAGCGAGTAACTGAGGTCTTGTTTCAAGCCCCTGGCTATATTTGTGGGATATCTACAAATAATATGTGCGATTGTGCGATATATTTCATTTTAAATATTCGTTGAAAAAGGGGATTTGAATATGTCGCTTTTGTGGTATATAAAGGTATCACCGATATCTATTTAAAAACTTCAAAAATAAAATCCTGACATACTTTGCATTTTTCATCTTATTAAAATATTTGTTTACAAAAACATGAAAAGCATTTTTCTATGAAGTATTTTTGCATATTTAAGATTTAACCTCTCGTACTTATAATTTTCAATTAATTTAAGTCCAATGCTATCAACAGTATCAACGTATACATAATTAATCAATAAGATTAATGCGTGATAATCACCATGCGATAAAAAATTTGATGCTTTTGCATATTTGCTTTTATATTGTAATCACAATAAATCTCGTTTATTTTTGTTCAGAAACATATTTACATAGGCCGCTCTCCCGCCATTTGCGCACATTTTTAAATTTAACTTATTATTTAATTGAAAACAATGTTACCGATGACCTTCTGCTTTGTTAATAGTAGAATATTGTCAATACAGCCGAACTAATAAGAAATGAACTGTTCGTATTGTATTATAAATGTAGTTGTAGATATATTTAAATAAATTGTATAATGATAACTTACCATTTTTTAGCTTTTATCCAAATCGCTATTTATCTGGCATGATAGGAGATGAAATATCCTTTTAATGATTAGCAGAAAGGTGGATCAATACGAAACAACAATAAAAATAAACAATGAACTCAATGTCACAGACGCGATGAATTAAACTTTTACGCACCTTCCACGGCTATGTTGAGTAATGTACTGACGTCTGACGTTATCTGTTCGAAAACCTCGTGCTAGGAGCCCACGTGAGTTTTGTATACATACAATTGACATAATTCTCTGATTTAAATTTGTTCGCGCTTCGAACGATTACCGCTTTCAGTTGAAAAATGTAGCTGTAATGTTTATTAGCCTAACGGAATGTAAAAATACTGTCATTTTAGGAACCTTGAATATCTGTTGTCTATGACATCCAATCTTATACGAGAATACGAGGTAGGTGTAACCTAGATAATAATATCGTCATAGGACAGATAATAACACAAATGGTTGCAATTTATTCGAATAAAATTTATTTTTGTGAAATTTTGTCGCTTAGAAATTTTATGAAAACAATGAACGTGAAAAAACTACAGGAAGAAGTTGTGTATTTTTTTCTGTGGTCAATTTTGTTGAAGCAACAAAACTGAATGTTTTAAAAAGCAAAATCTATTTTGAGGAAATAACAATCACGACTGCTATTAGAGGAGACTATTTCTCGACCTCAACATACTTACTATTTAGATTTTAACATAATAGTCAAAATAATTCATAGATCATCAGAAGTTTATTCGTTTGAAGGTACACCTAGACGATGCGCTTTTTCCTGCAGCAATGTATGCGTAAAGAGTATGCGCTGCTGCATGCAATAGGTTCAAGGTAAAGCATGTTGTTCAGAAATAATGCTGCAACATACTCTTCAACTACTTTTAATATTAATTGATATTTCATATAATATATGAATTAACAAAAGTACAAAACAACAAAACTTCTTAAAAACACAAACATAGTCAATACGTTCTTCGCTATGTCATATTAATTGTCATCCTCTTCTATTTTCACTACAGCACTAATGGAGATGACACTCCTCACCAGCACACAAGATTAAAAATAGTAGATGTCGCCAATGAAATAATATTCCAACACACCTCCTTTATTTCAGAAGCGCCATCCTTACATTTTTTTTCCAAACTACAACTATCATAAAAACTAAACAATTATTTTTAACAAACATTAAGTAAACTTCTGAGTTTTTCAAAATGAACAGTCCCTAAGGCTCTTGTTAATATATCAACGAGTTGATCTTCCGAAGAAATTTTTGAAATTTTAATTATTTGTTTTTTAACATAATCGTGTACATAATGATAACCTACATCAATATGTTTGCTATTTTTCAAAAAATTACCATTTACAGCTAAATGCCTTGCTGAAGAATTGTCTTCAAAAATTTCAATCGGTTCATTTACTTTAACTGACAAATCTTTAACTATTCCAATCAAAAATAAAATTTTATCAACTGCTTCGGCCATTGCAATATATTCTTCATGACAAGATGATCTAGTTACAACTTTTTGTTTTCTTGAAATCCATAATACAGAGTTACCTAATACTCTAATAAAAATTCCACTACGTGATTTATGATCTGTAATGTCACCAGCCCAATCAGCATCCACATAAGCATCAATAATAGTCTGACAAGTAAAGTTAAAATGCAATTTCAAATTTTTTGTCGAGAACAAATATTTCAATATTCTTAGTGCATACTTATAATGAGTTTTCGATTAGCTACTTTGAAAGCTACTTAAGTAATTTACTGCATAGGAAACATCGGGACGTCTTCATTGACTGATATATAGTAAAACACCTATCAAGTTTCGATATTTTATATCTGTTTCAGAATCCTTTGCAGGAATTAACTTTAAATTCATTTCAACTGGAGTTCTATGACTTTTACTTTCTATGATATTATACTGATTTCCAACTTGTTCTATATACTTTTCTTGACTCAAGGTCATTGTTTTCCTTATTTTATCATAATCTATCTCTATCCCTAAATAATTCTTAACTTGACCAAAATCTTTCATTTGAAATTTCTGCCTTAAACGTTCTTTTAAATCGTTTAGACTCTCGCAATCAGAACTAAAAATTAATAAATCATCTACATAGAATAACATAAACAATTTTACCATCTTCATTTTTTTAATACAAACAATTATCATATTTTGAGTTAACAAAATTTAAGAACATCATATAATCATGAAAATAATCATACCACGTACGAGGGCTTTCTCTTAAGCCGTATGGAGCTTTATTACGTTTACATACTTTATTTTTTTCTCTAATAAAACCTTCTGATTGGTAAGTATAAACTTCTGAATTTGTTTTACCGTTTAAGAAAGCCGTTTGTACATCCATTTGCTCAATGGACCACCCCTGGTTACATGCTACTGACAGTAATGCCTTGAGCGTTGGCATTTTTGCAACAGGTGAGTATATCTCTTCCTATAATGATTTAGGTTGTTGGTACCGTAATGCTACTAACCTAGCTTTAAGAATGTTATACGGTTTAACTTTGTATACTCAGTTTACTTGAATAATTTTCTTATCATCCGGTACTAAGTCTATATCTACTAGTTTCCACGTATTATTTTTATCTAAACTACTAATTTCACTTTCCATAGCCCTTTGCCAAAATATTTCTTCATTAGAATCAATTGCTTCCTGATTCAGGTATTTCATCATCTGGAATCTTTATGAATTTCGCTCCCTGTTCTATGAATCTAACATGCCTACTTTCTATTATTTTATTATCTATTAAAACACAATAGGCCATATCTCAATAACCTACTAAAATACCCTTTTCTGATTTTGGTTCTAATTTTGAATTTCTGTTTACTTCAGGAGTTCTAACAAAAACTGTACTCCCATAGATTTTTAGGTTTGACACGTTCGGTTTCTTATTCATAAAAATTTCGTAACATATTTTTTCAAGATTATTAGTGCCTATTGTTCCATTACTTAAATACGCGGCTGTTTTTACACATTCTGGCCAATATTTTTTATCTATTATTGCCTCTGATAATAAACATATTGCACTTTCCATTAGCGTTCGATTGTATCTTTCCGCGACACCGTTTAACTCGTGTGTGTAACTAGGACTTGGACGTAACCAAATACCATTCATTTTTGCAAAAGCATAAAACTTCTTATTCAAATACTCTGTACCCCTATCACATCTTATATGTCTGATTCTTTTTCCGGTTTGATTTTGAATTAAATTTGTATCAAAACAATCAAAAACTTCGTCCTTTGTTTTAATGCAGTAGATTGTTGTTAATTTACTAAAATCGTCAATAAAAGTTATGAAATATTTTTCTCCGTGATACCCTGTAGGATTTATTGGATCATTAACATCAGTATGAATGATTTCATATACATCATGGGCTCTTTTTCTGTTATTTGAAAATTTTACATTACTCATTTTGGACAACAGACAAGTTTCGCATTTTAAATACACCTGTTCAATATTTTTAGGTAGACCTTCACAAATCTGACTTTTGTTTTCTTTAAGTTTTTAAAATTTACATGACTTAACCTCTTCTGCCATAACTCCTTATCGATACTTACTTCAGCTGCATTGCACTTGGTACATTTTTAACTCATACAGATTATCATTCTTATTTGCTATTGCTATAATTTTATCTTTTCTATTTAAAATTTCTAATAACTTATTATTTTGCGCCCAAATTTTATTTTTATTATCTGTAATCTTAGATATATTTAATCGGTTTTTTGACATTGCGGGAGCAAAATAACAATTTTTAATCTCAGTTTCTATTTCTTTTTTTCCAACATTAAATCTTACTACTATCGTTCCTATCGCTAGAGCTTTAATCAAATATCCATCACCTACCTTTATATTAACAGTTTTTTCTAATTTACGAATGTCAGAGAAACACCTGTCATTGTTCACTATATGATCAGAGCAACCACTGTCTAACAGCCAGGTGATGCTGGTCTCCTCCTCTTGGCTAACCTTTTCCTTCTGCGATGACATCACAGTGACATGGAAGGAGTTATTGTCTTGGCTGTCTCTGTTGCTTTCACTTCTGCTCTCTCACCTCGACTGAATTTCCATCTGTTCACACCTCTATAGCTCTGCCCCCTCGGTTGCTGAAAATTTCCTCAACTTATCCCTTGAAAGTTACTTTGAAATCTTGAACCCTACGTGTTATTCCCCCTCTCACTGCTTCCACCTCTAATTTCAATTCTTCTTCTACAAAATCTCAGTATGTGCCCTATTTGTCCACATCCATAACATTTTTTCTGGTTTTGGTTTCGAACATATCCACTGGACGAGGCAGAATTGAATGCATAACTTTCATGATGGGCTTTCTCACTCTCTGTGTTCTTCTTGAAATCTATGAGCAACTTTGATTTCACATATTCTACATTTCTCTGTGTGTCCGGTAAGACATTTCTATGTCAACAATATGACTGAAATTTTCGGGTAAACATAACATCAAGTAGTTCAACTTATCGTCTTCCGTTAACGTTTCACCTGTACTTTTTACTTCATTAATGTGCTGCTCAAATATTGTTATAAACTCTTTGGGATCATCATTGGGCTTCATTTTCAAATCGAGCAATCTCCGTTCTGCCTTCAGTGCTGTTGATGTTGGTTCATAAATAGAATTTAATTTGTTTACCATTTTTACTGCCGTAATCTCATTTATGACAAGTTCTAACTGTGAATTTGACACTCCCTGTACAATCATTGACCTTGCCTTTACATTATTCTTTTGCCAGTTCACTTTTTCATTTCCTTCTGCCTCTGGCATTTCTGTATCAACAACATCATTTACACCTTTACTCTCTAATACCAACATTAATCTGAATTTCCACTTTACCCAGTCTTTTCCATCGAATATTGCTAATAACAAAACATCCTCCTTCTTATCAGCCATTTTATTTTATTATTTTTTTTAATACTTTTTTTGTTGCAGCGTTTCTTATTCAAGCCACGGACCTCTGCTACAATGTTCAGAAATAATGCTGCAACATACTCTTCAACTACTTTTAATATTAATTGATATTTTTCATATACCGAGTGTCCCAGCCTCGCGTCGGCCAAATGTCCTGGCTCTCTTATAAGAGATATCGAAAAATTTCAAAAACGGGGTGATAGAGGGCGCAAAGGTACATAGTCTAAAAATATTTTGAAATATACAGGGTGATCCATTGAGGCGTGACGATATAAACTTATGTTTTTTTAAATGGAACACTAGGTATATTATTACATATTTGAATTCTACTTTTAAAGACGACTCAAGCGATATGCACTTGATGGGTCTGCGATGGGTCGGTACCATAATATGAGTGAGTTTGTACCAAAAACATGCCAACTTTGTGAGCTCACTGTGACGTAATGGAAGGACATTTTGCGATCTAGATTATGTCAAAAATTGTCAAACACCCTGTAGTTTACGCTACTTTTTATCGGATCTAACGAAATCGGTCATTTTATACCGGGTGAGTCAGGAAACGCCAAAACTACTTTTTCTCATTTTTTTCAAATGGAACGCCCTGTATATTATGACACCAAAGGAAAGCCCTTTGAAAGAGCTTTCCACTGATATAAAGGTTCAAGGGTCTATCTATCATGGGTGCCAAGAATTTGATGGCAAAGTGGCACAATTCGAGGTTTATTAAAAAATTACGCTCAATTTTCAATTGTTTTGTGAATTTTCGCTTAAATCGGCGCTTTTCAGTAAGAAAATTTCAAAAATAATTATCCTTATACTCGGAGAAAAATACCGTACTTCAGTGCAGAAAAATACTTAAGTATAAAATAGTCAACGCCTGATAAATTTAATTTTTTTTTCTGAAATGCGTATATAAATTCATGTCATGACAAGTCTTTTCTAGCCCGACGTAATTTTGTCGCGAAATGATTTATTATTTTAGAACGGTGCTTAATAAAACGTAGCTTTTCGTAGTATTTTTTTCTCAGCTTTAAAATGGTGTAATTCATTCTTCTAAAATAAGACCAAAAAAATACTTTTATTTTCAATTCAATGAAAGATAGTAAAATTTTTGTTAAGTTTGGAAAGCTGTTGTTCCACGTACTATCATCGAAAGAATAAATAAAAAAAAATTGTAGAGAATTTCAAATTGCTTCCAACTTTCAATTTATCGAAATAAATTCAAAAAAATCAAGTAGGTACCTGTCATAAACGTACCAGTCAATAATTTACTTTATTGTTGTAAAATTTCGAGTGTTGATATTTTTCTTAGTATAAACGAACGAGTAACAATGAAATTCACCCAACAAGAGTTAACTGATATGATATATTGTTTGGGAGAAGCTGATAGGAATTGCTTATTGGCATCAAGGATTTATGGAATGAAATACCCCGAGAGACGAACTCCTGATCCCAACTCATTCAAAAACTTGAGAGAAAGATTTGAGGACACTGGTAATGTGTGTTATACCAAAAGAAAATTGAGGAATATGGTTGTAAATAATGAAGAACACGAATTGACAGTTTTGCTTCACGTGCAAGAGAATCCTCACATAAGTTGTCGTGAAATTGAACAACAAACCGATGTAAGTAAAACTTCTGTAAATCGTATCATCAATAAATACAAATATCACCCCTATCACATTCAACTACACCAAGACCTTTATGGGGAAGATTTTCAAAATCGTATTAATTTCTGCAATATAATGCTAAATAAAATTAACGAAGATGCCCAATTTTTATCAAAGGTTTTATTTACCGATGAAGCTACCTTTCGCAGTAATGGGACAGTAAATCGCTATAACATGCATTATTATGCGACTGAAAACCCGCACTGGGTCAGGCAAGTAGATCACCAAAATCGATGGTCAATTAATGTATGGGGTGGTATATTAGACAACTATGTCATTGGACCGTGGTTTTTTGAGGATGGGGCATTAAATGGCCGAAGATATCACAATTTCTTGCGTTTGAATTTAGAGGGGCTGCTTCAAGATGTAGATGAAGACGTTAGAGAGAACATGTGGTTCCAGCACGACGGTGCACCCCCACATAACCATCGAATAGTAAAAGATTTTTTAACTAATTGGAGAGGGGAACAATGGATTGGTCGTGGAGGACCCATAAGATGGCCGGCACGGTCTCCAGACCTAACTCCTTTGGATTTTTTCCTATGGGGTTATGTGAAGCAGGAGGTCTACAGGGTGAGGCCCACAACCAGGAGGATATGCAGGAAAGAATCGCTGCAACATTTCGCAATGTCTCAATAGCTACACTAGCCGATGTTCGAAGAACAACTGAAAATCGTTTACAACTGTGTATCAGGGAGAATGGGAACATTTTTGAACATTTAGTTTAATTTCCAGTGCTTCCACCCAGTTTCTTTCCAAATAAAGTTTTCGTTTCCTCTCTTTCTTGATTTTTTTTTGTCTGCAGAGAACTATCATGGTGCAGATAAGTTGATATCATTATTTTCGAAATTGTCTTACTGAAAAGAGCCGATTTCAGCGAAAATTCACAAAACAATTGAAAATTGAGCGTAATTTTTTAATAAACCTCGAATTGTGCACCTTGCCTTCAAATTCTTGGCACCCATGATAGATAGACCCTTGAACCTTTATATCAGTGGAAAGCTCTTTCAAAGGGCTTTCCTTTTGGATTCATAATATATAGGGCGTTCCATTTGATAAAAATGAGAACAAATAGTTTTAGCGCTTCCTGACTCATCCGGTATAAAATGACCGATTTCGTTAGATCCGATAACAGTAGCGTAAACTACAGGGTGTTTGACAATTTTTGACATAATCTAGATCTCAAAATGTTCTTCCATTACGTCACAGTGAGCTCACAAAGTTGGCATGTTTCTGGTACAAACTCACCCATATCATGGTACCGACCCATCGCAGACCCATCAAGTGGCATATCGTTTGAGTCTTCTTTAAAAGGAGAATTCAAATATGTATTAATATACCTAGTGTTCCATTTAAAAAAACATAAGTTTATGTCGTCGCGCCTAAATGGATCACCCTGTATATTTAAAAATATTTTTAAACTATGCACGTTTGCGCCCTCTATCACCCCGTTTTTGAAATTTTTCGATATCTCTTATAAGAGAGCCAGGACATTTGGCCGACGCGAGGCTGGGGCACCCGGTATATGAATTGACAAAAAGTACAAAAACAATTAACAAAACTTCTTAAAAACACAAACACAATCAATATGTTCCGCGCCATGTCATATTTATTGTCATCATCTTCTATTTTCACTAACTACCACTGACAAAGCACTAATGGAGATGACACTCCTCACCAGCACACAAGATTAAGAAATAGTAGATGTCGCCACTGAAATAATACTCCAACACATGTCATTTTATATCACGCATTAAGCCGGCTCTAGACGATGCGCTGACTCGTCAAATATTTGCTAAATGTAAACAAATGCAGCATCATGTAGACCATTACGACGCTTGTAAATGCGAACATGTGTGTAGATTTGTCCCAATAAGAACTGTTCAATAAGAGTAAACAAATGCCGCATCATGTTGACATTGTGTAACAATGTATTCGAAAAGATGCGTTCTTTTGTCAAATACTCGTCAAAGCAATACATATAGCACATCATTTGGACCATGCAACGAATGCATTTTAACAGCTGTATGTAGTATTGATACTTTCCTTCCGATACCGCTATAGATATTAATATCGACACTTTCATGATCATATAGTTAGGGAAGTTTCGAGTCCCTAACTATATGACGATTCGCTCAGAAGGTGGTAAATAAAGACACATTAAACCGGACGATTCTCCCTTCACATATCAGTAAAGCCAGCGTTACAAATCTAATCTCTTTTACACTAGATCTAGCATTTAAGATGAATATAGATTTGGTGGGTAAAAATTAGCTTTTGATATATGGTGCAAAATCTGCTGTATTCACCATGAAAATTGTAAAATATCTGTTGTATTCGTCTCAGAAGATAAAATGAGAGTTCAGTGTTCTTTGAAAAGTTTTTACTACAAAATTATCTACCAATAAATAATAATAAACACCTCAGAACACAACTAGCACAAAAGTGACGGGAATTGTCATCGGAACTTTAATAAAGTAGGCATTACATAACTGTCACTAAATTTATGACTTTAGTATAAAATTCATCTTGGTGATATGCCTGTGTAGTAACAACTACGTAAATTCTACTGAATTCAGATACTGCGTAGTTATCCCAAGCAGCACAAACATGCTATTTAGCTGAAATAATCAAGATTCGGCTATAAAATCGTTTTAATGGCTTTCGTCGAGTTGCATTTTGGCCAAATTATTTTAGTCATGGTTCCACATAAAATTTAAACACAGAAACATAATGATGGCCTTTTTTTATATGCTGATCATTTATAGTAGCCACAATATGGCCATGCAGGTTTGGCTATAAAGTCGTTTTCATGGTGTCATGTATGAGCAAGTAATTAATTGGCAACAACGTTAAGTCCTAATACTGCCATTATAGCTATAAAAATTACCAGAATATGTTGGCATGGTTTTAGTTATTACTATAGTGTTGATATCCGAACTATTGGCAAGAAATTAGCCAAAACATGACTACTTTATTTGGCGATTCTCTTAGCTGTTAATTCCGCATTACGACTAAGATAATAAAGAAGTTGTTACTACATGCCGTTTTTTAAAGTAATTTTGTAGACATAAAATCCTATTTTGGGACTAAACAGCAGGGTACCTATATGTATAACCTTAAAACAAAGTGTTGTTGGCAGTCGTTATATACTTCATATCTAATATACGACAGATACTGAAAGTAAACACCAAAACCATTCACTGAGTGAAATTAAATGTAAACTCGTGTCTGTAAAATACCATAATACCAGATTGTCTTCTTATCTTTGCTTCATACTTTAACTATTTGACTTATGGAATTAATTTAAACAATATACAAGTAAAAATTTAGGTTTATATTATGTATCTAATAATTATGCTGTTTGTAAAATAACGAAACAAATTTGAGAGTTATTTGTTTCACTGTTTCACTCTTTTTTTATAGTACATTTAATATTCTTTTCAATTTAGTTTAATTATATTATCTCTTTATAATGTAACGAAGTGATTTTTTCCGTTAATGATTTTCTATTGCAATAAGACCTAAGTGGATTCTTCTTTAATTTGGTATACCCTGTATACAATAACTTGTATTAATATTTATTTTTAAACCGCTTTGAACAAAAGGTCAATTGTTTCATTAGTCAAATACTTGGAATAATATTTAATCCTCGAAGGTAATTCGTTCAAACCGGTATTTGTTTAATATGTTCTGTGAGAGGAGTGTTCCTGAAACATCAAATTTAATCGTATATCTGAATCCCCTCAAAGAACTGAGTTCTTATGTACATATTTAAAGCAGTAAATTAAATAAAGATGAAATCAAAATGCACAGACAATATAATATGTAGTGGTACTGACCTCACAGATATAATAGTATCAATTTTCTCGTCTGCATATATCACTAAATAGTAACACCATTATAAAGTAAATGTAGAAACTCGAATAAGTAGATAGGTGTTATCTCAGAAATGAAATGTATGTTGTTATGCCATACATCGTGCCTGTACCTAGATGTGTTTGTATCATAAACAAACGGAGAGGTTATGTTTTTTTCATAGACCATAGTTTCGCCATTTTTTGGCAAGGAAACTAACCATTTTAACCAAATCACCAAGTCAGATTTCTGGTTGTACTTTGGCCAACATTACCAGTTAAATTTGTGAATCGGCTAGAAAAGTTTGTTAGTACCATTTTAGTCATATTCTGGCTTATTTCTATATAGCATCATTACCGAAAACATAGGCCAAGTTGCCGCCATGTTTTCTATCAAACGAGAACAACCTGAACGGCAGCCATTATGTTGATTTTCAATATTTTGTTAAATTTACCTCTAAAATAACGTTTTAATTTACTAATTCGATATTTTAATCAGTTTTGATAACCCTACCATCGATTGCGCTCTTTGAAATTTCAAATATATAGCACTAATATATTTCGAATTAATTTAATTATACTTAAAACATAAGTATTTCAGGGGCCCTCTTTGTTTCTATGAGTATTTTATGTAAGTTTACAGAAATAATGCCTGCGGTAATAGATTGACCCGCTTGTTCATTGTCCATTGACCAAAAACTGTATATTATGTTATAAGTATGATGAATGTCCATTTTATTTGACAATAATCTTTAAAACTAAAACATAACCACATTTGAATATGTAATATTCGAGGTGATTTTATAGCTAAATAATTTCCATAAAAAAAAACCAAACTGCAGATTATACTTTTGCCATAAAAATCATTTCGTAGCTAGCATTAAAACAGCAATGATAATCAAAAAGAAAGCCAATGTAGGCTAGTGATCATTTGGCTCCAGTTACGTTTTAATGGCAACCACTACTACATCTTTGAAACCTAATAATGCGGTTTTTATAATAGCAACTATAACCAAACAGTCAAGTCAAGTCTAGCAACTGTAACATCATGATGTCCAAACTACAACTACTTGTGCTGCTTGGGATTACACTTTAAAGTAACTGTTGCAGTATGTGCAACGTCGCGGATACTACTCCGCATTACTTTAAAGCATTTTCAACTTTAAAGTGGGAATTAGTAGTAATTCCGACTGCACAGCGTTACCAAAAAATCACTTAAAAGTAATGATAATTGAAAGTGTTCTATTTAAATATTTTCTGGAGTTTTAAAGTTGTGTAACTTATTAAAGACAAGTCAAAACTTTCTTATTGGGAACTAATCGAACATTATGCCGAAAAGCAATAATACAACAATAAAGATTTACGGCATTCATAGATCTTTTTATTAGAAAAGTTATGTTACAGTTAAGTAACTATTTAACAAATTATTTGATTGATGCGGAACTGGTCCCTATTCGTTGGAATAGATAAATAACCAAGTTAGGAAAATTGTCGGGAAAATCGGATATTGCAGTGAAGAACCAACAAATGTTGAAGTAAAGAATGTAATTGATTGTGATTGTGATTTAATATTAATTGTTATAATTAAAATTTCACCCACTGAACAAATTCGCAACATTCAGACAAATGAATAACTTACAGAAGTTACAAAATTTACGAATACGTGAATGAATAGATGACAGAAAATATGGCTAATAGTGTCAACCTTGGGCAATCGAGATTTTCGCCACATTGAATTTTGTTGGTATTCAAGGTAAATCCTCGAGTTAATCATTTGTTTAATTTTCGCTAATAACACTTCAACCTGTCACCTGTTGATGTTTAGTCAGTCATTAACGTGTTCCCAAACAATGAAATTATTTTTACCTATGCTCTTCCATTCATTTCATATAAGCAAATAAAAAATTCTAGCATAGGCTCGCGGTATTATATAAATACATTTTGTGAATTTATATATTGCACCGCGCGCCTATAATAGAGAACTATGCACGTCTTAAGGTCAACAAAGGGTCGCTCTGCGAGCCCACATAAAAAAATTGATTGTGCTCATATGAAATGAAAGAAGTATAGATCCGCTCAGCCAGCTCCATCAACTTAAAAGTGAGGGTTGTAAAGTACGTGGGAATTTTGCAGTAACATTTTCGTAGTAGCATAGTAGAGGCCAGTTTAAAGCTACCACGAAAATGTCGTCATTCATCGCATGTGATACTTTTTGGTAAACTATTATTGAGTGATGACGCCATATTAACATAGATAAAAATGTAATTCTGAAAACCATTTCTTTATTAAATATGGTCATTTGCAAACATCTTTTATAAACAGATCATTATTACTTATAGCACATAAACAAAAAAAAAAAACATTTTCCATCAACAATTTTGCATTTTCGAGTGTACACATAATTTTCGAAACATTTTTTATTTTTTTTTTTTTTAAAAACAGTGTTATGTAAACATTTTACAGAAAATAAGTAGTGGTTTTAAATTCCACACAGAGTGAATGCAAAACATCATAGTTTATTACCTACGTATATTTCATTCAATCGATTTAACTTGGCCATATTGATTTCAAACTTACAATCAGTAAGTCCGATTGCAATACATTATATTTTGCTATTCGAACGAGAGAGAGAGAGAGCAAAATATAGTTTGTTCTCGTACCACTAAAGAACTGTTCCAAAAGTTAGTCATTTCTACTACTTGTTTACATTCAGTTTACATAATAACCTAGTTGTCAACAAGTAACAGGGAAGGTTCCGGAATAGTAATTACTACGTAATAACTATTCCCCATTTTGGTGAATGCTTGGTAGCCGGATTGTTCCCATTACGCCACAGTCGTTAGTTGTGAAAACCTTTAACGTTCCGTTGATGGTAGCTACTACGTTGAGACTACTAAATGTGCTGCTTAGGAAATTAGATAACCCCCGAATTCAAAAGCCGAACTTGCACAGGTGAGGGTTATACTTATGAAAAAACACACACACAACCATTCCCACCGACATTGATAGTGCCGGTGGCGGGATTCGAACCCACAGATGATGGAGAGCTTATCTAGTCACACATCAAGGGGTACGCCAATGGCCAAATTTTTTTTTTGTTTTTTAAATCTACCATCAATTTACGAGTACAAAGTCCGCTTGTAATTTTTCCACAAAATATACCGTTTTACAGTTAAACTTTATTTAGAATTCCTTGCAAATGAGGGATAACGTTTTCAGGCTCACCAGTTGGCGCTACTAGTCAAGTAAGGTCGTGTCAAAAGTTGTTACGTGCAGGAAAAGTTTATAGTGTTTTATTATAATTATTTCGTACACCAGCAAATAAAAAACCTTGTTAATTGTGCCTCAGTGTTGTGCAGTTTCATCTTGTTCGGAAACAAAAGGCGGACATATGCTTCCGAGAGACAAAACTCGCCTAAAACAGTGATTGATAGAGATCATTACTCCTTCGAAACATTCGTGTGTTTGTAAGAAACATTTTAATCCTGACGATTGTGCGTTACCAAAGGAGTCTACTACAGAAAATCGTGAGTAATAATCATGTACATTCGTTGTTTTCATCATACTCATTCTTTATATAACCTAACTTTTAATAACATAAGATACTTCTGATAAGTACAATAATTTCCCTGCTGAGCAAGTAAATTACAACTTTCCCTTCTGCTATCATTGTGTTAAATGCTTTTCAGCTAATTTTTGTAAAAATTACTAAAAACTGGCGTTAAACAGCCATAGTAAACATTAAAGTTCAGTGACATTGACCTTTCCATACACTAGCACCACTCGTGGTGAATTCAAGCGCGTTAGCTCTCATTGATCATGTTTACGTGTGCTCTCTCATGTTGTTCTTAGTTGGCTTTGGTCAAATATTAATGAAACAAAATTTTGCCTGTCTGTTGATATCAAATTGCAGTTTGTACATATCAATTTTTTTTCGATATTAATTGTATAATTATCATTATCGAAGATACAATTCGGACCATCCTGTGTATTTTTTGTTTGAACTATGAAAAAATATTAAATTTATTAAAATAATTGTTAGAATCCAAATCAAAAACAAATTTATATTTGCATAAGTAATTAATTTATTTTTGTAACCATTAATAATGCAATCAAAATTTAAAACTTGGCATCAGTCATTGCGTCAGGCATTGACTGATGCGTCAAGTTTGTTTTTTTCTTATTTTTAGACAGCATAACTAGTTAATTAGATATCGCCAATTTCCGCAGTTAGTCTGCTTAAACCTCATATATAATATTATAAAAGTTCTAATATGTAATTAGAAAAGTTTTTATAGGTGGATATTCGCAAATACATGTAGAAAGAATCTTTTCCGTTGTATACTGAATTTTCATTTGAATAAACCCTATATGTTTTTTCAA
Organism: Rhamnusium bicolor; assembly: GCA_029963845.1. Taxonomy (NCBI): domain Eukaryota; kingdom Metazoa; phylum Arthropoda; class Insecta; order Coleoptera; family Cerambycidae; genus Rhamnusium; species Rhamnusium bicolor. Next base: position 2,649,730 of record JANEYF010004054.1, on the reverse strand, counting down.
ACTAATTATTATCTATCTAATATGAAAAAAATTATTACCTATTTAAAAATTAGATTGATGACATGACTTTGAGAAAATCCGTTAACCATTCTTACTTTTATTAATTTAAGCAACATTTTTAGGTACAATTTATCGACTTTTGCTTTAAATGAAATGTTGCAATAAAATATCAGCTAGTTCCTGATGTCCTGGCTACCATTTATGATTGCCAAATCTCTGATTTTCGACCAGAGTCTCGACTTTGGTTTTAACCTATTATTAGGTCTCAAAAATAAAATTTTCACGTCGATTCCAAATGTGTTTAGTAACCCTATCAACACTCTTTCTATGTAGTTTTTTCTGGTGCACTCATTTTGAAAAATTTGGTTTTTGGCCAGCTTTTTTTAATTGAGCGTTGTATGTCGAGGTTCAAATCTTTCTGACTTCCTGCCCTAAAAATCAGTTGTCTAACTGGAATATGTTTAAAGAAACTAGTTACGAAGTGTGAAAAAAAATATGGAAACAATAAAAAACATTTATTTTTAAAAATAATTCATTTACACAAAATATTTAAATTTCAACCAGTAAATTACTTGAGGACAATACCTAGTTGATATAAATAAATTAAAACAAAAATAAAGATTATGGAAAAGTTTTATGTAACGGTAATAATTATTTTAAAGGCATCTATCCGTCTTCTTAATTACGCAGCAGCTAGAAAATAAAAATGCTGTCTTTAGTATTAGGTAAAGCGTAATCAAAAATTGACCCCCAAGCCTTCTTATCAAAAACACTAAATAGTATTTGAATTATCTTTGTTTTATTTTATAGCTGTTTGTTTGTTCTTCAAATAAAGTTAAAGGCGTCGCAATGCTGAGTGTATTTATTTCCAGGAACACCCAATATGTAATTGTGGCGTACTTGCTCCTTGTAGTTATAATATTGTTATTTCATCTTACTGAATATGTTAGTATCCACTATGAACTATTTTCATGGACGTATGGACAAAACTTGTATTAAAAATGTCCTAATAGCGAACAATTTGCAATGTCCATTAAATTACTAGCATTCTAGATATCTAAACCAGAAATCTGGATTACGTAAGTCGAAGCACAATTTAATTTATCTAAAATATGATCATATCCTTGCACATTTACCTGTTGAAGTAGTATCAAATGTATACGATATTATTGGTAATCCACCAGACACCAATTTATATTTAAACCTTAAAAAAATTATCAAACAATGATAAAATTCTAATGAAGAAAAACGTTTAGATGATTTGTTATCCCGTTCTCAAATGGGCGATCATAAACGATCTGAATTTTACCTTTTAATGTTGAATATTGTCGGAAGTTCTCAGATGGTGAGTCAAGAATTATTTATTAAACTTTGGAAAAGATGTTTAGCAAAAACTATTTACATAGCAATCACAGCATCAGGTAAATCAGAAGATATTAAGGATATAATTGATATTGCTGATAAAATTTGGAAAACATCAAAATCCTAATGTTTCTCAAATTCAACAATTTTCAACAAGTTCAACTGAAATAAAAATAGATAATTCAGTAAAAGATTTGTCTAATGCAATTCAAGGCATATTGAGTCAAATTACGAAAAGCAGCAAGCCATGGAAGTGTAAATAAATTCTTTGCAAACGCAATCATCATTTAAACAGACCAATCGGTCAAATTAGAATTATCGGTGGAATAATTGTCAGATCACGTTCAATAACAAGTTCCTTAAATCGGATGAATAAATTTGATCCTTCCAATAATACGGAATGTTATATGACATACTATAGATTGGAGGTAAGCAAAACATAGTTGCTGATACCCTGTCACGTATAGATGACACATCTTTAATAAATTTGTCAAATTTTAATGTCAAAACACTAAGCAATGATACATATATTTTTATGTATAAATAATTTAGCTTCAGTCAATTCTTCAGATGTTAATTTAAAGATATTACAAGATGAACAAAAATGCAGATTTAGAATTAGAAATAGTGTTAAAAAATCAAACTTCTGACCCCACAGTAATAAATCATTTGAAAGGTCTCTTAAATATAAACATATTTTCATTAATTGAAAAAATGTCTAATGTGGTATACTTTTGACTGGTTAAGGGTATCAGTATTTACACAAGCACTAATGAGCTTATCTCATGGTGACGCACGAAGGTGATTAGCACCTTGGTAGCATAAATAGGTCGATATTAAATAATTCAAAAGACTGGTTAATTAATATACCCTGATTGGAAGAAGTTTTTCTAAATTTCATTGAAATTATTGGAGAAATTGGTTCAACTATTTTTTAACAAACATTTTGCATTTTTGCCCATTGTTCTACATACCTCTAACACTCTCCAAGATACAGCGATTTTACATGAACCTTGCTTTTTCGCCTTTAATTATTGAGAATTTATATCTGCGGTGATCGCAGGTGGCCTGAAAAACAAATCTGCTGCAGTTGAGAGTTGCTAATGATGAAATCTTAGTTCAAAGTTCGATTTGGTGTACCAATGTAAAGAAAATGCCCAATGTTATTTTACAACAAACAGCCAGAAATAATAGTCGCTTTAGTAAATAATGACGGGCGAAGTAAACGATAGGCTTTTCGTGCAGTGGGAGTTTGTGAAGCAACAGGCCGAAAATCGATTCGCAAGTACGAGCAAACGGGAAGCACCAGTCGCAAAGTGGGTTCTGGTCGTTCGAGAAAACATCCTGCAATGATCGCTTCATTAGATTACATATTTTACGAATTCAATCGAATACAGCTGTATGAATGAAATGAGATCTTCGCAAAATTCCTCCTCCTTTCAGCTGGCCAATTTTGCTCTTCATCGAATTTATCATTGTCTTTGGCCTTTAGAACATGTGTACCAAATTTGAAAGCTTTATCTCAAAAACTATGGCTGCTATCGCGATACAACAGACAGGCAGACAGATTTCTTTTCCATAAAGTTATATTTTTTCATTATAATTCGTTGATATTCGTCCAGAAATGCAATAAAAATTTTTTTTTCAAAATTGTACCTTTTTTTTCTTTCATTCATTGTGTCTTTTCTGGTGGTACCACATTCACCAAATTTAATGTGTCACCTAAAATGTTGTTGACAATTTTAACTGCTAAATTTGGGAGGTTTCACATTAGTATTTTTTGAGTTATTGCGAATACACACATACACACACACACGCACGCACGCACGTACGCACGCACGCACGCACGCACGCACTCACTCACGCATACACGCACACACGCGTACATCGCACACGCGCACACATAGTCAGAATGAATTCAAGAGGGTTCAAAACGTATAAATCAATCAAAATCTCGAGATCGAAAAAATCAGGATTACTATACTTCCTTGTATTAGGTATAAGAAAGTAAAAAACAATCTGCAGACGGCTTGAGGAGGCAAATTTAAAGGCTAGGAAATCTGCATAAAATCCTAAATTATTGGCTTAACATTGCCCTGTCCGACAAAATTTTATGCAAAACTATGAGGGTTTGAATAATCAAGATTGATCTAATGTCAATTTTTGCCTTAATATGGTGGATGGACGAAAAAAAGATATGGAGAAGAACTGAGACGTTTAATCAAAATTTAATAGCAGAGTGAGAGTTTTAATGGTGGGTCATGTTATACAACTGTATACTATCTTACTGAAGAATACAATAATCAACGCAAATAAATAAAATATATTCAAAAACGCGCCAAGCACCCAATACAGCATCATTAGAGTTTGGATCGCCCAAATTTCCATGACAATGTAAACCATTTGGCAATCTTAAAGAAAGCTTCTAGAATAATCGACCGAAAACAGACGTCGGGTTATAGGGGCGGTAAAAAAAGGCATCGGCTGTCAAGGAAGTCCGAGTTTTGCGACAGTCACTGGTCTGACCGAGATACCCAGCCAAGCTCACAAAAAAAGAAAGCTAGCGTCACCTACGATAACACCACATACAAAATTACATAATCAAATCACCACATTCAAAATTACAAAATCAAATTCTCGTTCACCGCCAAACCACTATGAATTTATTCATTTTTTATTTCGCAAAATTTTAAACTACGTGTCAAGTGAACCCAGTTCCCCTCGTGCAGTATTGTGTTTTTATCATGGGCTAGTGCTGTGTTGTTTTTTAATTTTGTTTTGTTTCCTTATTTTGGACCCTGATATTGTATTTTGGTAAGATAGATCAAAACTTTGTAGCAACTTTTCCGCCTTTGCTAATTTGCACCTAGATTTTTCGAGCATTTAAGAAAATCTTCTTATAATTAAAATAACTTAGAAACAGTACATTGTAAGTTAGGCATTCCCGAAAAAAACATTCAGCATCGCGACGCATTACCTGGATGTTGTGGGTGCATCTTTTTGACACTATTTGAGGAACAAACAACTGTAAAATAAAAGGCATGGAGAATCATTCCTTAATCAATATGTATATAAATATGAGAACAAGAGAAATGGCGACATAGAGAGGTACTATTGTAGGCAATGAAATGAAAATAATGATGTGACACTATTGTTGCAGAACTTCCTTACTCATAAATTAATTATGTATTATACAAAATTATCTTACAAATAATTGCTACGTACCTACTTTGACTAAATATTGCATTTAAAATTAATCGTGTAATAAAATAAAATATATTTGGTCAACTTAGGTAGTCTTGAAAAAATGCCAGTGATCTACCTACCTTTTAAATTATCCTCTAATATGATTAAATGCAAAGTTAACCTAGAACAGTCATCAATTATATATAAGTTTAAACAGAAAGTTCTTTCATTTTTTTCATTTGGAAGTTCTGCAAACTTCTATACAATTAATATTGTAAAAAAATAAAAATGAACTGAAATGAAATGAATTTTCCAAATGAGGGATAAAGACAGAATCTTTATAAGATGAAAGTAAAAGTAACATGTTGTCCTTTTAAGGCGATTAATTTCAAAATCATTAATTCTTATGTATTTTTCTCCATACAAACTCGATAAATAATTCTCACTATTATTAATCGAGTTGCATTTCGAACAATTGATCTAATCCTTGGAAATAACTTAGATAGTTTTAATAAAATGAGAAATAATCATGATAGCTGCCATGTTATTAATTTTATCCACGACTAAATAATGTACCCATTATGTATGTGCTTCCTCAAGGATAATGTTATCCATTATTCACTGCAGTAAATAATAATTTCATTAGTTACTAGGTCTCAAATATTTTGTTAAAAGTTCATCGATTATGCCATGATATCTCAGTCAAAGCGTTGAATTGTTATTTGATCTGAAACGACGAAACATATTTTACAAAAAATTATAATTATTTAATAGTCGTAGATAAAGTAAAGTATTCTACTTGGATGTAATGGTTATGATTCACTAGGTGATTTACGACACTCGCCCACTGCTCGTGTTGTAAACTTCTCCCTCGTGAATAATAGCTATCATTACATGTCCGTTGAATAATAATACTATTCATATAATAAAGCTTGCTTTATTGTCTCGTCATATTTAAATGAATAACCTATTACTTTAATTGAACTAAGAATCGTTACAGCATCGTTAAAAAAATAGGTGTCTCGAAAAGTTTTGTATTATGATATTCTAATGATTAACGAAAAAGTCTTTTTAAAAAAGAAACAAGGTGTTATTTTTTTGGAGGCCGAGTCTATTTCGCTGAGTTGCCTACTAGCCTCGCTAGTAATGAATAATGGTACAAAAATTCATGATATGCAGAATATTGAAAATATGTTAAAATAATACTTGATGTAGATATTTTTTTATGAGACCTAGTTAGCTACTAGCAAAGCATATACAGGGAGGTCTAAAGAGTTTGCATCAAACTTTTTTATTATTAATTTCTCAGAAAATTTTATTCCTGATACAAATTGGTGCATCCCCAGAAACAAAAGACTAGTGATACAAACTTATAATTCGAGCCGCGGTATAGTAGCAAACTCAAAATTATGAAATCGGCTCAAGAGCAAAATAACAATAACAACAATAGATAACAATTTTATAGGAAAAAGTTTTTTAGAATAAGATTTTATACTTAATTATGAATTTTGAGATCCTTATCTAACAGTTTTTTTTTTCAGTTTATTTTTTTAATTTTTTCTGTTACTCGAAAATCTTGAATAGTAACAAGTTTTATGATTCAGTTCATCTCTCTCATATATATATACATTAATAAATATCTAAACAGTTGATGTTATTTAACATGTAATACCTATTTTACAAAAAAACTCGAATTACAAAAAAAAACATCGTATATCCCACATTAATACATGTGTCTTTCAAAACTAGAAAACTAAAGAATTAAATTAATATATGTATTCGATAACAATATGCGGCATTATTGCACATAAACATATATAAATTCCCTCATAGGTCAATTTAAAATTTTAAAATTAACAAATCTAGAAATGACAAGATAAGCATAACAATAACTAATATTAAAACTTAAGAGTTTAGAAACATTTATGGGAGTATTTCTGGGTGTCTACCATTTCTATACATACAGATATTTGTTTTTCTAATAAACTGTCTGTTTGCAGAGTTTAACATTACATGGATGATTTCAGCCGCATGCTCCTCAATCGAACGCTGTAGTACTTTTAATCTTTGTAAACCCTTTCTTTTAAATAACCCCAGACGAAGAAATCTAATATGGTTAAATCTGGAGATCTGGGCGGCCAATTAAATTTTGAATATCTTCCTTAAAAAAAAATGTTTTCTTAACCGCCTCTGAAGTCACTGAAGTACTCCTAGAAAATCTTAGGATTTTGTATTGAGTAAAGAGAGACGAGGCCTTACAATTTATTGTGGAGTCCGAACAATATCTAGGGCATCGACAGTTCTCTCCCATCTTAATCCGAAACAAATTACAAATAAAATTTCTAACTTGCCTCGGGATGGATTCGAACCATCGATATTCGGTACCCAGTAAATAGCTATAAACGCTTTACCCACTCGGTTACCTAACCCACGAATTTCTCAATATAATCTGGATCTCCATTTGCTATAGCTCGTCCTTGAAAAAAATGTCCCCGTATAGGGGGCCGCCATACTGTGGGCAATCTAGTTACATTTCAATTTATTATTGGTAAAAATTGATGATTTTGCGTTGGTCACACTGGGTTTCGATTTGTCTTTGTTTATGTGACGTGCTGTGACTGGATTTATTAATTATTGTACTTTTTTGCCTGATTTGTCTGTTTTATTAGATTTGTTCTGTATTTATTAGTTTTTGAGTGGCATTCTGTGGTTACTGTTTAGTGTGAAACTTCTCTATGCGCTTAATTAAAAATGCATTGTTTGGTTCCTGGTTGCGAAAGTTCCACCAGAAAAAAAAGGAAAGGTGTAACGTTCATTCGTAAGTTTGGTAGTATTCAGACACCAATAGGTTATCTTTAAAAGCTGGATAGTTTTGTAATTTTTTATAATAAAACATTTTTAAATCGAGTTGTTTTTCTCTTCTCAAATGTGAAATAGTTTTTTCTTCAAATAGTGTTTAACTAATTTGTAAAACACGACTGTGATAATAACACAACTTATCTGCTAGTTGCCAATAATCAGGGGAAATATCACAAAAGAGTGAAAATAAATTGAAACTAATTTGACAGTTTTTCGAGAACCTGTTGCTTAGCAATAGATATGAGAGCCCATAGGGCTCAAGTGTCTATTGCTGAATGGCAACAAGTTTGAGAAAAGAACCGGAGAATTATTTTCTAATTTATTCTCACTCTCGAATGGTATTCGAAATATAATTTTTTTATGTTTAAATACAAAATATAAATATTGTTTGAACGTTATTTGTGGCATTCTGTAAGTTTTTCTTTTCTCTTTTTGGGACTTACTACCGCATGAATAATTCTTCGTTATCTAAAAAATATAGTTTATATTACTGGAAAAATGAACCTTTGCGCTTGTGACTTTACATCAAAATATTAGTCAGAGGGTGCTTTTTAACCACTAATATGAGACACAAATATAATAATATAATTTCCTAACGTTTCGGAAAATGAATCTGTTTCCTTTTTCAAAGTTATTTATCTTTTTAGAATATGTCAAGCGTGAAACTTGCAACATATATTATTTGTTTATATAATATTCATGGATACTTACATAGAACTGTTAATACTCAAAAATTATACAATATTAATTTTGTTCAGTTCTTCTTTTAACATCGGTAACCGACGTTGTACAAAAATCTACAGAGCAATGAGATAAACATTTTTATTCATTCAATAATATTAGTGCCGATTCCTTATTTTTCTTTTTTTGCTGTCCGCTTCCTTCATTAAAATTTTTGCCGATTACCAGTTAATTGTTCATTTCCCAAGCATGTTCGCAAATTTTCGATTTTATAATTCACCATTTCTAATATAACTTTTATGCCCACTTAACCTTACATAAATAAATAACTGAAAAAGGAAACAGATTCGTTGTCCGACATGTTAGGAGACTATATTATTATTTTTGTGTCTCATATTAGTTGTCAAAAAACACCCTCTGACTAATTTTTTGACGTAAAGTCACAAGCGCAGAGGTTTATTTTTTCCACAACTAACTATAATTTTTAAATAACGAAGAATTATTCATGTGGTAGTAAGTCCCAGAAAAGAGAACGAAAGACAAAATATAACTTTTTAACTTTTTTTTTTCAACAATTGTCTCAATTTAAACTACTAAAGTAAATTTATAGTGTATCAGAATTGAACTGTGCTAAAGTTTTGAACATGAAAACACAATTTTCCCCCCCCCCAAAAAAAAAAATTTTTTTGCCCCCCGCGGGGGGGGGGGGGGGGGGGGCCCGCCCCCGGGGGGGAAAAAATTTTTCGCCCCGGGGGGGGAAAAATGGGGGGCCCCCCGGCAAAAAAAAAAAAAAAAAAAAAAAAAAAAAAAAAAAAAAAAAGGGGAAAAAAAAGGGGGGGATGTTTTTTTTTGGGGGGGGGGGGGGGGGCCGCGGGGGGGGTTGTTAAAAAAGGGGGGGGGGGGGCGCGGGGGGGGGGGGGGGAGGGAAAAAAGGGCCCCTTTCCCACATTTTTTTTTTTTTTGCCCTTCCTCCACCCCACAAAAAAAAAGCGGGGACCCTTTTCAATTTTTCCCACGAAATTAAAGGGGGAAGATTTTTAAGAAAACCACTTTTTTTTTCCCCGAAAATTTTGGGGGAACTTACATCCTCAAGTTTCAAGTTTTTTTATTTGGAAAACAGGAAGAACCTTAGCAACGTTCCATGTACTTTGATTTTTAACAATATTTACTTATCGTAAATATTTCGTCCCTGACTGGTACATTTTGTTAAAACTTTTAGTTTGTAACCCCCTCTCGCCACAAAATGATTGGGAAATGTTTCAGTATCGAATTGTTACTTACCATAGTATTTTTACAAGCATTTTCTTTAGTTTGTATGATAATTTTTTTCCATTGACGCTAAACTAAATCATGTTTGGTTCATTTTTTTAAAATTTAAGACAAAACTGGTGACAGATGTCAAAACCAGAAAACACGTACGTAAGTCAAAAACAAATTACTACAAAATATTCTCAGTAGGATAAGATAGATTAGATTATTCTCACTATAATAACAATATAATTAGAAAAAATTAAACACTTGTTCAAAAATATTGCTAAATGATTGGAAAATAAAAAAACATTAAGAAATAATCACGGAAATAGACTAACGTGTGGGGTAAATACGATTTAAATATCCGTGGTCTCATAACCTTCTATAATTGGTTGATATGTAGCCAATATAAATTTCCCACAGTATGGCAGCTAACATGTAGGGGACATTTTATTAGTATTGAATGAGAAATCCAGATTATATTGAGAAATCCGTGACCATGCCCCATCTACTACCTACCTACCGTGAAAGTTTTCATCGAGCCAGTCACACCACTCTTGTAGAACGAGCTGGAGCAGCACAGTGTTATGTATAAATTGTAAAGAAGGTTATCTAAAAACTTGGTATTGTGCATTTGTAAAAATATCTTTGCGAAGTTGTTTTGATGGAAAAATAAATGGTCCCACTAGTCGTCTATTGATAATTCCACACCAGACATTAACTTTTTGATAATACTGACTATTGCTTTCAATTACAAAATTAGGTTTCTCATCTGTCCACCATCTGCAATTTTCGTTGAAAGAACTCTATTTGTAGTAAATGTTGACTCATCCGAAAATAGCATGTGCCTGGTAAAGTCGAGATTTTCTACGTTTTCACCCTGAATCCAAGCAGAAAATCCAAATCGTTGAGCGTAATTACCTTCATAAAGTTTAGAAATAAAATGTGGCTTATAAGCATGGTACTTATGAAGTTAAAGAGTCCTTTTAACAATTGATTTTGATATGCCTAAATTATTTGAAATGTGTGTATTGGAGATAAGGACTTTCAACTGTAGATTGTATAACATTAATTTGATTGTCTTCCGTTGCTACTGAGTTTTCATGCAATTTCTTATAAGTTTATTCGAAATTACCTATTTGTTTAAATCTTCTTAAGATTTTGCTGATCGTTGTTGGATAAATTTGTTTATATGGATGATAGTGTTTAACTCTTACAATTTTATAATTGCCTCCACATATCAAAAATAATTCCGCTTTCTCAACGACACTTAATTTTGGGCCTGACATGTTTCAATATTTTTAATAACAATAATAATCACTAGTGACATAAGAAACTATCTACAATGATTTTTGTGTTTCCAAGGCATACCATATTCCACCTATTAGTTTTTCTGTGCATAAAGGACCATTTATGCAGTTTTATGTAGTAGTTGCAAATACACGCTAGTGCCGCATATTGTTTCGATAAGATACAGCATTTTATTCTTTAATTTTTTTTTGTAAAAGACACAAATGCATTGCATCAAGATGTATGATTTTTTTTTATAATTCCAGTTCCTTGTAAAAGAGGCGTTACATGTTAAATAATATCAACTATTTAGATATTTAGTAATGCATATGACAGAGATTAACTAAATCATAAAACTGGTCACTATGAAAAATTTCCGAATAACTGAAAAAATAAAAAAAAATTTAAAACAGTTTTTGATGAGCATTTTAAAATTCATAATCAAGTAAAAAAACCTATTTTAAAAAAACTTTTCCTATAAAATTATTTTCTTTCGACGATAATTAGAGTATTCTTGAGCTCTTGAGCCGATTTCATAATTGTGAGTTTCCTAGTACACTGTGGCTCGGATTATAATTTTGTTTCACTATTTTTTTGTTTTTGGAAATGCACCAACTTTTTTCAAGAATAAAATTTTTTTGACAAATTAATAATAAAAATGTTGCTCGTATGATGCAAACTCTTTGGACCTCACTGTGTACGAGGCATTTGTACGATAACATTAGTAACAGTGCGTTCTTTTCTACAAATTATTACTAAAAAGAGTTTATTTATTAGGCACTTGAAAACGGCTAAATATAAAAAAAGAGCTTACAATGGCGCACAGTATATTAAAGTATGTGCCCTCAAATTTGTATGTGAATATATGGGTTATTATAGACTGCGGTGGTTTTCAAATTTATTTTGTCGCGGAACCCATAGCTGTACATTGTGGAAAACCCAAGTTTTTATTTTGAAAATGGTGAATTAAATTTTTTTATAAAATAAGTTTTTATTAAATTTTATTAAAAGTGCCCGCTTTAGTTGATTGTCAATTGTTTTTCTCAAATACACCTAAAATAATTTTGTTGTTGTAGAGAGTCAATAACTGCAAGTATTTGAGATGAGTAAAGATTATTACTCATCTGCAAATTAGACGTTCGGCGAAATCTCCAGGTTAGAATTTGAGAGTGTTTCTTCGGATCAGTGATTAACTTTCGTAGCGGATATAGCCCGTCAAAAAATGAATGATTAAAACAATATCATGACATCAAAAATATTCATTATAAATACTGCAATCATTATCCGATTATCATATAATATTTACATCATACAGTTACGGGAGTGTAAAACAAAATCTTTCATGGGAGCTAGGTAATTTAAAAAATGATTTGCGTGGCTTTGATTTTATTTGTGATGTCATGACTGAATAAAAATCCAAAATATGTATACCTTCAATAATTGGAGGTGAACTGATGGCGGGTGGAGCCTCTGGAAGAGGTTCACTCTCAATAGGAGTTTCCTTGGGTTCAGCTTCAGGTTCACTGGCGGAAGTGTCTGTAGACACTGGAATTTCTGCTGCAGGCACAGCAACTTCCCCTTCAGTCACAGGAGCGCCTTCTGCTGGAACTGGTGCATCCTCTGCTGAAGTTGGCGCACCTTCTGTTGGAGTGGGACCACCTTCTGTTGGTTCTAGAACGCCTTCAGCTGATGCTGGGGTACCTTCTGCTAGTGGTTGTGCATCTTCAGTTGGAGCAGGAGCTGGAGCTCCTTCTGTAGTACCTTCTGCTAGTGCACAAAATATACACATTGATATATTTTTACGACAAATATTTTAGTTTTAAAGGAGAGCGTTTTTGTTAGTGTAATTAAAAAGAGTACTGATAATTATAAAAGTTTTGAAAATCACCGCAAAGGAATCTTATAGATTATTTGTTTAACCGTAAAAAAATATAAATATTTATTTGTATCTATAGTTATTGCGTAATAAAATGTATTTGTGTGGAGCATCGTATCAGTTGTTTAACAAATTTGTATTCTTGTTTTTCTCTTATACCTGCTGCTTGTGGAGCTCCCTCGGCTGAAGATGCGTCTTCTACTGGAGCTTGCCCTAAGAAAAATATTACATTTACGATAAACGTGATTTGATTTATATGAACTTTTGATGCTTTTACGAATGTCCAACAACATTATGGATTTATGATAAACGTGAATTGATTTACATGAACTTCGACGATTTTATGAATGTCCGACAACACTATGGATTATGAACTGTTTGATGAAGTGCTTGATGATGTGAGCATTTAAGAAGCTCTTACCATTTTTCTTAATTTTCTCCAAGAGATCCTCGAAACTGATGTGGGCCTCTGGATTATCGGATGTCAGATCTACTACTTTATATTTTAGAGAATCTTTAATATATAATAATACGCCATCGCCGCTATTCCTACGATTTTCTACTAGAGAATAATTGGGGATGGCGACAGTCTCTTTATCTTCAGTTGGAGCTAATACAGTTTCGGGTAATGCTATTATATCATAATTTTCGTTAATGACAAGATTCTTAAACGTCTCAAAGCCTAAAATACAACACATACATGGTATGTACAACAAAATCTGCATCTATCTATTTTCTGAAATTGCTACTCAAATCGATCAATTATACTAATAATAATATGACGTTTAAAACAATTATTTAAAATATAAGTAGGGTGCTGAAATGGAAAATATTTTCAATTTTTCAATTGGAATATAAAAATGGAGCGATATTTGATCGTCGATTATTTATGCAATAATCCAGCGAGTACCTCCAGCTGGTGCTTCCTCTGCAGGTGGTTGCTCAGCTGCAGGTGTTCCTTCCGCAGATGTAGCACCCTCTACAGGTTGTGCTCCTTCAGCAGGTGGACCTCCATCAGAGGGTTGTTCTGCAGGTATTCCTGCAACAGGTGGTTGTCCCTCAGCAGATGGTTGGCCTTCAGCGAGTGGTTTATCAGCAGTGGCTGGTTGGCCCTCAACTTGTGGTTGTCCCTCACCAGGTGGTGCTCCTTCCACTGGTGGTGCGCCATCTGCTGGTGGTGCAGCTGTAATATTAGTGAAATTCTTGCTAAAGTGCTATTATTATTTTGACTATTAAGTGTGCACTCTCAAAAATATATAAAAAAATTATCTATTAAGACATATTATTTTAACTTACCTTCTACCTCTTCACCTTCCTAGAACAAAAAAAGAATAAAAAATAATTTTTAAATATTCTCCTTAGACTATGATAGTTATTTTCTAGTTTGATGACCCAAACATGATATATGGCATTTGCTGACGCGAATTCTCAACCCCTAGGTTACTGATGCAAGTAGTTACTGAAAAGTTTGAATTCAGTTGTGTATGAAGTTTAGAATTTAAGAATATCAATTTAAAAATAAATAATATTAATAAGTTTGTGGATAAGTGTCACGGTGAATATTATATTACTTATTCAATTTATAAATAACCTAGAGAGCCAATTAGTTATAACATCTAAACATTTTTTGAAATTGGCAAATCCATTTTATTATGTTAGAGTATAGAAATGAAAAATTGTATAGGGGCAAATCATGGTAATGCAATTTATATTTCAAGCTATATTATTTATTGTACGATATCTTTTGTCCGCTGAGGATAGTATCGTGCTGATATAAAGCAGAGGGTTTCAAACATTATAATTTAATCATGTTTTAGTGCGTATTCCGTTTTATTTAACAAGTCTGAACGTGTAATCGCTCCTCAAACTAGGTATTCTACTAGGAGATCTAGACTGCTAATGTGGTTCCAGAAATTTAATATAGTTTTATTTTAGGGAGAAGAAAAAATACAGTTTAGACTGATTTGTTTTTACACAGGTAAATTCTGCAAATATATCTTTTTAAATGATGTTTTGGGAAAATATTAGAATTTGTTAACCAATTTAGTGAGTGGCAAAAATGAAAAAGTACTTTGAATTGTCAGTATGGAATTGAGAGATGTTAGGATTATTCTCACCGAGAAATTATCAAAAGTATAACAGACAATACAAATAATAATTAAATATTGTTAGACATAATATTAATGAGATCATAGTATGTTGAATACAAAATTAATGAGAACCGAGTGAGACTCGATCATAAAGTAGAATGAAATAATCGTGAGAAAACGAACGTGATCAGATAATAGCCAGATGCTATTAACGAAACTTTTTTAAAAGCGTAATGAAAAGAGCCTACAGGATAAAAGGAGATGTATCTATATGTTAACATAGAACATAAGAGAAAATAGTGTGTAAGGTTAGAAGTATGTATTGTAATGAAAGATTCACTAGCCTATAGTCAAAATGAATTCGAAATAAAAATAACCAATTCTTATTTTAATTTAAAAAAAATTCTTGTCTAATTTTCACTTTATTTGTTATTTTACAACTAGTTTCATCCTATTCGGACATTTTCAAGTAACTAAATTATACACAGATTTTACTTTAATTTAAATATAAACTGACCTGAATAGAGGGATGGGTCACTTTATGGTTGATAATATAATTCAAATTTGTACAGATGTTATGTTATTAAATGTAGGGGTTTTTTCGAGCTAGTAAATTATATTAAGGTGTGATTTTTATTAGCAGTATTTTATCTGAATAAGTTTAATAACGGAGAATTATTTAAATCTATTTGGTCGTTTAATATGTTGTAATTTTTATTCCTATTTAATTTATTAATTTCTAACACTTCTAATAAATTAAGTTTTTTTACTTTTCCCACAAATATGTAATATTTTAGGTTGATGGTCGTCAGTTATTGTATGACCAGAATCTGTTAGATGTTTATAAAAGTTGGACTGTTGTTTTTTGTGTGTGAATATGTTCTCTATATCTTACTCCGAACGATCTCCCTGTTTGGCCTACATATGAGGCGTTACATTCTGGGCAATCTAACCGATATACACCACATTTTTTTAGAGATATCAGTTTTTTGTTTTGCATTCAATGCATTTCAATGCAAAACAAAAAACTGATATCTCTAAAAAAATGTGGTGTATATCGGTTAGATTGCCCAGAATGTAACGCCTCATATGTAGGCCAAACAGGGAGATCGTTCGGAGTAAGATATAGAGAACATATTCACACACAAAAACAACATTCCAACTTTTATAAACATCTAACAGATTCTGGTCATACAATAACTGACGACCATCAACCTAAAATATTACATATTTGTGGGAAAAGTAAAAAACTTAATTTATTAGAAGTGTTAGAAATTAATAAATTAAATAGGAATAAAAATTACAACATATTAAACGACCAAATAGATTTAAATAATTCTCCGTTATTAAACTTATTCAAATAAACTACTGCTAATAAAAATCACACCTTAATATAATTTACTAGCTCGAAAAACCCTACATTTAATAACATAACATCTGTACAAATTTGAATTATATTATCAACCATAAAGTGACCCATCCCTCTATTCAGGTCAGTTTATATTTAAATTAAAGTAAAATCTGTGTATAATTTAGTTACTTGAAAATGTCTGAATCGGATGAAACTAGTTGTAAAATAACAAATTAAGTGAAAATTAGACAAGTAAAAAAGTGTTTATAATTTTTTTTAAATCAAAATGGATTTCCACAAAGTAACTTCATCTTCAATCAACTTTTTGAACCAATTCTTAATAATTTTGTCATGCTAAATAACAATATACCATAATAAGCAGAGGCACAACTTGGCTCTGGTTTTGTTGATGTAAATGATAAAATGTAACACAGGTGTATGCCCTATTTACGCGCGGTCCTATCATTAACACTGGTATATTTACTATTCTAGGAATACTTGGTGTGTTAATACCTGTTTGTTAGTGTCTAAAAATAATACTAGTTCTTAGTTAGTCAAGTTTGTACCTTTGTTTCATTCAGAAGTATTCTTAAGATCAAATAGTGCTATTTAGAAAATATGCCACGAGATTATGCAAATAAACCGAATAACTCTTGTTACATTTGTGGCTAAGTGTCTTTTGTGAGTCAATAACGTAGTATTGCTCCCATAATTAAGAAGGCATTGTATTTTGGTAGCAAAATTGGGGATGAAGACAAAAACTAGACACCTCATATGTAGCAACACTTGTGCAAACAATCTTCGTGGTTGTCTAAGAAGAAGAAGGTGTTCAATGGTTTTTACTGTACCTACGATTTGAAGCTAACCTAAAGATCATGTTACAGATTGCTATTTTTGCCGACTACCTCCTATTAAACAGAGTGTTACCAAGAAGAAAATTAAGTTATTACAATATCATAATTTACCATATATCATGCGAACGGTTCCCATAGTGATGAATCGCATATTCTTAATCCACCACAATATTACACCCTTGATTTTAACGTAGTGTTGGATAATAATGCAGAGGACGATTGAACCCGGTGATCAACCTCACAAGATCCCGATTTTTTTCCCGAAGTGCCCAGTGGAGAACCACACAAAATTAATCAAAACGAGTTAACCTCTTTCTGCATGCTGTGCCATACTTATATGGCACAATGTATTATTTTTCGTGTGTTTAGTGCCATCTCTCAAATGTCATTAGAAACATCTGTCTAGATTTACAAGCATGCTATTAGTGACATCTGTCAACACTACTATCAACTGAAATATATTCTATAGGCAATTATGGATCACTTGTTCAATGGCTGCCTCAGTAACAACTGATATTTCCTAACCGTCGATTTGTAGATGTTGTTAGTGGAAACTTTTCAACATTAAAATAATATAATAAATATTATGGGGAAGTTTGACTATTATTAAGTGGTGTACAAGTGAAATAAAGCAGGTATGTTATTTAGACATTATTATTTATAGGAAATTACGTATGTGCCACATATGGTACAGCATGCAGCAAAGATAATACCAGATAAAAATATTGAATTTTTCTTTAAAAATATGGACATGTGGTAGATACTCCTAATGGAAATATTATTGATGAGGATGATCTACCGATGATGATCATCCGACAGCTCAGAACGGCTTTATTGAGAAAACCAATTTTGAAGATGAAAGAGAGAAAGATGGTTCAGAAGAAGTTATAATACCAGAAAACGACCTGGATACTGATAGTTAAGGATACATTCATTATGTAGAGGCACCCAAACGAGTCAAAACAAAAAAAAACTTTCAAAGTAGGATATATCGAATCTTGAGGATAATACAAAATTTCTTTGAAATGAGAAACTGAAGAAATTGAAGACCTTGAAGCTCCTCATTTATTAAAACTTTTATTGTATTCTGCAGGAAGTGCCAAATGTATTTATATTTAAATAAAGATCGAAATTGTTATCTTTTGTGTCACTCAAAATGATTATATAATGTTCTTGTTGCGTATTGTGCTATTTGTGGCACAAACTATTTTCTTTTGTAATATGGTATGTGAATTTCAATACTGACTTTTTAAATATTTTTCCCGTTAATGGTATACACTAAATTTAAATTTGTCACCAAATTTGCAAAAATCATGCAGATAGGGTTAAGTAATCTCATAAGTGATCTGGACCTATCTAAGGAAAAGTAGAACTTTTGTTATCTCGGTTGCAACGGTGAAATTTACTCCAACAAAATGGTAAAGTTTTCATGTATGGGAGTCATTACGAATGCCTCATCTTTTTTTAAATGGAAAACAACTTGGTAATTTGCTGGAACATTGACGGTTTCATTAGTGTCTTATGCATTCTGATGCTCCCAGTGCTTGAAGACTTTTTATAGATTCCTCAGAACTCAGTCTAAAAGCTGTGTTACTACATAATGGAAACAAACTGAAGGACATACGTTTAGTCATTTAAAACTAAAATTTCTAAGAAATAATGATGCGAAATTAATATTCGCAGGCATTCTTATGGGTCCCTAATTTATAAACGTTTTCAAGGACGTTTAATTTGATAACATTTTTGAAGGTAATGAAAAAGCTGTTTGGGATTCCTTTAAAATAGTAGCGACACATTTTCTGGCCAACAAAAGAAACCTTGCTGTGTACCTTCTTTCTTGTTACCAGAATTTATGATACAACTTTCTAGAAAAAAAAAATTAAATATGAAAAAACAGTATCAGGGCAAATGTAATTTTGAGATGTTGCCAGACTACTGTTAGTGATTGATTACTTTACTGATTGAAATATACTTAATGTTATTTTTTCAAAGTGGCATACATATTTTTGCTTGATATAATTTTCATTAAAATTAACAGATATAGGGTAATTCGTTAAGAATGGGAAATCTCGAAAGTGGAGATACTAGATACCAAAATATGATGATAGAGCCCAACATGTCTTATACAAATGTTGCTGATTTAAGAGATACAAGGTTATAATTTTATTTTTAAATTCATCAATTTCTTCATAGTATGAATTTGAAAATTGGCGTTTTCTGGCATGACAAATAAAAAATTGCAATTATCTTTAACGATGCTCATAGAGGGCGCTAGTTATACTGATAAATCGAAGCAGCTTTTTTTGTCTATAGAATTAAGGGCAAGATGAATCGAAAGTCTGAAAAGGAGTGCTTCATTATATAGGAAAGTGACTCTTGTTTAATTTCGATATGACTATTCGTTTTCGAGATATTTGCTCTTAAATCTTTCAATGCATTTCGTTTTTATGCAATTTTTAATACAAAGTATGCTGGGTAAATCATAAATAATTTATAAAAACTCATATCAAATTATTATGTGTGTCTGTGCTATTTCATTTTGCCCATAATTCTACGGAATAAAAAATATGCCTCAATTTATTAAGTAGCGCCCTCTATGGACAACGTTAAAATTAGTGAAAAATTCTTATTTCTCATGCCAAAAAATGTAACGCTGCAGATTTTCAAGGTGATACTATAGACAGTTTTAAAATTATTAAGAAATTTCAAAATAAAATTCTAACCAGGTGACTCTTAAACCAGGCATGTTGAGCTCAATTGTCAAATTTTGTCTCTAGTATCTCCAGTTTCGAGATTTCTTATTCTGAATGAATCACCCGGTATAAATAATATTTTAGTTATTTCATTTATTATATTTTCTAGAGGCAACAAAACATTTTTATGCGGATTTTAGACCTATTTGGATCTAAAACAATATAAAAAAAAATATTTTGGTCAAGGATACAGAATAAAAGTAAAAAATTTTTTTTAGGTCACATATAAGTGTATTATTGTTTACTTGTTTATAAGTAAAATTTGTGTGACAATAATATTGCAATAAATTTTTTGATACCTTGAAGTAGAATTTGCATTACCTATTTTGTTGGTCATTTATATTTTGGATCATATTAATACAGGTACTACCTTTACGCATAATAGACAACTACATATACATGCAAATGCACAGTATAAAAGGATGTTCAGTGAATGTACAATAATTAATGTTACCTATTAAATTACAAAATCATAATATGATTTGTAATTTAGTGAAAATTGTTGTTGCACTGATATTCGTCTACAGGTTGATTACTTTTTGGCATCAGGGTTAAGTGTTTACCTAAAACTTCTTAATAGGTAAAGAATTTTATATTCCAGAAAATCAAAAATTTATATTTTCTGAACAAATACGACCTCTACCTGTTTTTCGTATCTCTGATCGTTATCCAAAATAAAGAGGTCAAACTAGACACTGTTGAAGTGCTGTAATAGAATATGACAAAGAATCGTTGGTAAATATATTATTAGAAAAATATTTCTCAACTGTGAACACATGTAACAAACTATAATATATACGACATTAGATTTTGTTATAGTCTGCGAAACCGATATTGCGATGGGACGTATGAGGTAAGACGCGAGAATGAGGGCGGGAAATGTCTAACACATGACATCTTTCGTTGTTTTTGCTGGCACGCGACCGAGGCGGAGTTTAGCTTACATACTAGGATACTTCAGGGCCGCATTTAATTTTGTTACCGATTATTCGTTCTAGCAGTGCGTTATATGATATATTGTAAGTGTAATATTATAAGATAAATAATAATTATTTAATATCTGTCTATTTGCTGACGTGTTTTTGAAAATAATTTAAAAAGGTTATCGTGTTGCAATGAGTTAGTTGTGCAATAGTGTAGTATAAGTGATTATTTTATAACTATTAATTTGCTAGTGTCTTTTTTGAAAATAATTTAAGAAGGTTATCGTGTTGCAGTGAGTTATGTAATAGTGTAATATAAGTAATAATTATTTTATATCTGTTTATTTGCTGGCGTGTTTTTGAAAATAATTTAACAAACTATTTGATGTAAAAATGTTTCGAGTGTTGGAGACCTCTACGTCTACATCTTATTGTGTTTGTGAAAAATAAGCGATAGTGGCTACAGTGATAAAGAAAATCAAAGTTCATTAATGTTTTCAGTAAGAAAAAACTGGCTACATTTGAATGAGCAAGCGAAACAAATTTGCTTTAATTTTTACAATAATCTTTTGAAGCGACGAGCTAATGACCCTAATTTGTATGATTTAGATGTACTAGGTGAAACAGCATCTCTAACTTCCCCATTTCACAATACACAAACTGGTGAAAGAAAACAACGATCCGACGTCGGTCAATCGAAAAATATTGACCCATCGTTAGCAAAACTATTAAGAACTTTAATTTATGACGCGTATCAGAAAAATTAAATCCCGTCTATTAACGTGGTAGACAGAAAATTAAAAGGTATGGATTATCATCTAAAATATAAAAAAAAAGAACTTTAGGAACTTGGTTGAGAAAAATTTGATTTAAATATCAAACTGTTAATAAAGGCATGGCGCTTATGGAAAGTAGACGAATAGTGGATTGGCGAAATCATATCTAGAAGAGATAAAAGAACTCAGAAGGGGAAATAGACGAATTTATTATCTAGATGAAACTTGGTGTGATACTCATGACACCGTAAAAAAAGAAAAAGGATGTAGGAAATGTCAACCAATCTCATTGGATCAGTTGATGGATGTGTTGATAATGCATTGAAACTGTGCGGAAGAAACATGGAAGACTGTAACGTAGATTACCACAAGAACATGGAGGGAGAAATAATTAAGGAATGGTTTTAAAATTAAGGTATAATTTCAAAATTAAAACCGAATAGCATTAATGTTCTTGACAATGCGAAGCACCATTTGAGACACTGTATAAAATTCCTAATAAGAGTTGTACTAAGTTGGAGTTACAAATTCTTTAATGGAACGTGATCTCTATTATAAAGAAAATTATAATAAAACACAACTGTTGGTAGTCCTGCAAACGAAAAATTATGAGAGGAAGTACATTACAGATAATGTAGCAGAGATATATGTAATAATATAATGTAATTACAATTGAGGATAATTTAATCAAAAATTGCCATATTTCATATAAAGAGGGGAAATAAATTTATTATAAATTTGAACGAGGATAGTAGTTCATCTGAAAATGAAGAAGAGGGTGAGAAGGCGATGATTCAGAGGAAGAAGCAATGTGAGGTGAGGTAAAGTGAAGTGATGTGAAGTGAAGTGAATTTTGTGATATCAACTGCATTATTTAATTCCGTTTTTATGCATTCGTCGTTCAGTGTTTGAGAAACATTCTTTTTTCAGGATATTATTATTTTTCTTTTCATTTTGACAAAACATGTCTTTTTGTTTTTATTATAGTAGTAACTTTACTATTAGAATTTATTAATAGTTTATTTATTGAGAAAGATATTTATTTCCGTTGCTATTTTGGGAGTATTTTTTTGTTTTCATTTTGTTTTTAAAGGTTTCTTGTTACATTTTAAATAATTTCTTTATTCTATACCAATAGTCCATACCCATCCTCTTCGCGGTTCTTGTTGGGTAGTAACAATTTATACTAAGCGAACTTGAATACTGTAAGTGCTGTATTCAATACTTTAAATTCAATACTTTTATTTCAAGTTAATACTTTTTTGTACAACTGTTAAATTATTGCTAGCTAAACTAAGGACAAAAACCTACATTGAGAAAGTAAACAAGCGAACAATACAGTTAATTTCGGCTCTGCGTTCCGTAGCGTCTTACCCTGTACGTCCCGTCACAATATCGGTTTCGCAGACTATAATACTATTATATCACACCCTACATTTGAGAGTATTCAATTCAGTGGTTCTAGTGTTCGAAAAACATGATCTTCGGTTGGTTATTGTTTGCAAACGGCTCGCATTCCAACAATAGTTATTTACGTAACAAGTCTAGAAGTGACTCTTAACTAGGCGAGTTGGTAATTCCAGGGTGAGCGCCAGCGATTCCTGGAAGCCATTGAGCCCAGTGAAGATACTTTCCGGGTATTTTCGTTCAATATTTTTTCTGCAACTGTCTTTGCTAGCCTCGTCTTTTTATTTTGAAATTTTTTGTGAACAAAATTCCTGTAATTCAACTGACAAATGTCAGCCGCTTATCAGGTCACTGTTATCAGGGGTGATTAAGTAGACATCTACTCTGTTGTCAACTGAAATAACATAATCGGTAAAGACTTTGCCGATCCCTTATGTCACTTTATAGGGCTACACCAGTAAATATGCATTTTCCACTCAAAAAATCCATTAATAACAGATAACTTTCCAAATAATTGCAGAAAAAAGTTTATATAACCAACACGGTTATTTTGAGGTGCTCTATTGATTAAATTGTTACTTTCTGGGCATCCTGTATGTGTATATATGTGTACATGGTGATTCTCCGTAAATTCATCCTCATTGTCTTAATTATTTATCAACTTATTTAAAAATTTCAAAAACAAAATACGGTTTTTTTCAAAAATATGAACAAACACCTTGAAAAAATTTAGCATAGAAAAACAAATACCACAGTAAAAATAAAAATAATCTAAAAGGGATATCATCACATTTTGACCTATAAGTCACAACAACCGACGCCAGTCCATATGCAGTGGGGGCGGTATTATCACAAATATATCCTGATAGTACGGAGCGTCTGATTCAATTTGTATATCAAACATTTACAAGTGTGCAACAAAAATATGCGCAAATTGATAAAGAAGCATAATACGCTATTATTTTTTGTATAAAATATTCATTATGTATGTGTGGTGTTTATTTGCACAATATGTTAATCATCACTGCAAATAATTTCACCATCAAAAAAATTTATCGTCACTGAGTACTATACGAATACAACACTACGCATTAATTTTTGCATACAACATAAGATACAAAAATACGTTTAAATGTGGATAAACTTTCTAGATACCCGTAAACGCTACAATTCTCTATCAATATGATGTTGCAGATAAATTTGAAAATTTTCAAGTAAAAACCTTAGCAATTACAATAGTAATTAAAGTGTTAGATTCCTAAACATTAAAATATACAATTTTGAATATTTTATATAATGGGTTAAAATTTGGCAAAACAGTTAACGTCAAAGATAGGTTTAACATTATACAAATTAAATTTGCCTTACAAAATAATTATTGTATTTTTCGGCAGTAAATGAATTTAATATCTAAAAGTTTGCGATGCAAATTCCTACAATAATTACATACGGACTGTTTCGGAATCACAAAAATATTAAAAAGCTTGGCACGAGTATATTGGTGGCCACATATTTCATATGGTATTGAATATATTTGAAAAAAATCCTGCACAATGTGATAAAACTTAAAAAATTCAGAAAGATTTCATATAGATTTTGCTGGTTCAATCATGAATTCGTCTAATTTCAGGTAGATGCTCACACAAAATGGATGTCACTTTTTTAAATAAAACACCATATTTTATTCATGAACCGAATTTTCCTGATTTCAAAAATGCACAACATATATATCTACTCTTCATTGTTTTGGATATATAACCCGAATAAAAATCTTATTTGCTTTTTAGTATGAAACCGTTCGTGGTACCATTACCTGTTTTACAAACTTCATTCTTTATATAGCTCCGCATAAAAAGTCGTGGTGTCATATGGGAAGTTCGTGGTGGCCATTTTATTAGTCTATTTCTACCTATCGTAGTATTCATTGCAGTAATTCAATTGAACAAATTCAGTAATAACAAAGCCTACTTCAGTTCAACTATTCTGCGAATGGTTTCATGTAAAAGATAAGATTATTATTTGTGTATATGCGACCACAATGAACTGTGGATACGTAATGTTGCATACTTTTGAAATCAGAAAAAGAAGGAAAATTCATTTTTGAATAATGTACATGATGTTCCATTTTTAAAAAGTAATGTCTTTGCATTCCCTTTATTTCAAAGCTATTTTTTTTAAAGAGCTTGTTAAAATCTTTGAAAAAAAAACGTATCACCATGTTTTTGAAATTTTAAAATACGTTCATAAATAACGAAGATAAGGAAGGTGAAGTTATGGAGAATCGCTCTATACTTGTACTTTTTATATTTATTTATTTGATTTGTGTCATTTATACAGCCTTCTTATACTTTCTCTGAGTATTAAGCCTTTCTACAAAACCATCTTACGTTTTTAATAAGTGCAATTTTAAAATCTAGTGGTTAAATCTGCAGCAACTACATATTTATCTGAAACATAGCACTATTGCCATACTTTGTAGTGATAGTCGCCTTGAAGCTATTTTTGTTCTTAGGTCGAATATTCGTATTTTCAAATTGGTATAATTCGTTATTTTTCATCGTAGAAATTAAAAAGCAAAAAAAAAAACAATTGTATTCGTAATCCCAATTTCAAAAATTATATAAAATGGTTCATTAAAAAAAAAGAAACAAAAAATGGTGTCTCATCCGGTTCTTGGAGAAGTACAAGAAGTATGTAAAAAATGATAAAAGGAGTCTTGAATTTCCGAAAATATTCTTTATAGAATAAAAAAGGAAAAAGTTATAAGCCCAAACATTTTGGTTTGAGACGTACTGTATGCTACTGGAATAAAAGATTTATGTATATGTTTTATGCTACATTATTGAATTGCATATATCAGAGCTTTTCAGATTTTTAAAAAATTATTTTGTTATTGGACGACAACCAATTTTAAATAACATCAAACCAGTTTCATTAATTCGTTTACTTGGAAATATGAACCTTATTAAATTTAACAACATGCTATTGGTTTTTAATTTATTTCCCCCAAAACTTAAGTTATTTTAAGATACGAAACATAATAAAGCTTTTGTGTTGTTTTTTGATTTTCACGAAATTTATTTTGAATATATACTTGAATATATATTTTACATGACAATCGTTTTGCCAACACAGTGGCTTCGTCAGATGTGAGTATTATACTAACTTTTACAATGCAGAAACAGGGTATAAATATGAAATTTATCTAAGGTTGTAAACTATTATTAAAGTATCTGACGAAGCCACTGTGTTGGCGAAACGATTGTCATATAAAATATATATTCAAGTATATATTCAAAATAAATTTCGTGAAAATCAAAAAACAACAATAAGTTTTATTATGTTTCGTATAACATGGATTTTCATCAAGTAAAGGTCGACTCAATCAACTATTGTAAGATATTTGGAAAATTGTGAGAAAAGTTATAAAATATTGAACAAAATACATAAAATATATATATATATATATATATATATATATATATATATATATATATATATATATATATATATATATATATATATATATATATATATATATATATATATGATACAATTTGTACTCAACGATCACAACTTGTTAAAGGGATTATTTTTTCCTTGGTGTTTTATGATTTTGATAAGAAACCTTTTTTGTTAACGTGCTAACTTGTTCCAAGCGTGAGGGTTATCATCAAGTCGAAATATGGTGGTAATTATAAATTTCATTGACAGACTAAAAAATTATGGAAAATAATCAAACCTACAACATAAAGCTATTTTATTTGCTCATAATAAATAGACTGGGCTAAATTCCGAGTAATTCAACGGCGTTACAGAGAACGAACACGCATTATGTACACGTGAAACATACGACTGGATATTGCATTGCATCAAGTAGGTAAAGGACAACCGCATATTGAAAATTAACCATCATTCGAAAAGCGACACTAAAAAAAATTAAAAACATCAATATAAAGAAAATAGATAGCAGTACACGAAATAACGAACGCAACAGGCAATTATGTAGCAAATGTGATAACATAAATTCTAGATCCTGGTGGACCGTCCACTGTATTTCTACTTGATAGCAAAAAAAGTGGACGCCGTAAATGCTAAAACCATACGGAATCTAGTTGTAATATCGTTTGAAAACATGGATATTACTAGTTCACAAGAGTTAATGCTAGTAACTGATCAATACCATATATGCTTAAAGCTGGGCAGTTGCTATAATCTGTCTTTCTATATTTAATACATATAACATGTATAATCCAAGCCCTACTTTCGGTAGCAGAAGAAATTAAAAACAATTACGCAGGAGTAGACGCGTTAATTGCAAATAAAAAGTAGATTTTCTTGACGCCACTAAACGTGTTACGAATTTTCATGTGACCTGTTCCGACATCCCACTGCCACCACAACTTATCCCAAGCATTTTCTTTTGAAATAATTGATAATATACAAACTGTATTACAAACTTTGACAAATATCCCCGGTATGCGATTTACTAAAAGATTTAGTGACATTACACAGAAAGTCTAGGGTATACAAAAGTATGTGATATTAATCCGTGTCTCAGTGAGAAACACCTTTCAACTGATAATTTACATTTTCTTTAAGTTTGCAAATATCACCTCCGTAGATGTTAAATAATCATTTTCGCTGTACGCAAATGTGTTCACACAACGAAGAGGGAGTTTCTTGTAAGAATATATAGAAACTGTGTTGCTCATACAAATGTTCTCACGTGTTTCCTGTAAGCCTTTGTCATCTGTACAGGACAGTTGAAAGGTAAATACTTTTCTAAATACTATGTAACATTTACGATTGTCATGTGCGATCAAATAATTGCGCTGTATTTGAAAATATAGTGTCGGTTATTTAATATATACTGCCTCACATCTGACGCTCCTGAATCACTACGAAATTTGGCCCAGTCTAATAATTAGTAAATAAATGAATGTGTACATATCATTCATATATTAGAACAGTGTAAAACAAGCATCCAACGTTCAACCCTGTTTATTTTAGTACTTATTAACGCAATATAAGGATCATATTCGAGCATAAACAAATAAAATGAATTTGTTTCAACTTTAAGTAATATTGGTTGCATAAATCGTAACGTCACAATTAGTGAAGTCCATTATATCAATTATTATTTGATTTGTTTATTATTACAATATAAACATTTCAAAAAACATCGTTTTAGTGGTGATAAATTCATATATACCACCCCATCAAAATTAGTGTAAAATTAAAAGTATAATTATGGCCCAAACCAAGATCAAGACGCCATACTTGTGATGGTACAAAAAAACATGAATGCAAAAAACAAAAAAAAATCAGAAAATAAAAAGGAAATAACAACACAAGACATTAATTTAAAGTATTTTTTAAATAATAATTTATAAATACAGGATTACTGACGTAAACAAATATTATACATGCAGACAGTTGGATGTAGGGAAATATCCTTAACTTCTGGATAATTATAAATAAAATAAATTGTTTCCTTAAATTTAGGTATCCCTAACGATGGAGAGGATAAAGGGATATTTTGGGATATTCATGCTTCAACTTCTTGTACCTTCTTTTCATCTCCCTTTTTAGACCAGTCTGGCTTCTTCTGCAAAATTTCAATAAACATATTAGTAAAATGACAACCAATGATCGTAAATATTATTATTTACGATAGGTAAAAAATTCTAAGCTATATAAAAATTGGGGACAAAATTAAAATCATAAATATCTGTGTGTGTGTGATTAGTATGTGCATTATCGCAAGGAAAGAAGTGAATTAATTTAAAAGTTGCTCAGCGGTGTGCTAAGAGCGGAAGAAATGAAAAAAATAACAATAAAATACAGTTTTTATTTTTATATAAATAGCATCATCTTCGATTGATTGATTGATTATAAACTTATATACTTTTTTAGAATGAAAGGGAAAAATAAATGAAGTATACAAAAATAATAATTTAGTTATTTACTTAAATATAAAATTTATCTAAAAATAAAAACTTTCCTGAAAAAAGTACAAAAATTGGATAACAAATAAATATAAAAAGAAATAAAAATAAATGTGTAGCCTACACAATAATTGTAAATGGCATATTATTCTATGTGGTGGCAAAATGTACATTATGGTGTTTTGTAATTTTGTATTGTTCCTACTATCAAGTTATTTTCATAATTTAGTTGCTACCAGGCCATCTACAATTTTGCGGGCAATATAATAAAATAAATGAAACACTACCTACTTAAATATGAAAAATAAATAATAATGAAACAATGAAATAAACAAATAATGTCTCCTTTGCTTTTTACCTTAGCTGCAGTAGCGGCTTTTTGAGCATTCTGAAAAGTTATTAAAGCATTTTAAGCATATACTTTTTACAAAGATTTTCACAGAACATAATAAATTAAAAGACTATGAGAAAATCATTGCAAGATGTCAAACAAAAATCAGCTCTGTTGCGTAATTATTTTAATGCAGAAAAAAGCAAAATTAGCTTCAGCTCACCTTGGGCCTAAGGCTTTCCGTTACATTAGATATATACAAAAAAGCTCGTTAAAAAAATAAAAAAAATGGAAAATCAAAAATACAGATTTTGTTATCTGTGTAAAAACATAAGTACGCACAACCTTACAAAAAGAAAAAAGAGGATGGCGTTAGTTTTTGTAAAAACACTGTATAGAAAAAAAGTGAAGAGAGATATCGCAGATATGTACTAATAATTTATTAAATATATATATCTGGTAATATAATTTAAAATTCTTTTAAAACATTATAACATGTAAAAATGGCGTCGTAAGGGTAGATAATTATTTCTTCGTTTGCCACTCAGCTTTTTCTGATTTCTTGGGCTGTGAAAATAAACTTATATTCTAAAAAGTGTTTGGAATACAACACAAGTGACTATATTTCTTGTTTTTATGTAGATAACCAAAATGTACAATAATTCTGTATACATTTTATCATTTATTCTAATTTTTTTGAAGTATAGTCACTATACTAATAG
The DNA here is from genome assembly GCA_029963845.1 of Rhamnusium bicolor. Taxonomy (NCBI): domain Eukaryota; kingdom Metazoa; phylum Arthropoda; class Insecta; order Coleoptera; family Cerambycidae; genus Rhamnusium; species Rhamnusium bicolor. Next base: position 2,620,067 of record JANEYF010004054.1, on the reverse strand, counting down.
TATGTAAACTAATATATATTATGTGTTCCAGCCAGGAATCTACAAAAATGGTAAGATAATTTTTTTACTTATTTCAGAATATTAAATAATTTTCATGTTGGTTAATTTTTTGTATCGATTCCTAGTTGGTACACCATTTACGAAAACATCGCAGTGATCAAGTGACCCATTTCAGCAAAAATAAAAATGTAAATATAATGTTAGATACATGGTGATGTGAAAAAATGGCGACCCCACTCCCATTTTACTGTAGTTTACGACATATTTTAGAATATTAAAGAAAGTGGGATGATAATTTTTTTCTAATATTTTTTACCCCGTGTCATAATATTAATGAAACAGAACTATAACACTTTTATTACTTTAGAAATGCACACTTTATGAGAGATAGCGCATATAAGGGTGTTGCGAAATTCGCATAGGCGCACTTTGGGACGTTGTTATGCGACAAAAACTGAACAAATCGTATCTCTACGAGAGTGGTGGCGTACGTGTTATATGATTGATTAAGTAATTAAAATAAATCCATGACAAATGTTGGAAAAGATCGTTCAAAACAGTTTGTTGTCAAAAGACTGAGGTTTCCATTTTCGCATCATATAATACCGGGGAAATGTATTTCAGTCAATCCAAATTGTGAAATAATATGACCGGTAATTATTCGAAATCAGAATATGATGATATGTTCATGGCACTCGAGACTTTTAATAATAAAGCAGGTCAAGCAGTGCGTCTCTATGCGTGCGATTTCCTCCGCGGCGACTACCAGATACTAACATTTTTAGAAGAAGGTGTTCCGGTGTAACTACGTATAAATGCTAGTTGTCATCGTCTTCATGGGTTCTTGATTTGATGAAAAATGCCTTAAGAAGCACTACATGCATTTCCAGGGAATTAAGAATGGTCCATACACGCGTGTGGCGGACTCTAAAACGTGGCAAACAGCACCCGTATTATTACTATACGAGAGTGCAACACTTGCAATGTAATGATGGTCCACTTCGACGTAGATTTTACAAACATGATTTTTTCGAGATTCCATTCTCTGGCCGGACGAAAGTTCTTTACGCGCGATGCTATTTTCTACGTACACAACGAGCACCATTGGGATAATGAAAATTCACATTTCACAAGAGTTAGAAATTACCATCGTTCAGTTTAAATGCATGGGGTGGTTTATTAGATGATCGATTGGTAAAATATTAAAGAGTAAATTCCTATTACTTTATTTCAATTGATTCAATTTACACTTTTTAGTTTATCCGCATTATTCCAAATCGTATAAAAGCACAACATTATTTGAATTTCCTGCAGCAAGATTTCCCGTAATTTTTAGATGATGCCCCTTCAATTGCGCGTCAAAATATGATGGAGCGGGCCCTCATTTTACGTTAATTGTACAGGACCATACTTTCTCTGATCACTGGATTGGCAGAGATGATCCAATGGTTTTGCCGCCTCGTTCGCCAGATAGACCGCCATGCGATTTTTTATGGGGTTTCCTAAAATTGTTGGTGTATAAAACACCAATGGCCAATCTGAATGAGTTGCAGAACCGCGGGTTTTAGACCCCGCGACATATAACACCGGAGATGATCGAACAGTACAACGACGTGCTGAGGTATATTTAGTAACAGACGGCGGACATTTTGATTAAATGTTGTAGTTATTCGTCATAACTATTACTCTGAACCTTCTTTTGTTTTTAAAAATTTGTTATATTAATTTTAATCAATTGGCATAAAGTTGAGATAAGACTTTTTTTGATTATTTTTTGTTCAGTTTTTGTCACATAACAACATCCCACAGTGCATGTGCGTGAATTTTGAACACCCTGAAGATTTGAGAAAACTAATATAAATATGTAGCCATTATGAAATTTGTAGTCATAAAAAGTAACCTTTAAAACATTTCAAGAATTTGAATCGCGACATCCCTTTAGTACATTTTGAAACCCTTTGTATAGAATGATCCTCTCAATATTATTTTAGTTATTTTTTATAATTTGGAGTAAATAAAAATTCATGCTTGTCATTTTTCCAAAGACTGATTTCGATATTTAAAATTTGAAGTTCTATTACGTCAAATAATTATTTCTACAAATTAGTGTGAGCTATGAGTCTCAGAGAATTTATGATGTATTTTGTTTAGGTAAAATTAGTGAGAATATTGAAAATTTCAGTAATATAGGAACTGAAAAAATTCTTCCAAAAGAATGTAAATCGTATTAAAGTTTTGAAATTTTAATTAGATCTACAATATGGCATCACAATTTTGGAAGTTTCCACGTAGATATTTCATAAATTTTCAAAATTTCTCTAAAATTCTGAGAATTAATAAAATATTTCTTGGATTTTTTTTTTAATTCTCGGAATAGAATAAAATATAATTTTACAACACTACTTCAACTATAAGTAATTTATCTGGAACGAGAAAAAAAATTAAGAATTTTAATGGATTATTTTTTATTTTTTTTGATAATTGATAATTATATTTCTGTTCCACTATATTCCATATAAATGAGGTATGTTTGCAAAAATAATTATATGCCATAATAAGAGTTTTCATATTTGATTGTTAATAACTCCGCCATTTTGAACGTCAGAGATCCAAACATTTTAATGTATAAGAAGTTTGTTACACTCGTTGATATTAGAATTAAAAAAAAAACTCATATTTTGACACTCCTTGTATATTTTTAGGCACATAAAATTTTAAATATTGAACTCAAAATTTTTGGAAGAAATAACATAGGTAACTAATAATTTTGAAAATTTTAGTTATCTTAGGGCCCACCTTTTCATCTCCCATTAAATATAATCGATAAATGAGATGGAAACTATTATTGATACAATTTTTTACAAGCAAACTGTCTACTAAATAAAATTAATAGGAGAGTGAAAAATCGGCTCCTAATATTATAAAAAATAACGACAAGGAACATTGAGTGGACCACCCTGTATATATTTTTTAAAAAGCAGGAATAAATTCTCAAAAATAAGAGGGTGCAGTTTATTTATGCGTTTTTTCTATAATAAACTATGGAGCATGATTGGAGTAGCAAAACAAAATTAGTTTTATTATTAAAATTATTATTTTTTGGGGAAATTAATAAATCAGTTCATTTATATTTACTTTTATCTAACATAATAATGTTGATATAATTATTAATGCTCATAATTTCTTATAGAAAGTCATTTAAATATACTAGTATTCCAGGTAGATAAATGATCTTAAATGACTCTATTTATCGTTTATGAAAAAACTGCAATAAATACTTATCAATATTACGTCAATATACCGTGTGTAAAATGCCAAATGCGGCCAACTGTTAACAGAGACCGATTGAACAAGCGAGATGGACGCAAAAGTAATGTTGGGGTCCCGTGACTGTATTATAGGTGGCTGGGGGACAGAGACTACACCTGTCCTTGCTTTTGCTGAGCGTGTCTTAATCTATCTCATTTTATCCCAGTTCTCAGGCGTTGTCCGTATTCATTTTCTAACTGGCTGCATTTGGTGTTTTACACATGGTATAGAAATTGCTTTTACTCACAACAAATTCTATTGGTGTAAGGTTTGATATAAGGAATGTCTTTAATGCCTTAAATGCATGGGAAGCAATACACAGGATGGCCTACCAAAAACAAGTTATCCGAGTTTATGCCACTTGGATCAATTTTAAACTAAAAGCTTGAATTTCTGTGGTCTCACAACATTTTAAACAAAAGCTTCATTATTGGATGGAAAATGGAATAAAATTATATTGTTTTTAAATAATGTAATGCCCCTACAAGTAAATTGAGATACTGACATATTTTAAGAAAAGGCTTATTTTTCAATTTTACTTGCAATTATTGCCCAAACTTTTTTCTAGAAAATTATTCATAAAATACGTTACATGTCTGGTATAATTAAATCAATTATTAATAATTTGTTTGGCATGAATATTATTCATGATTCTATCATTTTTTAGGTTAAAAGCTAATTTTGTTTATTTTGGTGACATGCGTTTCCATAGGTAAGTACTATAACAAGTAAAATTTTAATTTTGGTTTGTTTGTATTTTTTTCATTATATTAGAACTTTAATTGTTTTAATACTGTAGTTTTTGAAATCGTATTTACTGCCAGGGTGTTCTACAGGGTGTTCCACTTTTATTATTACAAATTGGGACTGGTGATAGAACATGTAATTTTAAGACAAAAACATATATCGAAAAATATTTCTCGAGGGAGCTATATCCCCTCAAAGGGGTGCTTCTGTTCATGGGTTTTCCCAATATTTCAGAAATTATAAAATTGAGAAATTTGGTACTCTTTATAACAAATTTTAACGTCAAAATTTAAATACAGAAAAAGATTTTTTTAAGTTTATTATTTTCCAGTTTCTTTGTAGCAGATTTGAAATTGATTTTATTATAATTTATGATCTGTAACATAAATTTTAAATTGTAAGAAATATGAAATTTTAGAAGCTGTTGATAAAAGTTTCAAGAAACTACAGCCAAAATGGTTAGGGGGAAATTTTACTCCAATTTTTAAATTTTGATCTTAAAATCCGCTTAGACTCATAAAGGTTATAAAATGTACCAAATTTCGAAAATTTATCTTTAATGGCATCTAAAATATTGGAAAACCTATTGTGGTTTCGTAGTCGAGTGGTAAGGACACTTGCCTATCACCATGGAGTCCCGGGTTCGATCCCCGGTCGAGGAGCTAGGATTTTTTTTATAAACCAGAAATTAATCCTAGAGTACTCGGACATTGGATCTGTGTGTTCATTCTCTAAATGTGTTGCCCTCTTCCACATGAGGTACCTTGAGGTACTTACAGGGATACAGAGGGTTGTATACCTGTGGTGTTTAATTTTAATTTTAATTAACAGAAGCACTTCTTTTAGGTGCTGTAGCTCTTTTGCGAAATATTTTTCGACACATGTTTATAAAAAAACTTTTTCTTAAAATTACGTGTTCTATCATCTGATTCAATTTGTGACAATAAAAGTGAAACACACTGTATAACTAGTTGTACACTCTCCTTTAAACAGACATATTCATTTTGTTTCAACACAAGGATTTTCTTTCAGGACATAGTATAATGATGATCAGGGGTTATTAAATGTTGATAATAATTTGAGTACAATTTCACATTGTAACAAATTATCAAGAATCTTTCATATCTGAAATGTTTCTTTGTTTAATGAGCCGTTTTCGGTGGGCCACCCTGTTTGACGGACGTTTAATTATCATTTCTACAAATAATTAACTCAATCTAATATTGTTTATATGACTATATGAATTACAATTTCATAAAAACCAAAACTGAAAAAAAAAAACACTTTGGCTAATGGACTTCTTTTAGTTCTTATAAATGATTGCATTACCCAATGCAGTGAAGACTGAGGTTTTAAATATCAGAATTTACATAATCATTTAAATAGCTCTACATATAGACAATACTTACTTCTTTGTCTTCTTCTTCTAAGGTGAATTCCTTCTTCTTTACAACTTTGAGTTGGTTACGGAAGTTGAATTCTGCGGCTTTCTTTTGCAGTTTGGCGAACTTGTTTTCATATTTGGAAACTTTCTTGAGTGGAGGTTTGACGCTAAGCAGACAAAAATTATCAACACTGTTCCTGGTAATGAAATTAATACTTACAATTTTCCTCTGAGGTCGTTCACTTGGCTGTTGAGATCGGAAATCTATTCAAAATTGAAAAAAAAGTTACATTACAAACTTGCCCCTAACTAAAATATCTTTGAGGCTGCCTATTTTAATTTAGTTGACATTTAAAAGTCAATATCAACATAATATTCAAAATAAGCAACATCAAGTGAATATTTTTAGTAGAAATGTGCTAGATAACAAAGGTTTCAAAACACACAATTTTGGTAGACATGCAAAAATCAAATAAAACAACATTATTGGCAGAAATAGAGGAATTTTTGTTAAGAAGAAAGGACAGTACTAAAAGGCTTGCATATATTACAGAAAGAGGCATAGAGAGAGAAAAATAGGAAACAGTCAAAAAGAGGAAAGAGTACGAATTATCTACTACACAGGGGATAATTATAATCAATAAACATATCTACAAAAATAATTATATATATATACACAATATACAGGTAGAGAAATGTCAAAAATTCCATTTACTTCTCAAAAACACAGGTATGGGAATCCGCTAGGATACATAAAAAAAAATAAAAATAAGAAACCTTGAACAGGATCTCTAATTGCTGGTCTTGCACAGTTTTTCCTTCTCTAAAAGCTCAATTAGCTACAATTATTTAATATCAAAACATTGCTGTATTTATACACAATAAAAATTACTTATTTTGGGTATTTTGCCACAGGTGCCTTACCATTTTTGACGTGAAATGTTTCTTACTATTTTGTATGGTCCCACATAGATCATGATTTTTTTAGTACACTTGTGACGACATACCCAATATGGTAAAAGGATTTGTCTATAATGAACCACGCACAGACAATATTTTGAGAGGTAACTTTATACAATTATTTACAAAATAAAATTTAACCAATCCTGAAAAGGTAAAAAGGATTAATGTATAAGGATAGAGCATGGCACTTCTGAACTGTCAGGTTCCGTTATCCTTGTTATTGGAAGTAATATATTTTTGGTGATTTGGAACGATTTTTAAAGAAAAAAAAAACAACTTATCTTAATAAAACGCTAAAAATTATTAAATAAAGCATGAAGGGCCATGCCGTATTCCTAAAGGAGAAAGTTGCCAGGGGATAAGCATTATGCAATAGTTATAGTTGTTTGTAAAAATATATAAAAATACAATAATTTGCTAATGTTTTCACAGAGCCAATGTTAATAGAGTTAAACAACATATAAAGCAAACTATAACATAGGACATATTTACAAAAAATAAAACTAATAAAATCATTTCTAGGTTTATTATGAATGATACTTAAATTATTCCTTTAAATGGAACTAAGAAGGGCAGTGATTAAGAATCTTATGCACACCTTAATAATGGTGTAACTAGAAATGTAATTATCCTTAAAATTTAATAAAAATGGAAAAAAAAGCAAAGCGGCAAAGCAAGGGATTATTTCAGGAGTAGTTTCATCGCAAGCTACTAACAAATTGGCTTCAGAAATAGTATTTATGGAACCAATTCGTATCTACTACAAAAAACTGAAATGTATTTACAGTGTGATGGCAGCCCTGGGTTTAGTTGGGGTTAAAATATGAAAATATTATTGCAGGATGGGATAACTACGGCTTAACACTTCATGTACGTAATATTAAGTATATTTTTTAGTATTCACAACGAAGGTATATTTTGAGTTTATATACCACAGGACTTGATTTGTTGGCGAGTTATAAACTTTTTTATCTAGGTATTTATCAGTACAAGTTGTTTACAGATTATTACATTAATATTCACATATTTCTTCAATTTTACTGAGGTCTGAAGTTGACTTTGCAATAATAAATGATTGTGTTTTAGGGCAAAAGTATAATAAATTTACTTTTTAAAGGAGAACCAAATTGAATATGTTTGGTTTGTAGTTAAAAAATGTGTTTAATATAAATGATGATAATGGCAATGTGCAAATTCAACGACCCAAATTGAACCCCAAGACTTACGTTAGTGTTTAAATTTATAATTCGCCAACCGTGTATGACTCGTTTATATAATATGTATATAATGTATGATATGAAGCAAAAACAGTGTACACTCGTAATGTGTGTGGTACCTCCCAGTCCCGCTTTCGAACTTCGCGTTCCAAATCCCACTTCTGCTCCTCACAAATATACATGCGGTCATAATAGTCTTTGACAATCTTCTTAAGCTGGCCTAGAAATCGGAAACGGAACCAGCAGTCAGCAAAAATTTACTAAAAGTCACTGCCCGGTTACCCTTTCGCAACCATTTTTTACGGAACTTGCGCACAGTAGAAAATATTTAAGACGAATAACATGTACTTCGGAGAGATTTTCGTTTAAAATTTTCCGTAATTTTTTGTTGTTGTATGGAGCCACCAACTTAGAAATTTTTTAGTTTTATTAAAATACAGTCCCAGACCTATCCTGACAAGTACATTTTTTTTCGATACCAAATAAAATTTGTTTGATTTGTTTCTTTTCTTAAATTGTTTTTAACCGTTTTCCAAGTCACCAAAATAACCTCTTAAAAATCTAGGATTTTGATTGGGTAAAGAGAGACAAGGTTTTATATTTTATTGTGGGTCCAAATCACATCTAGGGCATCGACAGTTACATATCTCACTCGGAAACAAATTTCAAATAAATTTTCTCCCCGTGGGGATCGGACCACCACGGGTACCGAATATACCATGTAAGTAATAAGCGCCTCAGTCCCTCGACTAACGTCTCGTCGCCTCGAATAATATCAAAAATTGATTATTTTACAAAAATTTTCATAAAATTTTATCAAAATTCATTTCTTCTGCAATTTCATTTTGTCTTTAGAATACTCCAAGATATTTTACCGAACTATATAACATGTTTTCGAGGGATAGGAGTCGAGAAACAAATAAAAAAAGCTTCTCTGTAACTCAAAATTGAGAAAAAGAATAAAAAGTGTTTACAAGAAGAGAACTGTTTATGTTTTTTCAAAAATAGGGAAATAAAATTAAGATCTCTCAATTTTTACAGAATATTTCAGGCTGTTAAGTAGTTTCAAATTTGTAATCGATATAATGACCTAATATTTTGCACATTTAATCGCCTTTTGAATCGTTTACATTCACGTATCGCTTACCTAGATATACATACAATAATGTTATTTCAGGAACTATAAAAACTACTTTCTTCTCCGGTAGCCGGTATATTATTTAGAAACTGTCACAACTTATATTTTATAACTAATCAGAGGCTTTAATTTTGTATCGTTACCATTAGTGCTGGCAAAAATCGGAAAAAGTTAAGGTTAATTGGTTTTTCAAAAACCGGTTTCGATAAACCGTCTATTCAAATAATGATCAAATCCGGTTACTTGAGTAACCTGATATTCGAGTAATCGGTTACTCGGATACCGGTTATCCGAATAACCAACTATTCGGATATATAAAAAACCGGCTATTTGGTTATCCGAAAATTGATTAATCGAATATTTAAAAAACCGATTAATAAATCGACAAATAAATACAAAATTTTCATTTCAGAATAGTAGGTACTAGTAAAAAAGAAACTCGAAACAACAATTTTATAGAACTTTTTTTAATTAAGTGTAGGTAAACATTAAACAACTAAACAAAACACTAAACATTATGTTGTATTTAACGTAATGTTGTATTTAACGTACGCGCACGGCGCATGCCATCTATGAGACGTCATGACGAAAGTCTAGGTAAACTTTTTTAGTGTTTTGGTTCTGTATTATTGTGTTGTCTAATTAATATTCGCAAACTATGATAAAAATGGCGAAATACAAAATATATCAGGTTTTAAATTCTAAACTAAACATTTGAAGGAAAAAAAACGCATATTAATTGATTTCTCGAATATTCCGTTATTCAAATAACCGATTATTCAAAAATCAGTTATCCGAGTAATCGGTATTTGGGATAACTGAGAATCGGATATTCCGTTATCCGAGTAACCGGTTTTTGGTTTGTACAAAATCGCGAATAATCCAAAATCGATAACCGACTATCTAGAAAACCGGTTTTTGTTACAGCACTAGTTACCATGGTAACCATAAAAATTTCCGGAAATATTTCGCCTGGTGGCTACCCTAGGTGAAATTACACAAGAAAATTTTCACTAGTAATCTCCCTAGTGATTGAATTACAAAACGACAATGTTTTCGTGATCTTGTATGTTGTGAAAATTACTTTTCATGTAACATTTGAACCGAGAAAAAATGTTCGGATAATAATAATTCAAGCACGTGCGTGATTCAGTAAGAAACTTTCTACCTAAATAAAATTAGAAACTAATGGCAACAGTCTGACGTTTTAATTTTAGTTCCAACAAAAAAATAGATTAAGAATAGTCTAAATTATTTTTTTTTTTAATTAAACCACCAGGCAAAAATATCTGGAGGTTTTTATGGTTGCCATGGTAACGATACAAAATTAATCCCTGATTGGTTGTGAAATATAGGTGTGAAATTTTCTGTAGTAATATATTAAGTGCATGAAAACGTGTTGCCTAGAAACTGTTTGAGTTCATTTTGATCACATCAAAATGAACGAATGCGGTTTCTTTAACTTTGAATGCTGAATTTTCAGATTATTTTTAATGCACGAAATATACTTATTAGAATATTTTCAAAACAAAACATAGAACAAGAAATATGATTCAACTGACGTTTTGAGCTTCAAGCCCAGTGCAATTTTGGCTATCATTTTATTTAAAATTCTCACTTCGAATGCAATTTTCGCTGAAGGTTTGTTCTCATTGGTCCAAATTTCCAAAATCTTGCAATTTCATTGGTTCTTATAATGTGAAGGAAATAGTCTGTCAAAAAATGGCGCAAAATTTAAAAATTGACATTTAATTTTTCCAACCTAATTCGCTTTAAAATATTTGGCAAAAATTGAACGTTCCACTAGCGTTAATGGATCAAATTTAATTAAAAACAATAAAACAAACTATTCTCAATCTATTTTTAATTATTTCATATAATTAGTAAATCGTATTTTACTCTACTAGACGTTTAGTAGAATTTGTGAAAAATTCAACTCACTAAAAGAGACGTAATGGCCTACTATTCTCACAGCAAAATTATTACGAATGATGTTATTCCATAGCCATCTGGGCCTGTTTAAGATACTTATTGTTATTTCTACTGAAAAATGAAGTGTAAAATACCTATACCGGGTGTCCCAGCCTCGCGTCGGCCAAATGTCCTGGCTCTCTTATAAGAGATATTGAAAAATTTCAAAAACGGGGTGATAGAGGGCGCAAACGTGCATAGTTTAAAAATATTTTGAAATATACAGGATGATCCATTTAGGCGCGACGACATAAACTTATGTTTTTTTAAATGGAATACTAGGTATATTATTACATATTTGAATTCTCCTTTTAAAGAAGACTCAAACGATATGCCACTTGATGGGTCTGCGATGGGTCGGTACCATGATATGGGTGAGTTTGTACCAAAAACATGCCAACTTTGTGAGCTCACTGTGACGTAACGGAAGAACATTTTGAGATATAGATTGCGTCATAATATACAGGGCGTTCCATTTGAAAAAAATGAGAAAAAGTAGTTTTGGCGTTTCCTGACTCACCCGGTATAAAGTGACAGATTTCGTTAGAACCGATAACAGTAGCGTAAACTACAGGGTGTTTGGACAATTTTTGACACAATGTAGATCTCAAAATGTCCTTCCATTATGTCACAGTGAGCTCACAAAGTTGGCATGTTTTTGGTACAAACTCACCCATATCATGGAACCGACCCATCGCAGACCCATCAAGTGGCATATCGTTTGAGTCGTCCTTAAAAGGAGAATTCAAATATGTAATAATATACCTAGTGTTCCATTTAAAAAAACATAAGTTTATGTCGTCACGCTTCAATGGATCACCCTGTATATTTCAAAATATTTTTAGCCTATGTACCTTTGCGCCCTCTATCATCCCGTTTTTGAAATTTTTCGATATCTCTTATAAGAGAGCCAGGACATTTGGCCGACGCGAGGCTGGGACACCCGGTATATTATAATATGTGGTAAGAAATAAACGTTCCACCATCTTTCGTAGTTCAAATTTAATTAAAAAAATAATTTAGATTTGTTATCTGTAATAAAAATTTAAATGTAAGACCGATGCCACTAGTTTTTAATTTTTTTTAGGTATGAAATTTTCCTACGAAATGCCCCACGTGCTTGAATTATTATCCGAAAATTTTATCTCGGTATCGCATGTATGAAAATTAAAGTTCTCGAAGAAATTTTCGGTTATAATTCAAGCATTAGGGAGAATTTAATAATATATTTTCTTAGCGGCAACCAATAATGAATGCAGTGAATATTTATTTTGCCGTTAAGTTGTATATTTTTTACGACCAAGTTTTATTGAAATATAAAAATTATCTTTTTTTAATGAAACACTGGAATACATTTCTTATTTTCAAAACCATAATATTCGTAAATTCTTTCATGAAGAATAATTTGCCTGTGTTTTTAAAAAAAGATTAACATTTAGTATTATATTTCTGTAAGGATTTTTTAAATTATCATTTTTTGCCAAATACTTTATTTAGTTTGCAGTATTACCAAAACAATTTTCTTTTAAATTAAGTCACTGAGCCACTCTTTATCTATACATATTATGAAAATCTCTCCAAGCAAACCATGTTTCTTATAAATATTTTTGTAATTTCAGTTTTTGCAAAAAATTTTACGTAAATGAATTGAACTATTCTATGATATTCACTTTTCTTTATCTATATGTACAGAAGTTAAAAAGATAGTTAATAAGTAGTTTAATACTCATTCTTATCTGATCAGTGCAAAGTAATAATGGTTTAAATTTATGTTTCGTAAAAATTTAGGTCTTATGTAAAATGTGAAAATCATAAAACAACTTATATTCAATATTCATGGAACGAAAACTCAAATCAGTCAACTAAGTAAATTGATTTCAGTTGTGGGCAAGTTCTAACATCTGAAAAGATAGCTATGTAGGATTGGTTGGTATGGGTTCTAAATTCTCCAAGTCTACAGAAGAATTAAAAAAAATGTCCTAAATAAAATAGCTTTGGCAAAATATATACATTGCAGGTAAAAACAAAGTAACCTAAAAAATAATTGCATTGTACTAACTATGGCTTATTATTTTTTGGTTACTTTTTCTCAATATGAAATGCCATTCCATAACAGCGCCCTAAGATAAAATTAAAAAAAAAAATCGCAAGGCCTGTGTATCGTGTATAGTTTGTACCTCTGCGGCTTTCATACGTTCGATTACTTCTAAATCATATTTATCCCCTTCGAGTTTCTCAATTCTTGAATGATAGTCTTTACAAATTGTTTGAAGTTCAGCTAAAAGAAACAGTTTTAGTTATCAAAACGGAGACATATTTCGGAAATCACTTTATCGAGCTGAAAAGTCTGTGGGGTCGAGTATATTTTACTGAAATACTTTCTCTTTAATTTAATTTAAATTTTTGCAGAGAAATTGTTTTTGTATATATACTCAGTATAAGGAGTAATTTAAAAAATTTTGGAAGGAGTATGTAGGTTTTTGATGTAAAAGGCAACTTGTTTTTCAACAGAGTACTTTTATGGTTTTACGTTGTCCCTGAAACGGTTCAGCAAAGCTGAAAATCGATTGGAGATGAAAACTACAATAACCAACAACTATATTATGAATAAGAAAATATGAGAAATCTCAAAATAGTGATCTATATATCCCAGTTACAATCCTCGGAAATATGTCCCTCTTCATCATTTGAGACATTGATCTTGATAACTGGTCTAGATAATGGAATATATTGCATTTAAAATATCAGCAATGCTTTCAGATTTGTGAAAAAAATTAGTACACCAGTAAGAGTTGATGCGTTTTAGATCTATAATTATAATGAATTTAAATTTTAGCGAGTGTCAGTAATTGTTCATATTAAGAGAGATTATAGAAATTATATTTCATGTGGATAACCAATCCAAGAAGTGCTGATCGACGTTAAGTATAAGTACAAACGCCTTTTTGATTCACTGTAATATCATATTTTGAGAAGATATGGTACTGAAAGGAAATGTATCTGCGGTGAATTCGATTTTACAAACCAAAACAATTACATCTGCAGGTCCGCCGTTCCATCATAGATAAATAAAAGTTTCGTAATAACGGTTGACTTTAGGCTTATCCATTGTGACTGTCGGTAACTTCTGCACATTTTGTTTTGAAAACATTTTGTTGATTTAAAATATGTCAGTGGTTTCAAACACCCTTTAGCATCAGCATCCATTATATTAAGGATAAATATTTGCAGATATGTGTGTCTTCTACACATAAAATGGATAATGTTTAATTAAAATTGACCAAGACAATTTCGAATACTTTGGTTCATCGAAAATCATGCTTCCACTATAAAACTTTGATTGTGATTTAATACAATACGCCGAATTTTTATAAGATATTAAGAAAGTATTTCTGTAAAAGTGTTGTGCATATTTGTTTTTTCTTTGCAAGGAAAGTGATAGATCGTCAAGGGAAGAAGCAAAAGCTGAAAGCATAATTTCTCAAAGTGAGTTCCTGAAATCGTACAGTGTATATACAGAGTAAAAATTGAAAGAGAAACTGTATAGGTTACTTTAAATGTAGATTTGTACAATAGCCAATTGGGGGTAGATTTGCATTGAAAAAAGTGCAAGGAAGCTCTACGTGAACGGTATGTTATATACTTTTCTATGCGTGTGCAATTCTACCTGAAAATCTCTGCTTTCCACTTCTTTTTTCAAGGTCAAATTTGCTATTTTCGAGATCAATAATGCGTTTGTGATATCCATCGCATACTTGTTTTAAAGTAACTAGAATATAGAAGGATTGATTTGTCAATTATTTATTAACTAAAATTTTTCTACAAAAGAAAATAATTCTTCTTTCCTAGCTGTTGAAAAATGTATCATCTCGTGTTGGAACGAACATTTCTATTATATTCTCCGATAATAACACCACTATATTGAGTTAGAAATTGTATGAAAGGCCTGTAATCATTTCGTATGTTTTTAATTTATTCAAAACTCATATTGAATGAAAATATGTGTTAGATACGAGAAATTTATTCTCTTATCTAAAATTGCTGAGATAAATTATATTTTTGTCGTTAGTGGCATTTTGGCATTGTAAAAATATCGAGGGCTACTGGAAATGGATATAGAAAATTGGTTCAGTCATTCAGAATTTCATAAAAATTTTAATAAATCGTCTTAAAAAACCGAAAAGCGACTATTTTGTAAAACAAACTAATGTCTCATAAATACGAATTATGATTTTTAGTATCGCCAAATGATATCTAAAACATCATTCGATTAATGCAAAAAATTAAATATAACTATATGTTGACCATGACTAAACAAAAACTAAATTTTCTGGGAGTTCATTTAAAAAATATATTTTAATATATTTTAATACGTATTTTTTTATAAGGAGAAGGATAAAGCATAAAAGCTGGAAGTCTGCTTTTTCAAAGTGTGTTCTTGAAATAATACAGTGTATATACAAATTAAATTGAAAGTATAATTATACAAGGTTATTATGATTTTGTACAACTAGAGTAAAATCTAAGAAAGTGCTATAAAGCTCTACGTGAAAGGTGTGATACACTTTTCAATACATGTGCGATATAACATGCCCTCCAAGGTGACAATTCTACCTGAACATCTCTGAATTCCACTTCTTTTTCAAGGTCAAATTTCTTATTTTCGAGATCTACAATGCGTTTGTGATAGCCATCGCATACTTGTTTTAAAGCAACTAAAATAGAGAATTAATTTACCAACAATATCAGTTTATTAATATGCTGCTAGGCCGATTTATAGAGGAAACTAGTTTCTAAACATTGTATCTGCTAGTTGCTTCATCTCATGTATCTCACACAGCACAAGTACATCTCTAGCATGTATTAAGAATACCTCCTCTCCATATATGGGTATGTGAGAATTTGAGTTATTGCTATAATAACCACAAAAAATCTAAAGGAAATCATAAGAATAGTTATGTACAGGACACTTTAGGATCTAATTAGATAAAGGGTATATTCGTGTATAATTACAGAAGATACAGGGTTTGAGAATTTGAGTTATTGCTATAATAACCATAAAAAGTCTAAACGAAATCCTGAGGATAGTTATGTACAGGACACTTTAGGACCTAATTAAATAAAGGGTATATTAATGTATAATTACAGAAGATACAGGGTTTGAAAATACGGAATATCCTGCGGTAATCATATAATAAGAGCAGGGCTTTTGTTAGTGAGAAAACCTAAACTTTAATCAGAAAACTCTAAGAACAACTATGAAAACATCTTTAGGACATGATAAGGATTTCATTAGGTTCAAGAAAATAATTGCGCAAGGTGATTAAAGTTCGGTATCACCACCAAGTTGCCAAGAATATTATTGTTTGCTAACAGAAATTTGCAGCTTATATTTTCTAAATAAATTTGAGTATGACATTAGGAGTAATTGATGAATATTAGCAATTTATATGTGGTACCATCTAAAACTACTTTGTTGCATAGTAGATGACCGAAAGAGGTACAATAAAATACAAAAAAAATTATTTCGATTTCTAGGGATGGATATATACACACAGTATCTGGTTAACCTCAGGAAGACTTTATAAGATAACAATTGGTCATAAATCAGGGGGCCTCCGTAGCATTTCTTTATGAGAGAATAATATCTAGTGTCGGGATATTCATAGTCTGACAGTTATAATTACCTAAAATTTGTTGATATTTATAGGATAATAATGTCCTATCGGGATGCTGATATATCCATACCTCATCAAATATGGACAACGATAGAATTGTGATAATTTGGAATGTTACGAAATATCAACATCTCATTGACATATTTATGGGATAAATTAAAGGCGAGCACTGCGGCCACTGCGAGCAGTTGATAGTAATACACCGGATGGAAACTAACCGGATCGTTTAATTTCCCGGCCTTGTTTTCAAAATAGAACAAAAATTTAAAAACTCATTTCTACAATTTTTTTGAAATTTGAAAAGAAAAATAATTGAGTATCAAATAAAAGTGGTAGGGCCAAAAATTCTGAATTTCTAGAATTTAGTGATGTGTATTTTATTATATCATAAGATATAGTGTCTCACTCCTGTCATAAGTATGTATTCCTAGGCCACATTACACGTTTGGTTTACCTGAAAATTATCTACAAGTGCATTATTTTTGGTTATATTATATCATATTGGATTAAACGTTGTGGCATTTTCAATTCATCATATACGTATGAAACAAAACATCCACATAATGTTTAACACAAAATGACCTACTTGTGCTGTATTTGCTTATTCTATACTTGTATGAAATTAATCGATATGGTATTTTTATTTTTACATACTATCTTTTTTTACACCGATAATCAGTCAATATAATCAATAAAATTTGATTGAGAAAGCCCCCCTGCTGTGACGGTAACAAACCACTGTCAGTAGAAATTTTTGATTTGATCTGGTGTTACCACTTTTGTTTGAAATTCAATTGTTTTTCTGTTTTCAAATGTATATTTCTCCTGAAAATATGACAAAAAAGCAAACGGCTTTTTTTAGGATTTTCATCCAGTATAATGGTACCAAGGTTGCTCGTTCTTGCTACTGCGCGCTATTAGTAATTAGGGCGCCACCTTCAGATAAAATCAAGTACTAATGATATTCACCAGTAGTTTATGAATTCAAATTGCTTTATTGGAAAATACTAAAATTCTCAACCACTGATATAGAATAAATAATATTTTTTTTAGATATTCGAATATTTTTAGAAATAATGTTGTTAATGATAATGGAGATCGTTTTAAAAAATGACAGTTGGCGTGACGTCGGATAATTATTAACTACTGAAAATTGCAACTCCTCTTTAAAATAGTTTCCAAATTAAAATTTCCATCCATGATTTTTTCCGCAATTATTTTATTAAGGATAATATTGAGCTAATTGTAAAAAGTAATAATTACTAATTATATTTGCTTATAAAGAATTTAAAAAAATGGATTATTTGAAAATTATTTTTTTGTTATTAAAAACGAAATTATCGTTTTTTTATCACATACACTTGTGATATAGATTTGGTTTTAGTGATGGATTGCTAATTTATGATTAACTACATTAAATGTGCAAGGCTTTGAAAAAAATAATCGTTCTTAATTCTAGACATATATGTATGATTTATGGAAACATATTGTGATTAATATGTTATCTGGGTTAGCCACAAATAAATTATTTACAACGAAAGAATCTTTTTATGAGGAAACGTTGTTTCTAAACAGTCCCATTTTAGTAAAATTCGATTCCATTTTTGGATATAACAAATTAATCTGGCATTAACGATATCGATTTACAGGTATTTATTTTTCTAGTAATCACATTCCAGTTGTATGAATTATTGCACCCAAATAAGGTATCCATTTTCACTGACTTCATTAACGAGCGAGAATGTTTTCTTTACAAATGAAGTTCTTTTTAAATTTTGCTTCTGTTATAATTGTTTTTACAAATATTAGCTATCATATTTATCAATTTTCTACTAGTTTTATATATACTCGCGTAATTCAGATTTTAAACTTAACCAAATGATTTAAACTTTCAAATATTGATGCCGTGTGTTCTACAAGTTTTTCTCCGATGTTTACGTGTCAAATGCACAATAAACTTCTATGTAATGATTAGCTATTTTTGCTGTAGAAATTCCTCATACTATTTGGCATTGTTGATTGATAAGTTGTTATAAGTTGTTCAAAAACAATTTGGCTTATTGACAAATATATTTATGGAGAGTTGGCAAATACAGTAAGAAAGATTTAAAGACCTGAAAAAATATTATTAAGAAGAAGAGAGATAGAGAGAATTTTGTAATCTGCTACACTGTATAAAAATAAATGACATGGACCGAACTGCATTCGATTCGCAAAATAAAACCGATATTAGAAGCAAAAAGCGTAATCTTTTGAATAATAATAAAGAAAAAAATCAAACATGAATAAATATGTTTAACTTAAAAATTAGAATTTTTTGTGAAACTCTGAAGATTAAAAGTTCTAAGTATCTCTTGTGTTTTAATACTGATCAATAAATATATTTTGGATGATAAACAGTAACAGAATATCTTTCAAATAAAACTGGATACTTATCCGAGTTGACGAGTAAAAATGTAATTACTTCAATTGCTATATCAGTCATTGCAGAAATATGTTCGCCTAAATCCGTTAATTGAACCAATTCATCGAAAGACATTGAAACAAAATGTATTTATTTAAATTGTTATGCAAGTTCATACAACTTTTCAGACTTTTCATTCATGTACAAAGCTCCATCTATATTCAAATATTACTAACGCATCTGTTTTTATGTCAAAGTGGATTTTTCATGTTTAAATTTTTTCTCATTGAATATTCATTAGAACTGAATGCAGTTATGTTAGCGCATGCATATACAGTATGTAGCTCTTTTTGGACGCTACGTGCAAAAAATTTCCTTCAACTGGGCTAACCTCAAAGTCTTTCTTTTTAACAAGGATTTCCAAATCAAATTTTTTGTCCTCCAATGTGAATATTCTTTCGTGATATGCCTTGCAATAGCTCTTTAGTTGTTCTATGGAAAACATCGAATTTTTAGGTGAAACAGATATTGTAAAGTGAGTCAGTATATTATGTGGCAATTTCTTGCAGTTTATTGTATAAGTAGACAAATGATGATAGAATGAGTATTCTCTTCCTACTGTTTAAGAGGGGAGAATAAACTGAATACGTTCCAATTGGATTTATAGAAGCTGTTATAATTTGGAGATACGAAATAATTTAGATAACAGTATTTGAAACCATAAATCGTTATAACAACTTTTATAAAACATAGTACTGATTTTGTTATTACCTTCATTAGCATCGTCCACAAGTTTGGGTTTACCGCAACGTTCTTCAATAATACGCCTCCTTTCAGCTGCTTTACGTTCTTGTTCCTTTTTAAGTTCCTCAGCGGCTTTCTTTCTCAACAACAACTGAAAAAGGGGATAAGACAATAAGTGATCTGAAGTCTATTTAACTGTTTATTTATTATTTCCGATCTCTTTACTTTCTTATACATAGAAATAAATATTTTTTTTATAAAAACGTTAAAAGCGTACTTCTGAACAGACTATACTTTTAAAATGAAATTGTTTATTCAATAGTTTTAGCAAGAAAATTTTCTTACAAGAATGTTTTGCTCAGAATTTTTATTCTAACTGCTCAAAGGTGTTGAAGTATATTTAGATGTAGATAAAGTTCTTAAATTCACACACAATTTTTAATTAATTACATTTAGCCAAATTGTCTAAAAAATAACCATATTTGCAACTTTTTTTCATAAATTCCAAGTGCTATTTTTTTTTTCGTAAAAGTCTTAATTTAGTCTTGATATCTTAAAGTATACCTTGGGTCCTATGATCCAATACCAAGATATGACAATCTAAATTTCACCAGTTTACACTGTGCTACAACGATGATAACTTATTTCTGTGATATTAAGTATTAAATATTAATTAAATTTTGATTGCATAATTTATTTTTAATATCTTTTATCACTGTAGCTATAATTTTATAATACTAATTTAAAAGTCAGTGTTAACAAAACTGATTCCTTGGCAACCATTTAAATCTGGTAATTCAGTCACGTGAAAGTGACAGTGACAAATTTTAAGGCAATCTTATGGACTAATGACTTCATTAATTTTGCTAGAATATATAACCTAATAAAAAAATATCAACACAAAAATATTATGCCTTTTACGGTTTTAAAAAACTATCGGTACACGCGGTTTTTAGTTATTTTTATAGAAGTCGGAAATTGAAAGAAATAAATTAGTCTCTTTGATACTCACCCTAAGTTTCTTCTTTCTCTCAGGGGTCATGAAACCTTTCTTGGCTTTTTTGGCCTTTGAGGCCTCTTCCATACGAGCTCTGACCTCAGCCCTTTTGCGTTCAATTTCCGCCTGTTTCCTCTTCTTTTCCTATTTTTCGCATTAAGCAAACATTATAACAGTTCAAGTAAATGTAGTAAACAGAATAACCAAAATAAACACGGGCGGATAAGAATAAATTCATGTAAAAACTTAAAGATTCATGGCAAGAAGTTAAAAAACCTTCAGATATTAAATTGTCAACGTTTTGGTTTATTATAATATATATATAAACATTTTTTAGAGCGTACAACGTAGATTTAATTTTTATCTCTGAAGAAGTTTAGAAATAATAAATCAAAACGTTCAATTTAACGAACTTTTAAGTTTTTCTTTTACTGGTCCTATTCGCTGATCTGAATATTATATTCTAGAACATCATTTATTATTAAAGCTTTTAAATTTATAAATGTGTTATATTTTGTTGTTCTGTTTACTACTGTTAATACTGATTGGTGTACGTGCCTCCTCCAACTTCTTTCTCTGTAAAAGAAAAACAAATTTATTAGAATTTTGTATACAATGACAGTTATAGGGAGCTAACTTCTTGTGATGCATCTTTTATGTTTTAATGAACGTAAAAAAAATGTTTTCTCCCTGTAACCTCGTAAAATAGCGGTAATTTATTTGCGCACAGAGAAAATAAAAGTGTTGAAAAGATTGTTATTGACAGTAAGTGTGATATACAAAAAGTGTGCGATGTGTTAAAACAGAAAAACGTGGTAGAAAATTGTTATTCAACTATACGACAGAAAGAAGTAATGTAATAAAAACACACCACCACATAAATTAGACAATATATTTTACACATACTTTAAATATATAGAGAGTACAGTTATAGGGAGTTGTGTTGTGTTGTTTATCATGTTTTTAAAAACATGTAAAAATTTAGAATCAATGTTAAAGCAAAAGAAATGAAAAATTTCTCACTATAACTTCGTAAAGTAACGACAATTTAATTGTGCACATACAAAAAAAACCAGTGAATATTATTATTGACAATATGTGAGATGCAGAAAAGGTGTGTTAACACATTAAACAAAAATATACGTTATCATACATACATATTTTTCATTATTCGCAAATTGTACGTACGGAGTGATATAAAAGAGTTTATTATACACAATGTGACCATTTAGATAAAATGAACTCCTTTTCATTAGATTTTATTATTTTTCGTTAATAATAACACTGCCGTGACAACAGAAAAAGTGTTTTGCTCTTATTGTAATTTCAATACCTAATAAACGAAACTTAAATCTTATTAAAGGATGTTCACCCTATGAGGTACTTGGTCTATGGATTACCAAACACAATGGGTTAGATTTCAACATTCTACTTACACTATTCCAGAAAAAATAAATAGTAGATATATGTTAAATTGGTTTCTACTATAAAAAACAATAGCAATAACTCATACCAAACGTCCATTATGCAGTATATTTTGCAAAATAAAAATAACTAAAGGCTATTATATATCGCTATATTTAAACTGAAAAAATTAAATAAGCACTTAACGCTATTTAACTAGTTTTCTAGGTAACTACGAAGCTTTTCTACTATATGTCATATTAAGTAGATTTTAAAAAATTTCGATCCTATGTAATTCTACAATTCAAAGATTGGTTAATTAAACTAAGAACATGCAATGACAATTACCTTAAAGTTGGCTGAAGACAAACGTCACGTTGTTGTATACTGCAGAACATACATGAAAAAGAAACAAAATCGCAAATTAAACACAAGAATATAGAAAATTCTATATAACAGAATTTTAATATTTTAAAACAAAAATTCTAGATTAAATTTATTTTATATATATTATAGCATGTTCTTAGAGATAACAAAGTTATATTTTATATTAGGTTTTTGACAATTATCACTGATAAAAAAATCCGGGGAAAAATTCCTCAAAAAAAAGTTATCCAAGTATAAAAATAAATAGATGTAACAAATATATGGGAACTTTGAAACTGATCGCTAAATTTGATTTTAAATAAATAAAAAGGAATCTAATTTATAGCGTAAACAAGCGAAAGTTCTCCTTTTTATCACGAAATCTAAATAAATTTAATAATTAAATAAATATTACTGTTTGTGTATACATACCTAACCTCGTCGTCCGCCATGATGAAGCTTTTTGATGTTCTGAAAATAAGTTGGATTAATATTTTATTTCAAAATGTTGCTAATTTACTTTTTTATATTATGTATATTTTTTTTTTAATATAAGATTTAATGAATGTAAACAAATTGAAGAAATAGGCCAGTGTAATTAAAATGTAAAAATAAAACTTATTTTTGGATTTAGCCGAGCCATCATAAGCGCTGCTAAAATTAGTCTGAATTGGCACCACTCCAAATAACTTATAACATGGGTTACACCACCTAATTTGGTTTCAGTGCTGAAATAACAGGCTGACCCATATCACATTACTTCATTTTGTTTTGATTGAATACATAACATTTTACAAACTATTGTTAGTAATTACGTAAAAAAAATAGAATTAAGTGTATAGATAACATTATTCCATAAAAATACACTTTTTATTAAAATTATATGACAGCTTGCTGATAGTAACTGGTACTCTTTCTCTGGTGATAAGGTTTAAAATCAAAAAACGATGCAATATACTTATTATTAGTTTCGAAATAATGAATTTCTGGAAACACGAATATTTAATAATAATAAATCAAAGGTAAAGCCATATTGTCATTATATTCGATCACAACCGAAGACGGGATTGATTTAATTCGTCTCATGGAGGGGACAGCTCTTTCAAAGAAATTTAAAACCGATATTCTACAAATCAGTATTTTAAAAGTTATTGTTATTATTTAAGAATATTTGTGTCATAATTAATAAGTACTATGGCTGTCTTAATCTTCCAGAATTATAGTTGATTAAGTATTATGAGAGAACAAATAATTTTATTACTCCTAATTTTTGACATTTAGTATCATTTCTAAATTAAAGAGCAACGTTATTGTTATTAATCCAAATTATCTTGAAATTTCTAAACGACCTGAAATTGATCGCATATTGAAGGTCACCTCTGTGGCTGTTATTGATGATGTGTCTTGTTACGAAACGCCGCACCGGCACGTTTTAAGTTATAAATATAAGTCCAAAGGCGAAACACTCTGAAGCACTATTTTAAAAAAGATAAATAATCCAATAGCTTTACACTTCCACTTCACTTGTTCACCGTAGTTAGAACCATGCAAAATATTTTTCTGAATTTTTTTTAACGTACCTGTTCTAATCGATGGAAAATGTGAGCAGTCAACAAGGACCCTGTGCTGACTGTTGAAGATTTTTCTGCTGTATCTCTAGAGCGTCGTCCGTATTCCCCTTCTTTAAAAGCTCTGGTATATTTCAACGTCGACCATTTTGGTAGTGGAATAGTGGTGGATGCACCTCGAAGCCAGAAATAGATTCAGAGACATGATACCCATTAATATGCTCCTAAAAAACATCTCTGTTTTGCTCACTAATAATAATGCTTGTAAGCGATTTTTATAAACAAATATCCAAGTACTTGTATTAAAATATCATTCTTTATTTGCCTAATAATAAACTGTTGTCAATTAGAGAGTGAGCAAATATAATAAGTACAAATTATATATTGGATTAAATTTTTATTAAGAGGAAGTAGTTACACACATTTTATTTAAATTTAAACAAAATATTAAGCAGTATATTTTCAGTATAGGCAAAAGTTACTAATATGTGCAACATAGTGGTTTCAAGTCTGATATTATGATCATATGTTGACGATATAAACATATTCATAAAAATAACATCTCTAGCCTAGAATTTATGATACGTTACTGCAAGGAATTTGTTAATATTGACACCTTCATTAGACAAGGTGTCCTGGAAGTTTTCCTCTATATGAATGAATAAAACTCGTTTACTAAAAATTTTGTTAATTTCAAATATTTTTGTTTTAATCTACTAAGTAGGTGTGTAATGTAAATTACGCTTTACTTAGATTTAACTGTAAATGTAGCTTTAGTTGATAAAATGGGAGAGAAATGTCATGTTGGCAGCTGTCAGTAGGTAGGCAGATTATTGTAAAATACATATAAAATAGGAATCAAGTGAATAAAGCATTTTGGTTTAAAACGTTGAAGTGAACTAATAATACATGGTGTCAGATTTTAAGCTGTCATAATGAAAAGATTTAAATTGCCATGTCCCTTGGTGTTGGACGACAACATTGTTCATAGATGGCAAAAGTTTAAATAAAAATGTAAATTATACATAATAGCAACTGACTTGGATTAAAAACCTGAAAGGAAAAACAATACAATATTTATGAATAATGTGGGAGAGGGGGTCTTGACCTGTACAATACCTTCTCGTATATCGAAGAAGAAAACAGAAATGAGTTAGAAACAATCATTCCTAAATTTGAAAAGTATTGTGCATCTAGGAAAAACGTTTCAAATTCAAGAGTATATTTCAAAATGAAGGTGAAACTTTGAACCACTTTGTTACCAAGCTAAAAAAAGCTGTGAATACAAAAATGAGTCTTTAGTAAGTGACAGGATTGTATTTGGCATCTATGATAAAACAATCCAAGAAAGACTGCTGCGGAACTACTGCTTGACTTAAACCGGGCGATAAATATTTGTAAATCAGTAGATATGAGTAAGACATAATCCAAAATAATGCAGAGTGAAACCAGTATTACTGTGGGCTGTCTCACGAGACTAATAAATATCCAGCATATGGAAAAGTATGCTCTATTTGTAAAAAAAGGAATCATTTTGCCAAATTATGTAAGGCCCAGAAAAAACCCAAAGTAGAAAAATATTGATGTATTAAATGAGCAAGAAATCCATTGCATGGAGGAGTTATATGTATGCAGCATAAGCATCGATTCCATTTGACTCGGACAGAAAAGAGAATATGTGGACAGAATAAATTGAGGTTCAGAAAACCAAAATGAGGTTCAAACTAGACACGGGCGACATTCCTAAGGGTTTTCTAGATAAATGTAACATTAAGCTGTTCCCATCCAATGTTACCTTAGTTGCGTATGAGAATGATTTCAAAATCAAACCTTTAGGTTATGTAATTTTAAATTGTAAAGTAGGACAAACAAGCTGTAACACTAAGTGGTTGTCAATGTAAAAAATCAAATATCTCTATTAAGTCATTGCTTGCGTAGCCTTAAATTTAATAAAAAAGGGGTTAGTAATAATAACGTTAAATTTGAAACCGTTGACGATATATTCAGTCAGTACAAAGACGTGTTTAAGGAGTTAAGAAAATTCTCTGGTGAACATAGAATACAGCTTAAAGAAAACAGCTTGCCCGTTTTACAGAAAATGAAAAGAATTCCTGACAGCTTGCTAGATTAGTTAAAAACTAAATTGAACCAACTTGAAAAAGGTGGTATAATAAAAATAAGTAGAAAAATCAGTGGAATGGCTTAATTCTGTATTAGTCATAGAAAAGCAATATGGAGATTTACGGCTCCTTGATGCACAATATTTAAATAAATATATAAAAAGAGAACAGTTTATGATACCAACTGATTAATCAAATTCAGATTTATATTTGGAACCCCATTTGGACGATATCAGTGTTTGCTCCTTTTGTTATCTACTCAGCCCCTGAAATTTTCCAAAAAAGATATTATGAAATGTTTGGAGATTTGCCTGGGGTGAGTATATACTTTGACGATCTAATCGTAAGCGGGATAACAGAGTTTGAACATAATATCAACTTTAAGAATGTTTTTGATAGGCTTTAAAAAGCAATATTAAATTTAGTAAGGGAAAAATTCAATTCAAAATGTCTAAAGTTAAATATAGAGATCCAATTTTTTCCGAGTCAAGAGTAGAGCTTGACAAGGAATAAGTCTATTCTTGAAATTGAGTCTCCTAAAGATAAAATTGAGTTGCTATGATTTCTGGTAATGGCAAAGAACCTATCACGATTTATTCCAAACTTCTCAGAATTTACCACTCCCTTAAGAGAATTAACAAAAAAAGGAGACGAAGGTAGAGGAGTTTGCTTTTAAAAAAATAAAATGCATCATTAGCAATGTCACCGTTCTATCTTACTTTGATATTAATAATGATATTGTGATTCAGACTGATGCGCGATGCATCGAAATATAGTCTTGGAACGTGTTTACTACAAGACGTCCATCCAATTGCTTCTGCATCGCGTAGCTTATCGTCGAGTGAACAAAATTATGGACAAATCGAAAAAGAAGTGCTGGCTACTTTTTCGGTTGAAAATTTTCCTTAATTTATATATGGGAATGATAATGCAACGGTCTGATCATACCACTAGCCGCTTCGTTCAATTTTTAAAATAGACTAGCATAAGGGACCTATGTAAGAGATTACAAAGAATGCTCTTAAACATATCTAGTTTTAATTTAAAAATTAAGTATATGCCGTGGAAGCTATTATCCAATGCAGACACATTATCACGGGCTTACCTAAGTGAAACGCCTAAAATTAATTCGGAGTAAATTAAAATGGCGGTATACTCATTAGTTAATATATTACCTATGTCAGAACAGCGAAAAAATCAATTTAAAAAAAGAGAAAATGATCGAGTATTGTCTCAGATTATTAACATGATAAGACGGTTTAGCCAGATTAAAAAAAATCCAGAAGAGCTGATTCACTATTGGAGACTAAAGCAACAGTTAAATCTATCTGACGGCTTAGTATTTTTAGGTAATAAATTAATTGATCCTAAAAATTTACAAAATGAAATGCTTTACTTAGTCCATGAGGGATATTTTGGAATAGAAGAGACCAAAGCTCGTGTCAGAAAGTTGTTTTACTGGCAAGGATTAAGTAAACAAATTCCTAATATTGTGACAAGCTGCAAAATTTGAAAAAAATTTGCAAATAAAAATCAAATGGAAAGATGTTTGCCTTATCATGTGAACTATTAACTATCAAAGAGAAATCAGCGGAAGAAGTCATATTTAAGCATTATTTTTTACAATTCCCATAGCTCGGTCGGCTAAGCCATTTGATTGAGGGTAGTAGAGAGTTAAAGTATATTGACTTATGGTCAACTCAGCTGCTTATATCACGCTTATGCAGGACTAAATTACCAATATCCTCAGGCTTGTTATTCTCTAAAATGAACATTCAAGTTAGTGAAAAGAATCAATTGAGACACCCGGTCAATGAAGGAAATTATAATAAATCGGTAAAAGATTTAAAAGGTCTGGAGGTATAAGAAAATGTCGTTCTCTTTGACCACACTAAACGCATTTGGTCTCTTGGTAAAGTTCTTAAAAAAGTTGACACTTCCAGATCTTACCTCGTACAGAATGAATTAGGCAATATAGTACGAAGAAACAGAGTTGACTTAAGGAAGTAATTCGATGAGACAGTGGACGTGAACGATGATCCGTAATTAGTGATTCAGTTTCATCAGAACTCAATAATTTTAAAAGATGCCACTCAGTTTATTCTTCCACATACTACAGAATAAGCATTTTGGTTTTAAACGTTGAAGTGAATTAATAATACAGTAGGGAAAATAACATCATCAAGATACCGTTCTTCACGTTGTTGTACCTCACCGAGGTCGGACTGAAAACTTTCACTAACTCGCCGATATAGTGCTGGTTTAATTTTCTGGATTTCTTTGCGAATGTTGGCTTTTAATAGAAGCAAAATCCTGGGGCTTCACTATAGATATTTTATTTCAAGTATCCCCCTAGGAAAAAACACATGGGCGTTAAATTGGGATTTCTGTTCGGCCAATAAATGTCATGCCACTTAGAGATCACTTCTCAAGGGAATATGGCCCTACCAACTTCCATTGATAAATTTCTGCAGTGGGCTGTGGTTCCATCTTGCTGGAACCAAGAGCAATATTTTGAAATTCTGGTCGCAAAAAATTCTCCAACATGTCCTTATATCGAGGAGAAGTAACAGTGAGTGCAACACCGTTTTCGTTCTCATAAAAGTACCGGACGATGTTGCCAAATACGTTCAGTGCCGCCCATACCGTTACTTTGATAGAATGTAGGGGTTTTTGATATTTCTCTCGAGGGTTCGCGAAAACTCCAGAGAACCAAATCAGCACTATGTTGGAGAGTTATAGAAAATTTACGATCCCGCCTTGAAGAGGTACAGCGACGTGGAGGAAGGTATCTCGATAATGTTATTTTTCATAAGTAACTTTCCCTACTTTGTAATTGAAAACAAAATATATGTGAAATTAATAAAATTTTTAGTAGAGTTTTATTCATTCAAAAAGAGGAAAACATTCCAGGAAACCTTGTATTCACAGTCATAAGATCTTGATCTCGAGTATGTTGTTTGGAATCCTATCATTCCTATCTATGATGTTCATATCCATCAATTTGAGAAAATTCAACGTAAATTTCTTAAATCAGCTGTTTATACTATTGATGGAATATATGCGCAACTTGGATTCTCTCACGAAGTATTACTTCAGCGACTAATTTTATGTGAACTTAACAAATGTAGAGTGGTTACCTCTGTGATATTCTTGTACGAAATTAATGAAATAATAAATAACTAATTGGATTGTATTAAACTTTGCAATCATATAACTTATAGAGTGCCCAGAATTTCTTCCAGGAATAATACTCTTCGCCCTTTCCTGCTGCCAGAACAGAAAATATTCTCGAGTCGTCCCTATTTTATCAACTGTACATAATTAAGTTAATGTTTGTTTTATAGATTATAATATGATAGAATATAATATGCTATTTTATATTTCTTTCTGTTATAATAAGTTGTTATTTGCCTTCTTTATCCTGTAACTAAGACTTGTGTCTGTTTAACATATTAAATAAATATATAAATAAATATATAAAAAATAAATAAATAAATAAAAGTTTTTGCTTTACCAGTAATTTTTTGTTATAAAATTAGTATTTGGAAATATCAAAACTAGAAAAGATTAGATTAATATTAGTGTTTATATTTTCAAAATTAGAAATAAGATAGGCTTAGAATATTTCCATGTTAGTACAAACGCGGGAACAGTTTTAACAGCTTGTTCAAAATGCTAGGCCCAAAACGTTAAAGAAATTTGCATATATTTTATTTATCATTTATTTAATGATAAACGAAAATGACACTTAGCACAATAGTCTTAAAATCAAAATAAATACTGTAAGTATATTACTACAATAGTAGTAATATACTGTTACGCCACTGGACTGTGCAGACCTGTTAGATTAGGCTGGAATTGTACACGAACGGCCGGGAATATTCTGGAGTGCTCTAGACCGGGAGAATGGATGTATAAATAAGACGCACGGTGGGCTGAGATTCAGTCTGATGTCGAACATGAACGAGTAAAGAAGAAATACGAGAGAGACTTATAAGTGTTCAGTTGTGATTATAGTTAAGACATTAATTAATCTATTGTTATTAATTGTTAATTAGTAAATAAAGTAGTGAATAAGTGTTACCTGGACTTTCAATCAACGAATCTACGGGAAGAGGTGTTTGTGTGGATAGCAAACACGTAACAATTTGGTGTCGGAAGTGGATTGGAAGAGAAATTTCTGGAATATTCGAAAAGGTTCTACAGTGTTCTTCTCAGAAATTAGTGGTAACACGAAGAATTGAACTACTGGACAGTGTTTGAGGACTATTTCTGGACTGAATAGTGACTTTAAAGTGGATTTTCGAGAAGTTCTAGAACATTCGATTCAGAAATAGCTGCAAATACGCGAGTGCCGCTAGTTATAACGTGTCGTGGACTGAGAAAAAGGACTATTAGTGCAATTTCGGGAAAATTCTAGAACATTCTATTTGAAAACAACAGGAGATACGTGAATTGTGGCGACGGGAACGTGTTGTAGACTTGAAAACAAGACTGTAAGTGATTTTTTGTGACAATTCTAGAACATTCGATTTGGAAACCACAGAAGATACGTAAACTGTGTTAACGGGAACGTGTTATAGACTCAAAACAAGACTTATTAGTGATATTTCGTGAAAATTCTCGAACATTCCGTTGCACAATTAGTGGAGAGAAGTGAATTTTATCAAAACAAAAGAAGTATAGACTCTAAATAAGACTTTCTAGTACTGTTTCGAGATTTTTCTGGAACATTCCATTATTAAAACAAACGTGATAGCAACATTTTACGGACTTTATAGTGTAATAAACTTTATTCTGAAGTTGATTTACGTGTCGTGAGTTAATGCCAATAACAAGAAGTATGGCAGAGAAACAAACACAGGACTTGTTAGCAGCGTTGTTGGAACGAATGAACGAACAAGAGAGAAGACGACAGGAAGAAAAAGACGAACAAAGGAAGATTATGGAAGATCAAGAAATAAGACGGCAGGAAGAAAAAGAAGAACAAGAAAGAAAGCAACAGGAAGAAAAAGAAGATCAAGAGAGAAAACGTCAGGAAGAAAAAGAAGTCTTGACAAAAATGATCGAAGGCCTGGAAATAAGACGACAAGAAGAAAAAGAAGAACAAGAGAGACGACAAGAAGAAAAAGAAGAACAAGAGAGAAGACGACAAGAAGAAAAAGAAGAACAAGAGAGAAGACGACAAGAAGAAAAAGAAGAACAAGAGAGAAGACGACAGGAAGAAAAGGAACAGCAAAGAAATAACGTCAGGAAGAATTAAGACAAATTATGGAGGGACAGCATCAAGTCATGCTCTCGGTCACTGAACAATTGAAGGAAGATGTACAGGCTGAAATCATGGAAGTTAAAGAAGAAGTTAGTGAAGTTAGAGGAGAAATAACTGAAGTTAAGGAAGAAGTAGCCCGACTCAAACAACAATTAAGAGAGAAGGGTGGCCAGTTAGTACTGTCGTCTGGTACTAGGTTACAACCACCTTCCTTCGAAAAAGCAACAGCATTGGTATTAGCACTAAGGGGCCAAGCATTAGACCTGCTCCAAACAATTCCTGCCGCACAGCAACAAAACTTTAGCATTTTGGAGGCAGCGTTAGAATTAAGATATGGCGACCAACATCTCGCCCAAGTATATCAGGCTCAGCTCAAATCACGCAGACAACGAGGTGGAGAAAGCCTCCAGGAGTTCGAAGCTGCTGTAGAAAGATTAGCCCATGTAGCCTATCCTGATGCACCAATGGAATTTCAACAACAGTTAGCAGTTGGTACATTTATTGATGGAGTAAAGGACCAGGAAGTTAGGCGAATTCTTAAGTTAGCCAGGCATAAGCTTAGTAGTGAGGCTTTAGTACATGCACTGGAGATTGAGGCTGCCTATAAGGATACCACACAATCAAATCAGAGAGTACGAGCTGTGAGTGTGGAAGAAGACAAGCCAGACAACACAACACAAAACCTGATATCTGATCTACACAAAATGTTGACCCAACTACTGACAAAATCGAACTCCCAGCAGAGACAAGACCAGCAACACAGTAGTGGGAGGCCGAATGGAGGCATCCGTTGTTATAGGTGTGGCAAATTGGGCCATATTAAGAGGAACTGTCATGAGCTCAACATTCAAGATCCGAGACAAACCCAACAGCAAAGTAGTGGGAGACAGAGTGGAGGACGTATGCGTTGTTATAAGTGTGGCAGAGTGGGCCATATTCAGAGTAACTGTCGTCAGCGCATCCCTGAGAGGGTCACAGTAATGGAGAAGCCACAGGAAAACTGGCGAACTGGTACTTCGCGGAATATAGCAGATGGCCTTTCCAAAAAACCGTGTGAGAAAGACTGCAAGCCTTGCTACCGTAAGGAAGAACAACAAAATGTACAAATAACGAAGACCGTTAAGATTGATGTTCCGGATTATTGGACAAAAGAGTCGTTAAGGGAAGCGCAGTTAAACGATAAAGAAACAGGTCCTATTCTGCAATGGAAAGAAAGAGGAACTCGGCCCGATTGGAAGGACATTTCAAATAAATCAGTGGGGCTGAAGACTTTATGGGCACAATGGGACTCCCTTATAGTAGAGGATGGAGTACTGAAGAGAGCGTGGGAAAGTCCAGATGGGAGGAAAGTTACTTTGAAATTGTTAATCCCGAGGTGTCATGTAGCAAATGTACTTCAGCAAGTGCATAATGGAACGTCTGGTGGACATTTTAGCATCAACAAAACCTTGGCTAAAGTAAGAGAACGTTTCTACTGGGTAAACAGTCGTCAAGATGTGGAGGCTTGGTGCCGCCAATGCGAAGTTTGCGCGGCAAGAAGGGGGGCCACAAATAAGAAATAAGCAATATAACGCCAGGGCTCCTTTTGAGCGAATTACAATAACAAATGACCGTATGAAGGCTCGTTATGATCGTAAGGTAAATTCAGGAGGGTTCCAGGCTGGAGATTTGGTTTGGCTATATAATCCACAACGGAAGAAAGGCAGGTCCCTGAAGCTTCACCCGCCCTGGGAAGGTCCTTACACTGTCGTCACCAGACTAAACGACGTTGTATATAGAATTCAGCAAAGCCCAAAATCCAAGATGAAGGTGGTGCATATAGAGAGACTAGCCAAGTATGCAGGGAACAATGAATTGCCTGATCGGGACGTTCAGGCTTAAGGAGGGGGCAGTGTTACGCCACTGGACTGTGCAGACTGGTTAGATTAGGCTGGAATTGTACACGAACGGCCGGGAATATTCTGGAGTGCTCTAGACCGGGAGAATGGATGTATAAATAAGACGCACGGTGGGCTGAGATTCAGTCTGATGTCGAACGTGAACGAGTAAAGAAGAAATACGAGAGAGACTTATAAGTGTTCAGTTGTGATTATAGTTAAGACATTAATTAATCTATTGTTATTAATTGTTAATTAGTAAATAAAGTAGTGAATAAGTGTTACCTGGACTTTCAGTCAACGAATCTACGGGAAGAGGTGTTTGTGTGGATAGCAAACACGTAACAATACTTAAGAATTTAACGCATCTGCCAAACAATGAATGAAGATACATTGAAGAAAAACAACCAGTCCGATTAGAATTTTTCCGCTTATTTTCTACTAAATAAATAAATACTAAGCAATAACATGTCAGATTTTTTAAATATTTTCTACTGCTCAAAATAAATAATGTGATTATACCGCAACCATAAGTAAGTGTGTGTAAGTGTCACAGTTGCCGAATACATAGACGCTACTTTAACAATTCTGTAAACAGTGCGTTGAAAATAAATTGTTTGTTTAACTTAATCACTGGGTAATAGTAGTCTGTCGAATCAAGAAAATGTACATCAAGATTTGCAATTACTACTTGATTTGACAGACCATTATTACCCAGTTAAACAGATTTATGGTTTAACAAATAGGTAAAAATGGACTCAGTTCGTTAGAACTTATCGATAAAATTGAAAAATACCCAAAGAACATCAAGAGAGGAAAAAACTCTACTAGCGTCAAATTATGGATTTCTATAAAATATGAAGTTATACGATTGCCAGGAACACGATCCGTACCTCAAATTCAATATTCTAAGGGTCTATCCATTTAATATCAAAAAATGGGATGACACGATATAAGAAAATGTTGAAAATATTTAATTAGAATATAATAGACAAGGTTCCAGAAGAAAAATATTTCAACGAATATAATATCAAAATTGATCATTTTTCGGACATGAAATTTGAATCTGACCGTGATACAAGAGACTCAAAGCGCGAGGGACCTCCAGAGTGACGCAGATAAGCAAAACAAATTTGTTTCGCACGGAACTATAGTAATGTAGACATCGTTCAAATCGTGCTTTCTAATTTCTTATAAATATCGTCGTTTTCAAACAAGTTATCTGTCTTTAACATTAAGAAACTACTTTCTAGACATTTCGTTAATACACAAAATTAACTGTTATACAACAATAAGTACTTAGATGTACATATACATCAAGTCATAATTAATTTAAAAGGTACTTTAAACATAGTGATATACAGATGAAGGATCTAAATTAGCCGTCTCAAAAATAGGATGTTGACGTGTAATAAATGAGTTAATTTTACTACGATGGATTTAGCTTAGCTAATTTCTCCAAAAATAGAAAACAGTTCCTTTAATTCTAGAACACAGAAATAACATTAAATATGTTACACTTGACAAAATCAGAAAAAATAGAACGTTTGTTCCGATTTTTATGGTTTATTTTGGATCAGACGTATGTCAATACCTTACACAACGTAAGAAAATTGTTTTTACATTCTATTTACACTCACGCACGCCCACAACGAAATGGTCTATTTATTTTCTGAGACCATTACATAGTGTTATCATTATTGAAGTCTAAATATATGAATAAAAATTTAGTAAGACACGAAAAATAATGATGTTCATTGGTGTAGTCTGTAGTAATGAGTGTGCCAGTGAAATATATTTTGGATTGCGATGTTAACCAGTGTCGTCTGCCCAGATGTATTCCATTTAATGAATATGTCCTAGTATCTTTAACTAATATCAAAATTATACAGATTAAAATTTAAT
Source organism: Rhamnusium bicolor (assembly GCA_029963845.1). Taxonomy (NCBI): domain Eukaryota; kingdom Metazoa; phylum Arthropoda; class Insecta; order Coleoptera; family Cerambycidae; genus Rhamnusium; species Rhamnusium bicolor. Next base: position 2,585,003 of record JANEYF010004054.1, on the reverse strand, counting down.
TCTGTATTCAGTTATATATTTTTAATAATTTGAATCACGTTTAAACAAACCTGAAAAACTTCTTTGAGTACTCAATACTTTTCTGAAAATCATAACTTCTTTTTGATCGTATTAAAGTTTTAGACCATGAACCTAAATATAATAAACGTCTTTTTTCAGAAATGGCACACATTTTAAAATCCACCTACCCCATTAACTTGCAATCTGATTTTCAAAATTTAAACAAAATTTATCTCAATATTATTACCAGTTATTAGTTAATCGATATAATAATTGTCTAGTGGACATATGTTACATTATTTCTATAAATTTTTGTTTATTATTTCTGTTAATTATAATAATTATTATTATTCTGCCTTTTGGTTAAAAAGTTTTATTAAATGTTTTATTTTATAGTCTTCTGCTTTGTATTTCTTTTTTTTTTTATCATTCAGTATTTTTTGGAGTATTTATAAATGTATGAACCAGAGGACTCTTTCTCCATTAATGCTGATAAAATATTTGTCATTTGTCACTTAACAATAGGGAACTTGCCCAAATAATAAAATTATGTAAAAACAGTTAAAATCGTAAGATGATATCATTAAAAACCCCATGCAAAAAGAAAAAGTAAAAATTTTTTTTTTAACTGAGATAAAGGTTTAAAATTTGAATAATTGTATCTCCGCTTAAAACGCGCTGCCATTGGTTGTGACGTCAGACCGTGCGTATCGATAGAGGTGACGGTGGACCAGCACCTGAAAGCCGTGTGAAAGCCTAATAATACCCATGTGCCCACAGCGTGCTGTTCTGTTGTTTTTGGAAGCAGTTTTATTTAATTTTGGTGCATTGATTAGGCGTGTTGTGACTGTTTCTTAATAATTTATGTGGTGAATACCTACTTGCATTAAAAATGGTTGATGTGGGTTATAGAAAAGGACAATCAGACAATTTACCCAGAGTTGATATGTTTATGGCTTTTGCGTGATATCTTTAACATTGACTAATTTAATTGGAGACAAGCTAACATTAACTCCCAACTTTAGTTTACATTGCACTGCTTTACTTCTAACCCTTACAGGGTGGGCTTGCACAGAAACATCCCTTTTTGATAAAGCACTTTTTTGTGGCAAAGTATCATCCGTTTCCAAGTCCATGTCAATTAGTGGTTGAGGCTCGGGTTGAGGGCAGCTTTGAGGACTGACACTAGTTGGATCAGTCTGTAATGTTCCCGGTGACGTTACTGTAGAAGTAGAAGCTATTGCTTCATCAATAATTCTTCTTTTAGCCCTTTTAACAGCTGCTGCCCTTGAAGGAACTGAAAACGATCTTTTTCTGTCTGGCTGGCAATCAAAAATGTGAGGGACTATATCAGGCTTAATTTTTTTTCTGCCACCCATCAGTTTAAACCTAATGTAATTTTCCATGTCTTCCTCAATCTGAAACAAAAAAATAAATATTATAACCCCTTACTATTTATTTAAAAAATATTCATATATTTTCATTTACAAATAAACCTACTATTTAATAAAAAAAAAAAATAACACGCTTTATAAATACTGGAACAGTAAAATAAGAACGCTATTTTTTACCTGGCTAGGTAACACATTAATTTTATATTTTTCAATCACTCAATAACTTATTTATATATTTGGGCTATTATACTTACATTAAAATGATCTTCACATACATGGATAGCACTGTTCTTAATAGAAATATCCCCTATATCTCTTCTGCATGCCCTTAGCCATTTTGATCGGCGATTCTTTTCTTCAGGTACCCGAATGAAAATTTTATTTGGCGTTTTAATAGTTGTATTTACGCACAATGGCACGATGCAGTACTTATAATAAGTATTTTCCATGTTAAATACAAAACACAAACAAGTTAAATCGAATAAACAAACCGAATATCACACTAAAATACAATAACCGAGACAAAAGATGCCAACCAAATAAATGCCCGTGACTGGCGGCTAAACATTCAGCTCCGTCCCGTGTTCACACGGAGTGACGTCACGTTCCCTGTCGTGGAAAATACATGTTACGTGCAGTTGAATGTTATTGTTTATTTGTTTGTTTGGATCAATATATGTTTCAACTAGCAAATAGTAATTGACCAGTCCTCATTGTTTTATTTATACAAATCAATATTTTTTTAAATTTTAAATTTCAAATATTTATTCTAGTACTTTCCTTTACATATCTGTTCTTTTAATTTTCAGTTAAGATAAAATAGGAATGATTTTTAATATAACAGGCTTAATGACTTCATAGCAATTTTAAGTAAATTCTTTTCTGTTTGTTTCTGTTTTTCTTTTTTTTTACCACAATTTTACCAATTAAAATCCCAGAAAAAGAAAAATAACATTAAGGTAAATACGACGTAAAAAATATGCAAATGAACTCATTTCGTCTTAGAGGTGTAAGGTATTCATATGTTATATGACCCTAAGACTAAGTTAACTTAAAGATTTTTTTTGCCATAATAACATCTATTTATATATTGCAATAACAAGAGAATCGCAAGCTTGGGCATTGAAATAATAGTAGAGATTAGATTTGCCATCTAATCTCTAGTGATGAAGAACTAACATATCGCCTACTTAATAAGTTAGTTACTCGCTATAAGAATATAGAGATAGGTATATGAAATGATGTTTGGATTAGTCTTCTCTTACCTTGGAAAAATTTCTATAATAGATATTTACGTAACTAATCCGGAATGAGTCATTTATTGGACGAGTAGATAAATTCTAGGACGAGCCGCAGGCGAGTCCGGAACCCCATGAGTCTAGGAAAGACACTTTGCGGATGTGTTCCGTTTTATATTTTTTCTGCTGCAGTAGACTTTATAGTAAAGGTCAATTAAGTAAATAAATAAATTTCAAACCTAAATACTGTAAACTGTTAGCAGCTGTCCCTTTACTGGACTTAGAGCGGTAAAATATTACTTTACCGAACTGTGCAGGTAAAGTAAAAGAGCCATAAAATAGAGAAATCTGCTTCAGCAGCACGTCAATAAGCATGGGTGTCTTCCATAAGAACAAAGAAACACTGAGTTCATCGACCAGATGGACAATCGCCTATTTAAAGTCAGCTGGGCTTAAGTCAAAAATCAATGGATTCATTCTGGCCTGTAAGAATGGTGTTTTCAACGTCTTGGTCTACCGTAGTCGGATGTGGTGTGTAGATATCAATTACAGGACGTATCGTTAGGCGCTGGAATCGCTAATTCACATATTTCGTATATACGCGATTTCGTACTACATTCACTCGCGGCATTGCGAGTACTATATTACCGCCTAAGGCACTCGCATGGGATAAACAGACACCAGTGCTGCCTTTACCTACGACCTCGGTGCCCATCGTATTTACTGAAACTACTCGTTCTCGATGGTTAGGCGATGCCAAGTCAATGAGTACATTTAGCGAACGTCAGCAGCTGAGTTGCTGACCTCAGCGGTTTGCTAAACGAAATCTCGTATACTTATTTACTCTCAGCTGCTTATTAAGCAGGAAAATTTAATGTTAACTGCAATAAGCAATAGCTGATTTATGTCACACAATTCTGTTTCTGTAACTTGTTCCAATTTATTTGAAAGTTGGGTTAGGATATTAGCAGCAAAGAAAAAGTTTTTTCTCTAATTGGCAATAATATAAATTTTTTGGAGCAAACAGTAAACGAAGTGACCATTATCAACGGAAATAACATTTTTCGTTTTGACTATTTTGTAGTTCAATGTTATTAATTACATGTCAAATTCTGTAATCAAATTCATCTTCCAATAGATATTCCACTATTACGTTCTTCGTATACCATAAACAAGTGAGAACGCGTGAACAGTATAAGCGGGTGAACAGTATGAGGACCTGAACGACTAACCCCGTCTCCAATTCAGATATGTGCATTAGTTAAGCGTGCGATACGCGCACACTTGGCGCGTCGCAAGGCATCCTCCTCTGTCGCAACAAAAATTTGTGTATTATTGGCCGCCACGCCGTTATGATGCGTCGGATCGAATTCGGTCATAAGACTTTTTTGCGTCGTTCGCGACGTAGAACGACACGCCGCACGCGAATTTGCCGAAAACGCGTTTTCCAAAATTAGCCCCCCACCCCAACCCCCAACCCCCTCCAATTTTTTGCGAAAATCTCCCGTCGAACGACGGCCCCCCACGGAAGCGCGTTCCTTTATCTGCATATTTACTATTTTTTTCGGACGAACGAAAATTTTCGGCGCGCCGACGGCCGCCGCGCCGTAACGACGCGTCGGATCGAATTCGGTCATAAGACTTTTTTCGCGTCGTTCGCGCCGTATAACGACACGCCGCCCGCGAATTTGCCGAAAAGGCGTTTTCCAAAATTAGCCCCCCCCTCCCGGACCCCCAACACCCCTTTTTCCAAAAACCTCTCGCCAACGACGGCCCCCCACGGAAGCGCGTTCCTTAATATGCATATTTGGTATTTTTCCCGACCGTTTGAAAAAAAAACGCGAAAAAGCGATCGATTTGATCCGCCTACGGTCGAATCGAATTCGGTCATAAGACTTTTTTTGCGTCTTTCGCGATGAAGAACGACGCGCCCCCCGCGTTTTTGCCGAAAAGGCGCGTTCCGAAATTAGCCCCCCCTCTCCGACCCCCCACCCCCACCAATTTCTTTACGGAAATCCCTCCTCGAATAACATCCGCGCACGGGAGCGCGGCGCTTAATCTGCCGACGAAGTATTTTTTTCCGACGATAGAAAATTTTCGGCGCGTCGAAGGCCGCCACGCCGTTACGACGCGTCGGATCGAATTTGGTCTTCAGACCTATTTGCGTCTTTCGCGACGTGGAACGACACGCCGTACACGATTTTGCCGAAAAGGCGCGTTCCGAAATTAGCCCCCCCTCACCGTCCCCCTACCCCCTCCAATTTTTTTCACGAAAACTGCCCATCGAGTAATGCCCGCCCACGGAAGCGCGTTCCTTAATCTGCATATTTACTATTTTTTTTCGGACGATCGAAAATTTTCGGCGCGTCGACGGCCGCCGCGCCGTTACGACGCGTCGGATCGAATTCGGTCATAAGACTTTTTTTGCGTCGTTCGCGACGTAGACCGATACGCCGCGCGCAAATTTGCAGAAAAGGCGTTTTGCAAAATGTGCGCAAAAGCACCGCTTTTACGTAAAAAATTCGTCGTGCGTTCAGCGGCGTTTTTAAAAACCCTCGTGTTCCCCATTAGCGGTATATAATGATACTGTTAGTCATATGAAAAATTAAGTAGTTTATGAATAACTATTATAATGGTATTGTAATACGGATTTCATACCACGAACAATAATCCGTGATCTGTTTGCAAGGACATCCGTTTAGAGAATTTGCAATGTGATTAAGGTCAGCGTACTCAGCGGATTGAGCGCTGACTGTCAGTTGCTGAGTTTGCTAAATATACCCAATGTATTCCTGATATAGTCCTCCTCGACCATCAAATCAAGATGATATATGTCATTGAGTTGTTGACATCCGCAGTGAAGAACAGCACCTTACAGAAGGGGAAAAAAATGTACCAAATATCACGCTCTCCAGTACGAGCACTTACCGTTGGACACAGGCTACTCGGGTTGTCCTATTAATTGCGTACTCGGAGGGATAAATCCTATGATGCTCCCAGAATTGAAGACCATACCGGCAATTTGTTGGCAGGCCAAATACAGAAAGCGGTCATTCTAGGTTTTTTCCATCTGCTAAGGGCACATTATTCTGGAATCTACAGCTACCAACCCTGTGTAATGTAGCGAGTGATTGTAGTCAATTTACTGGCGTCACTCCAGTGAGATTCGTTGGCCACGAGCACCATCCAGCGTTAGGTCGAACAAAGAAAAATATGTGAAATTCGATACTACATACTAGCCAAATTTAAAAACATACTTAAATTAAATTAAATGCACACCTAACTCAATCTCTTTGATGGTCATGAAAAATTAAATTCTAATAAAATAAAAGTGCAGTACCACACCACCGTACAGGTGTGCGCAAAGAGAAAAAATCTATTTATATACATACAGGGTGTCCCAACCAAAAGTAGGCACCCTGAATAACTTTGAAGATAATTTTTTTTAAAAAAAATTGGTAAAACACGTCGACCTTGTTTCCAAGGGGGGCATATTTTAATGTAATACTTGTATACCTATCATCATCCCTCTACCCTACATGGCCACTCCCTCAAAAAATTCGAATGGCAAAGGGGGTCGAGTGATACATCTTTTGAAAGGTCTTTCAATTCTCTACATAACTGTGTATTTTTTTAAACTTTTATCGATTCGTTCTTGAAAAATAATTATTTCATTATTCGGGAAATAAAAATAAAAGTAGCAGTTTAAATTATCGTATGTATTGTTCAAAATGAATTGAAATTGTCTTGAAATTTTGTACGAACATTTCTGAACACATCTGGAGTCAATAAACGGCATTCTCGAACAATTCTTTCACGTAACTCTTCCAGCGATGCGGGTTTTGTTGCAGATACCTTCGATTTCAAATGTCCTCACAGAAATAAATCCAAGGGAGTTAAATCGGGTCACCTAGCGGGCCACTCCACAGGACCTCTTCTTCCAATCCATCGCTCATAAAACCGATTATCCAAAAATTGACGGACTGCTATAGCAAAATATGGGGGAGCCCCATCCTGTTGAAAAAACAGTTCGCCCTCTAAAAGATTATCATCTTCTTCGAGGATTTGGGTAATCATTGGGTCGATGTTATTTTCTAACAGATCGAGGTACCTTTCGCCATTTAAATTGTCAGGAATAAAATACGGCCCGACAATGTGATCTCTTAAGATGCCAGCCCAAACATTTAACTTCTGAAGCCTTTGGGTATGAGTTTCCATGAACAAATATGGATGGGTTTCACTCCAATAACTACAATTGTGCCTGTTTACCTCCCCATTTAACTGAAATATCGATTCATCAGAAAAACACGTATTGTACAATAGATTGGCATAACCGTTTAATTGTTATTCAAGCCGACGATCGGAATCATCTTCGTTTAATTCGTGTACCAATTTAAATTTATATGGATGAAATTTGTGGGCCTTTACAATTCGATGAACACTGCTTCGTGATACACCGGAAGCCTCAGCTACTTTCCTTATCGATTGAGTATTATCCATCTGCAAATGACCCAGAACTGCCACTTCGACTGCTTCATTCCTAATCGGTCGCTGAGGTTCATGCTTTGTGTTTCCTACAGAACCTATTTCCGTAAATGTTGTCAATAACTGTAAAACATACTGAGAACCAACCCTTCTATCTCGGTGATTTCTATTGAATATGCGCTCCGTAGCTCTAGCACAATTATCTATTTTAAAATAAATGCTGACAATTTCTATTCTCTCCTGAAGGGTATAAACCATTTTGAGAACTCACTCTGGTAAAATGTATCTCGATTTAAAATTGGTTGTGAACAAATTAATGTTTAAGGACTAGCAAATACTTATGAATCTTTTATTATTCTAAAACTAAACGGACAAGTGAAAGTTGTCGAAAAAACTCGTGTTGATTTAAGAACACTAAAAAATGCAGTTTTTTTATAAATTCCAATACCCAGTGCCGTGTATTTTTGATTTTTTAAACGATTTCGATTGTGTGTAATCATCAAAAATAAAATTATTTTCCTTAAGAGCGAATCGATAAAAGTAAAAAAAAATACACAGTTATGTAGGGAATTGAAAGACATTTCAAAAGATGTATCATTCGACCCCTTGCCATTTGAACTTTTTGGGGGGTGGCCGTGTAGGGTAGAGGGATGATGATAAGTATACAAATATTACATTAAAATATGTCTCCCTTGGAAACAAGGTCGACGTGTTTCACTAATTTTTCAAAAATGTTTTATTTCCAAAGTTATTCAGGGTGCCTACTTTTGGTTGGGACACCCTGTATATAAGAAAACTAGCGCCATCTATCTTTGGGTAGGAGTATCATGTCATACTTAAATATATTCGGAAAAAGTACTGAATACGAATAATTCAAATAATCTCTAATGTTTATAACATTCTTACAGGTGATTTGATTATTGGTCACACAAATCAGGATAAAACTCGTTGCAAAACATTAAAATTTGACACACTGTCATTGTTACTTTCGACTGTAAATCACGTAATATGCAGGATGAAAAAAAATCTAATAATGACTGTAATGTTATAAATATTGCCGATACCTAAAAATTACCTGAATGTGGAATAATTATAGGGCATATTTTATTATTTTTTATTAGTAACCTATTTTTTGGACATTTTTAATTTAAGCACTTTTTTTATCGTTGCGGATTAGCAAATTTTTTTGTATTGTATTGGAAATTTTTTGAAGAAAAACCGATGTAAAATTTATTAACTAAGAATATATTACAAACAATAGAAATAAAAATAAAAGTCGTTTTATATTTTGTGAGCTGTTTTTTATAAATAAAGAACAGAAGGTAGAGAAAGAAATAAAAAATTTCAAAAATTTAAATGAAACACGAAATGATTAGTTTGGATGTAGAAGTTTAGTTTAGTTTCTGCTCTGTCTATTAAAATAGTTAAATTATACAAAATATCCCAATTAAATGAAATAAAAGATTGAAATTTCAATTATGGTACGACATGGCAATAGAAAAAGGGCACAAGAAGACGTATGCACATTGTTTAATGAATGAATGAATATTCTGTAAGCAGAGTGTAGTGAAGAAGTTAAGAGAACTAGGTAGTATTAAAAATTTTCCAAGGACCAAAATCAGCGACGGGCGAAGAAAAGAAGGATCGGTAGGCGGGGATCTATAAAATGTCCTGTTAGGTATACTGATCTAACGCCCTTTGACTTCCTCTCATGAAGACACAAAAGTAAAGAGTATAGGAATAGACCAGAAAATTTGGAGGATTTGAAAGTTCTAATGAGAAATAGAGCTAATACCATACTCAGCACTGGATAATTTCTATTTGCTTAAGGAGTTTTGAAGGTTGACAAGATATAATTGGAACCCATTTTGAGCATTTATTGCAAATTTAAGTTATCTTTATATATATTGTAGACATGTGTACATTATTTTTAATATTACCTGTAAAACGTTATTTTAATTAATAAATTTTAATTGACTTCAGTTTTTTCAAGGCACAGTTATAGCTATAATGGTTTTTTATTTTTTTTTTTAATAATTTTTGCAATATAACCATATGAGCAAAAAGACTTTATATGCAGATAATACGGTAATTATATTTAAGGGTTTTAATCATAAAGAAGTAGCTATAAAATTGTCTCTGATATGGAAGTAACAAAAAATTGGCTAAATTTTAAATATTCGGAAGACAAAATTTTTGTGCATTTTCATTTATACAAACATAATATTACCAAAATAAATATTCGAAATACAAATTATGCAATAAGTAGTTTCAAAAAAAAAATGTGGGTATCATAAAAGACGATAATTTTAAATGACAGGATCCTATAATATATGTACGGGATTAAATTCGAAAACTAATAAGAAAGTTCTATATTTTACAAAATATTCTCAAAAATATACAATATGTCCATAATCGATTATGATATAATTAAAATAACAGAAGGTGTTGCACGTGAAAATATACTAAATCCACTTCTTAAAGTATTACAAAAATATGTTTTGGTAATAAGTTATCTGTACGTGACATATTGTTTAAGAAATGCTGTTGTTTAAATTTAAAAAATATGTATTATGCAGGGTGCCCCATAATTAAGTACCTTCCTTTAAGGGAGTGATAGAACTTGAAAAAATAAGTTGAGTTTTGTATATGAACATTAAATTAGTTCATAAGGGAGCTACAACCCCTTAAAAGGTGTAAGTACAACATACCTAATTATTTGCCAATAAATTCGAAACGTCTTATAAGTCGCAAAAATTAAATTTGGACCATTTATTAATTTCATAATGTTACATATTTTGTCAAATTTTTATATAAATATCATGATTTGTTGGGGTAGTTACAGGTGGGGTAGGAGTAAATTGTCGCTATAATTTTTTTGTCTTTTTTTTCCTTAAAACGAAAGAAATATACCAGTGTTAAAAACTGCATGAAAAAAGGTGCTCTTACTAAATTTCGGTAAGAGTCACCGTTTTGGAGTTATTTGTATTTTAATATTGCAAAACATGATAAGTATGCAATAATGAAGGTTACCACCTCGGTAACTATATACCTCTACAAAAATAATTTCACAATATTTTCAACTATTATTTTGAAGAGCAATTTAATATATCGCTTTATTATGCAATGAAGCACGTAATTTAACAAATGTTTATAAATAACCAATTTATATTTTTATTCTTGATAATCTTCTGAACTTAAGACACAAACTTAAAATAATATTAATTAGAAAATTACAAATTATTGCGTAAAGAGATATATCAATTTTTTCTAAACAATAGTTGACAATGTTGTGTGTATGTAGTTAGTTACCTTTCATTATTGCATACCTGTCCTGTATTGCAATATTAAATTACAAATAACTCCAAAATAATGGCTCCTATCGAAATTTAGTAAGAGCACCTTTTTATGTATTTTTCCCGTTTTAAATGTTAAAAAAAACAAGACAAAACAATTATAGTGAAAATTCACTCCCCCACCCACCGTTAACTACCCCGACAAATCATGATATTTAGATAAAAATTTGACAAAATATGTACCCTTATGAAATTAATAAATGGTCCAAATTTAATTTTTGCAGTTTAAGATGTTTCGAATTTATTATTGGCATATAACTATGTTGTACTTACTCCCTTTAAGAGGTTGTAGCTCAATTACAACCTGAACTTATTTTTTCCAGTTCTATCACCCCCTTGAAAGAATTTACTTAATAATGGGATACCCTGTATGCTTGAAAACATTCTTTTTGTGAGTACAAATATGTCGTACCAAATTTTATTTATTATTCAGTTAATTTGCGACTCAATGGGTACCTACCTAATTATATTTTTAATATATCCTACCGATTCTCCTGCAGTTATTCTTATCCAATAATTATTTATCTGTTAATATATGTATTCCTTTGTATTTATATTTATCATAATGTAATTAATATTAAATATTTCAATTGAAAACATTGGTACAGAATAAGCTGTTTCTGGCTTAGGTGCTAATGGTGCTGCTCATATCGATGGCCTAGAACAGGCATTGGCAAACTACATGGCCAAATGCAGTCCACAGAAATCAAGAACCCGGACCCTGAAATACGTACAATTTATTTATTCCTATTACCTATTACCTTCCCAGTAAACACTGTTACAGAATGTTTATATAAGTATTATATTATTATGTTATTTCTTATGTAACATGTTATATCACATGTGACTTACATTCATATATGTTTATGACATCAAATGTCCTCAACACGTACATATGATTTTTATGTAAACAATATATTTATTATTTATGTATGAATTACATATTATTTTTATATATAAAATACTTCACTTTTTTTATGTAAAATATGTGCACAAATTTTATATAAACAGTACATTATTTTGTTATATAAAAGCTAAATAACATTTTTACAGAATATTTATACAGGGTGCTCCAAAACTATGCAGCCAAACTCATGCAATAAGAACAGAGGCCCAAAACAAAACGAAAACTTTAATAATATATTTTAAAGGGTTTAGGTACAACCCTGATGACAAAAAAATATTTTTGTGCTGTTATTCATCAGAAACCAGTAATAGGTTATTAAAATTCAGATATTAATTTCTCTTTAGAAGGTCAACTGTGTTCTATATTCACTCTTTAAGAAAGTGCTCAGGAAAGATGCATATTGGGTTTAAGTTAGGTGTATTAATAAATTATACCTAACCTAAACCAAATCCATGCTACTTCCGAGCATTCTCTTTAAAAGTGAATGTGGAATAGAGTGATACTCATAACAGAAATATTTAAATGTTGGATGTATCTACCATTACTGGTTTCAGAATTACAGAACAAAAATACATTTTTCATTTTTGAAAGTTTATAATTCAATTAATATGCTTTGACAAAACATTTATATTTAGTTTTCGTTTTATTTTGAGCCCCTTTATTTATTGTAAGAATTTGCCACCCAGTTTTGAAACACCCTATATTGCATATCATATAGAATTGTCTACATCTGTGAACAATACCTATATATTGCACAAATGACAAACTTTTTCCTAAACATTTATTTAGTAGGTATAGATAAAACTCTTATGGAGATAAAACTCTCATGTCTCAAATTTAAGGCTCATTTTTGTAAAGTTTATTATAATTATAGATAATGTAATAATTAAATGGGAAAAGCTTTTATAAGAAAAAGAATTTTCACTTCAGATGAACTTTAAAAAATATTTTATCACGACTGGTTTTCCATAATAATAGAAAAACCGAAATTTTTGCATTCTTTTTATTTTTTATAATGCACGTATTTTTGTTCCGATAACAAATGACTTTTCTAAACCTATATGCTAAATAAGGGTTTTTTTTATATCTATTATTCTATACTAGATAAGAATTTACAAAGTGATATTATACATAGGTATCGCAGTATCAGAAGTAGACAATTCTTGCAATATGTAAGCTATTATGTGGGTGTTATGGATATAAAGAAAAATAATACAAATGGACTCAAAACATATATTGCACAATAGTTAACAAAAATAAAACTTTATGAAAAATTTAATGCATATATATCTACAAAAGGAGTGCTACTTTTTTCCTCTGTTTAGCCTCTGCCTTGAAAGCTGAAACCACTCCCCACAAAATTTTTTCAATTATCGCTCAATGTTATACTATTTTTGTATTGACAGTATTATATCTGAAAAAGAACAATAAAATTCACTACATATTCTCATGTGATAATATAACCTGCAATGTATATTTTTTTAAATTACTTAATAATACATATTATACACGGCATCCGGGTATATCCTTAACAAAAATTAAGTGAGGTTTTTAATATATTTATTTATATGTATTTCTCGAGATACAATGCGACGCCTTTGTCTTTCAGAGAGGTTAGAAAAATCTCGATGCATATTTTTAATATTAATGCTAAAAATAATAACAAATAGAACAAACAATTAGAGCTACTAAATATTCACTTTTAGTTAGTCACTTTCTCCTTTCACTTTTCACTAAACTAAAAAAAACAACAATTATTCTGTGCTTTTGCCTTACACACACAACACGACACAAGAACTGAACAATTGAACATGTCAAATGTCGAAACGTAAAACAAAACCGTTAATCGCTGCTAACATGCTATTGGCAAATTCAGCTATTGGAGCCTACTCGCAATAGGCGGCAAATGCAAAACTTATAAGCAATAATATAAATATTTACATAAATATTATGTTAAAAATGAACTTTACTTTTACCTTGTGTTTATGTAAGAGCTATATAAATTATTTATATAAATATCTGCTATGTCATACTTACGACAGTGATATGTAAATATGTTACTTTTAAATAAAGTGTTTTGATTTATATATTTATTACATCAAATTGGTATAACTATTTTATATTAATATGTGCTTCTTATATTATATCATTTTTACGTAAATATCACAAGAATGTTTACTGGGTTATTACTATATTAACCTTAATAAACTTTGGCACGATCGTCGTCATAATTCTTTTATTTGGCTCACCTTTAAGAAAATTTACCAATCCCTGGTCTAGAATCAATAATACCTGAAAATATGTCAAAGACTTTCAAATGCAAAGATAGATAAAATTATGTTATGTCTAATAATATTAATTAAGTAAATTTTATTTTGCCTACCCTGTACACAATATGAGGTTTTTCTCTTTAGTTGTACTTTCTACATTTTTCACAAAAGTGCATCTAACTCATTTTTGGAAATTGGAAGTTAAATACTGTTTTTTATCATTAAAGTGTACCTATGAAAGTCGTTATGTTGGTTGCCTATATCAACTTAGATGACATCGCTATATTCGGCCGTGTGCTATTTAAATTATTCAAATTTAATAGAGTGACATTTATACTCGTAGGTGGCCATTAAGATGTCGAGAATATGTATTCTCCTGTATTTATGGTACCCGCTACTTTGTACCCATTACCGCTCCAGTGGCAAGTTGTAGTGTAATTTATGACATCTATAACGATAACGATGCACATAACCAGTGCCATCTGTTGGGTACTAGTTAAAGCTTAAGAAGCATATACTCTATTCGCATGCAGTAATAAAAATGTTCGTAACTGGAAACATAATAACCGCCTCTATATAATTTCAGGTACCTGTTTGTTAGTTGCTGATGCTTGTTTTGTGTTATATTACTGTATAATGTTTTATATTTATATTTTGTTCCTCATGGAATTTCTATTTAACACATTTTAGCAGTTTTGAATCACGATCCTATTATTTTATTTGAAACCTCTTTAGCCTAGTAAACCATTTGGAAGTAGGAAAACATACTGAAATTTAAAGGATTTATTTGCATTTGCATTTAATCTGCAAACTTATGTAGGTAATACAGCAGGCTAGTAAAAAATTATAGTTACAAATTACACCGGCAGATGGAAGAACCTCCTGACGCATTAATTCGAAAATTACGTTTTTATTAGTTTGATAAACTATACTTTATAATCACTGCAGTGTACAGATAATACCGTAACAATGCATCGAACCTTGTTATCATTAATTTTATAGTATATTAGAAAATAAATATTGATACCAATTTTAACTGCGCCAGCTGTGAGAGTACCCGAGTAACGGATACAAGTTGTAAACTACTATGGGGTATTTCGGATCTCGCCGAGTAAAGGGTATTTACTAACGGGTAGTTACAGTATTGACATCACTAGACCTTACACACTAAATCCTAATTCTAAAAAAGAGTTCTTATATCTACTAGAAACGATCTACATGAACAATTTCTTTTATACATATAATATTTTTCCACGATCCTTGTTACATTTTCAATCGGTGTTTTTTTACTATCCATGCATTTTTATCCTAATATTCAACATAGTGGCAAATATTGATAATAATAATAATTTTTAATTTTATGCGATCGTGTCTTGACTGCCATTCGCAACGTTCATAGCCCATTACCTGTCTGGCAATTGGATTCCCGTGGTCCTCGGCAAGTGCAATGAGCTTCTTAGCGTGGTCCTGGCTGGATCATTTTCATGACCAGCGTGTAGTCCAGGTCCCTGTAGACGTTGGCGCTTCTAACAAACCATGGTGCATCTACGGCACTTCTGAGCACCATGTTTTCCACGATTTTGCATCCTCTTGATATGCGTTTTGGCTGCTTATCCAAAGGTTACGAAGGTATACATCAGCTGTGGCTGAATATGAAATGTTCTTTCAACTCAACATTACACACGATATTTGACCCAAAACTACTGCCACACACCTGCATCTCAATTAACTAAAGAACAATTTTCAGTTTGAATGGTTTAAACATTTAATTTTTCATTAATTTTGTAGCTTACAAATGATAACATTGCGGACTTGGTAATTATTATGAGATTCAGTTAATAATGAGCAACCTATATTTGCCTTTCTTTGTGAATAAAAATAATAATATATTTGAATTTAATATCGGGGGTCTACGTACGATAATACGTTATTTTACGTGATTTGTTTTAAATCAATCATTAATTATACAAATTACTTACTCAAAGACATTAGTACTGTATTGTATATGTTATTAATACCATGCACGGTAATAGTAATAATGTGTTTTGTATACAATAACATTTTTTAACCTGGGAGATGATCAGAATTATTACTTACTCCTCAGAAATAAATCGTAGATATACAACTAACATAGGTTAAGTATTTCTCTAAAGGAAGTAGCAATAATATACATAACTGTAAATATTGGTATGATGAAAATACTTATTTCTATAGGGAGTATAATACCCAAAGACTGCAAAAATTTATGGTCTGGGCGAGCCTTCTAGGACATCATACGGTCTTATTTTTTATTCCGAATAATTTAAAAGGAGAAATGTGTCTCGATTTATTAGAAAATAAGATAGATCCCATGATTACCCAAATGCTAGAAGAAGATGACAATCTATTTGAAGAGGAGATATTCTTCCAACTGGATGTGATTCTCCAACGATATGCAGTACCAGTAAAGGACCAAAGATTTCCTGACAGACGGATCGTAGAAGTGGTCAAGTTCCCAGATTTTATACTACTGGATTTCTTTCTATGAGGGGTACATCAAAATCAAAATTTATGCTACTAAACCTGAGGATTTAGAAGAGTTGAGGGCAGGACTTGTGCAGAAGTGTCATCTAATATTGTTGTAGGCAGTTCGTGAACATTTCCAGTCGTTGGTGGATATTTTCAACCATTAATTAACTTATATTTGAATTATTTCACATTGTTTGGTTCATAACTTCAACTTGTTTTCTCATTAACTTATACTTTCTTGTATGACTGCTGTGTATTAAAAAAATGCACCTTGAGTATTGGCAGAAAAGCAACACTAAGCTCTTGCCATGCTTTATTAACCTTTCCTAGGCACTATAATAAACACCACAGAAATTATAGAACCCGATAATCCAAATCCGAAGCTGCACGGACGAGTGTTACACTTATGAAAAAAATCGCGGACACACAACCATTCCCACTGACATAGCCAGTACCAGTGGCGGAATTCGAACCCGCAAGATGATGCACAGTGGGGCAAACTACATCAAAAGTTGGCATAAATTCAAAGCCTCGATGAATTTCCATGGAAGTGGTTACTTAGGGGTTTTTGGAATCGCCGAATCTGATGTTAAAAATACAAAATCAAAATGGCAGTCCCAATATGACGCGTAGTGGAGTCTAATATACAGTATATCTCAAGATAGATATTATATCACCGACGAGGCCCGCATAAATGAAGCATACTGTGGACACGTGTTTAGGACTTGTTGGTTCTCTTCAACGCGGCGTAGCAATGTTAAAAATATGGACACAACTTAGGTAAAACGACCCAAAGAGTAACCACTGATAGGAAGCCTGTCGCTCATTTATGGCTGCAATTGAAAGACTCCGTGTTTACAGGGCGACAAACAATGCCCATTTTATAGATGGCGATAACGTTAAGTTATTTTTTGTTTTCATTCAGAAAACGGTTATTACTAAATAAATGTCCCTCTTCACAACTTAGATTAATGCCCACGCACAAACGTTGCAATGTAAGTAATTAGTCAGTTAATCAGTTTGCACAGACCTGAATGTTTCACCTGTTAGTTGGGAATCTGGAGGCCCAAAATCAATCATGGGGTGTGAACATAAAGATACAGTTTTAAAAAATACCTACAGCGTCAAGAAAGACCATGCGGATTCGAAACTGGAGGGTCAATGCTGTCCAGGATTGCAAAAAAGATTTAAGCAAAAGTACACAAAAGAAAACCACTGACAGGAAACCAGTCGCTCATTTGTAGCTGCAATTAAAAACCCCGCATCTACAATGTTTGTCGCCCTTATAACGGTGCTTTCCCTATTATTTAAAATAATTAAATCAAGGAATCTATAAAGTCAATGAAGCAAAAATTAATAGCCAAATATGTTTATTCAAAATAGCAATTTATATGACTCTCCTCTCTGAGCGTGGAAATCGAAGTGGTTAACCAAACAAATTCATATAAAACTTAAGACTATATGAATAAGAAAAAACAGAGATATACAGCAATTGCCAATGCAAATCAAATGAAAATATCAAGCAAAATTAATTAGCTGTTTTTGGGCGCCACCATCTTTTTGTTTGAGTTTAAAATATACAGTTATTCTCCTTAACTAACAAGCAACTAGCTATCTTTAAAAGATGAAAAATAGACAGTTTATTTTTACACAGTCAAAGATAATTAGCCACAAATAAATTTACAGCACATTAAATGAACTGCACCTGGCGGATTGGCAAGTTTTACTATAAGTCAATTCGATAATTTATTGCTTACTCGCGAGGAACTTTGAAGAAAACGTTTTGCAATTTTTAAAATTTACAGACCTTCGCCTATACGTGTCTATAGTTAAATAATCTTACTTGGAGCTCCTTGGGCCAGAGCATGGTCGGAAACTTTTCCCTTATCACACCAGGTCGGCTATTTCATAACTTCCTAGCTCACCAACGTAGTTCCCGGCAAATTCAAGGCAACGCACACAGCTACTTACTTCACCATGTCTCCAACTCGTCTGACCTCCATGCGTTAAAGCACTCACCGAAAATCGAAAATCGATTTAATGAAATTATTTTAATTGAATTTGGAATTTAATCTATGACTTAAACTATTCCATTTAATTTATAAGGAATGTGTTCCAAATTATTTACTTCCCAAAAACGGACCATTACACCAGTAAACACGGGGTCTTTCAATTATTGTATATTGCATGTTCTGATACTTTGTTCTCTCAGATATCTTAAAAAAACACATTTTATGTCTCTCAATATATCCTTTTTTTGTTGGAGTATAATTGGGAAAACTTTTAGATCAGGGGTGTCAAACTGGCGGCCCGCGGGCCGCATGCGGCCCGCAACGAACATTTTTGCGGCCCGTAAATATATCGGCACACAATAATATATAATAAAATAACAAACCGACGCAGAATAAAAATAAGATAGGTAGAATTCGCTAAACGTTTTTTTAATTATACTTTTTTTTGCTATTAAACAAAATGCGTACATTTATTTTGAATACACCACAATTAGGTAAATACGGTATTTAAGCATAAATAATATCTAAAATATGTCAAAAGTTAGGTTACTGACTTTTTGACAGATGAAAAATGTTGAAATAATTTAAAAAAGTACAAACAAATTGCTTTAAGAAAAGTTGATTAAATATTCAACTGTTAAATAATTAACACAACAATTTGTTGAACGAAAAGCTGAAAATATAAATTATATTATTAATAAGATGTCCTGTTAAATAATTAACAGTATTTAGCTGTAAAAACAACTGATTTGCGTAAATTTTAGTCAGAGTGCAATAATATGCAACGATTTGTAAAGAATTAAATCGCATGTGAATAAACTTTTGAACAAGATTGTACCAGAGATTTATCCCGCCTAAATTAGTTATTAAATCTTCCGTAATATGGCTGGGTCTCAGTTCTCCAACCATAGTCTTGTACGGATTGGTGCACGTAACAGAAAATATTTTGCTTTCGGACAATAAGACGTATAGGTTATATAGGATTATTGCTTAATTCATATTACGCTTATTGATTTGTGCAGTTATTCTCTGTCAGGTAAGTTAATGGTCAAGAAAAAAGCATTGATATTTCATTAAAATGTTTTATTATTTTCTGTTAAGAACTGCTTATTTATTCCAGCCCTTTGTATTCAGTATGTCTATATCGAAGCCAAGTGGTAGTAAAACTAAACGAAAAATCGCTGACGAACATCGAATATTCCAAGTAAAATAGGAATTAGAATATTTTTGCTGTGAAGTAAAAGATAAAATAATCTGCTTGATATGTAAAAATGCTATTAATGTACCAAAGTTATATAATATCACTACGAATAACATCAATCAAAATATGATAATTACGAAGGATTAATGAGACAAGAAAAGTTGAAAGAGCTCAAGTTAGGTCTGAAAAAACAACAGTTAATGTTTAGTAAAGTATTGCAAGAAAGTGAAGCGGCGGTACATGCAAGCTACGTCTTGTCCGAGTTGATAGCTAAACACTCGAAGCCTTTTTCTGAAGGTGATTTAATCAAGAAATGCCTAATTAAAGCTAGATAAATTGTTTGTCCTGGAAATTTGAATTCTTTTCAAACAATATCTTTGTCTCGAAATACAGTTGCGGAAAGAGTTACTGACTTGGCCGCCAATTTAAGTGATCAGATCAAAGCAAAATCATCTAGTTTCCGAAGTTTTTCCATTGTCTATGACGAGAGTACGGAGATTGGTGGCATAGCTCAATTAGCTATGTTTCTTCGTGCTTGCGACACGGATTTTAACATTTTTGAGTAATTATTGGAACTAATACCAATGCGTGGTACTACTACAGGACAAGATATATTTAATTGTGTTTTTGAACTTCTGCAGAAATACAATCTACCTCTGACAAAAAAATTCTGTAGCTACAGATGGCGCTCCTTCAATGACGGAAAAAAAAGAACGGCTTCGTAGCATTACTACGAAAAAAAACTGAGTGCAATTCACGGTTCAAAAATTCATCATAAGCATTGTATTATACATCAAGAAGTACTATGCACGAAGGTAATAAACATGGAGAATGTTTTGTCATATATAAAAAAATTTATAAATTTTATAAGATCTCGAGGCTTAAATCAGGGACAATTCACTGCTTTCTTAAGTGAGTTAGATAGTGCATATTCAGGTTTGTCCTACTATACCGAGGTACGTTGGTTATCTTGCTTCAAGATTCTCAAACAATTCTAGGATTTGAAAGAAGTATGTCAGTTTTTAAAAACTAAAAATCAAGACACAAGCTTGTTTTCCAATACAATATGGTTGCAAGATTTATCTTTCATGGTTGATATAACCAAACACTTAACCGATTTAAATTTATCGTTACAAGGAAAAGATCAGATCATTACGAACATGTTTGACATAATTAAAGCATTCAAATGTAAGCTAGTTCTTTGGGAAAAGCAACTGAAAAATGAAGATTTAACGCACTTCCCGACGTGCAACATGAATAAATCAAGTTTATTGATGATGATACTGCATCGTATCAAAAATACGCAGAAAAAAATTGAAATCTTAGAACTGAATTTGAAACAAGATTTAAAGATTTTAATTCTTTGGAAGACAAATTTTGTTTGTTTTCTTCGATTTTCTTAATAAATATAGACTCAGTACCCAGCCATATGCAAATGGAGGTGATCGAGATTCAGTGCGACTCAAGTTTGAAGGCAAAATTCATTGAAGTGGGTGTGCCAGAATTTTACAAATATTTACCAGCCTCGAAAATTCGCATATGAAATTATTTCCATGTTTGGAAGTACTTATCGGTGCGAGCAGTTATTTTCAGTTATGAAAGGAAATAAGTCTCCTGTTAGAAACAGTATTAATGACGCTCACCTTGGGTCAGTTTTGAAAGTAATCACGGCTAATAAAATTTATCCCAAAATAGGAAAGATAGTAGCAGCATGATTTTAACTTTATGACTACGAAAAAAAACATTACTTAGTATTGAACAAACATTCAAAACTCTTAGTCCAAGATAATTTTTCATCAAACCAAAGGTTATGCCTTGATGTCTTGAAAAATTGATTAACGATGTCAAGGGTATTTTCAATTATCGTTTTTCTAAATTTTTTAATCATTGAGAATTAGATGATTGCTCTGACATTAAATATCAAGCTCTTCAGAAACAACTTTGATATTTTCTGATTGTTGCTCTGGATTTACACAAGAAACTGTAATGATAGTATCAACAGCAAACATAATAACACTATATCGGCTACTGAAATCTGGTCAGTCATTTACGTACAGCAAAAACAAAATGGATCAAAAACTGCAGAACCCCAAGTGTGATATATTTTGGATCAGATATGTAATCTTTCAGTTTTAATCTAATATTCCTCTGAGCAGCATTTCAGTTCAATTATTATCATCACGTATATTAAAATTGTTAAAAGCACAATTCAGATATCTAAAGAGGGCAATTGAAATATTAGTAATTCAAATACTAAATAGTCATTTACTTTTCCAAAATGAATTTGAAAGGGAAATATTTAAAACAGTTTTATTTAGTTTTGCGTCAATTCAATATGTATTATTAAAATTTATAATAATTATTTTATTATATTATTATATTAGATGCATAAAATATGAACACTTCCTGTATTGCCTAATTAGCCTATTCAGCAATATGGCAAATATTCGTGGTTGGGTTGATTGAACTGAACAGATATTATCGTTCTGGCTGCGTCAGAAAAAGGTTGGGATTTGTGAGTTGATTCCACAAAGAAAGATATATCTGCTAAAACCATTTACGAACTAAAAATAATGTAAGTAACAATTTCACATAATGTAGAGTTAGGAAACTTTTTTGATCAGACTGGAAATATATTTTAAATAAATGTTATAATTTTTAAACTACCTAGTTTTCAATTTTAATTTACTACACACCTAGTGCGACCTTTGGTACGACCGGACATGTAAGATATGATGGAGGCGCAGGGCTATAATGGTGTTAATGTCAAACGTAACATTTGTTTGAAGCCAAATGCCCAAACGTGGACATTTGGTGGGGTGACTCACGTCGCGAATCTGGTGGAGGCGCCGGGTAACCCCTTTCGTAACAATATTACATAACTTCTTTATTATCAAATTATCTACAATTTAGGTTAGATCGAACGTTAATGATATTACATATTTCCCTTGGTCAAGTTCGAAGTTTACAAAATTTAGTTACCTATTCTATTGATTTACCTATATAAAGGCATGCATGCTGAACCGATGAAAAAATTTATTAGAATCTAAAAAATATTAGATTATACCTATTATACATACATCTTTATGATAAAACTAAGGTATATAAATTACTCAATAAGCATATTCAGAAGAACGAATTATATCTGTCTTGGCGCATATAACGACTTAATATTTGGCAACACTTTCTTTCTATCTCGGGAGGTAAATCTAGAAAATCGACGACTTCACAGTACCCATTGTTAAAAATATAGCATTGGGTGGTATGAATAAAAATGAACGCTAATACTTCAAGTTTTAGCATTTTCTACAGAGTATTTACTCCAAGAAAGTGTTAAATTGCAAAGCAGATACTGCTACTTTCAGATTTATTACAATGAATAGCATTCTTAGGAAGACTTTTCCAGTGTTTACTACAAGATGGAATACCTACTTTGGCTAGTAGATACTACTCAATTTTAATGAAAACTGCAATGTTTACGTCATATTGTGCAAAGTTGTATTGTAACAGCTTCACCTCACACATTACAATTGTAGAATTCTTAAAAATGGCTGAGAGACGCAGCAGAAGAATTTGTAATTTAAGAAGGAATTACGATAATGATTTCCATAAATCATAACATTTTTGTGATATCGTCAAATTCATCACCATTTAATTTTTTTATCCAATATTGTTTTAAAATCTTCCATCATAATAACATATGCTAATTGCAAGTCTTTATTTTTTCTTGAGTAATTTCTTCATCTGAAAACATCTTATGTAACTTATGTACTTTATTGCCCTAATTGCAAGAAAATAAAGACAATATAGAATATAAAATGGATTAAACTCACAGACTGAATCATTCATTACTAACAACTTCAAATTTGTATCAACTTGAAAACAATGGCGGCATTGAGTTGAAGTGAATACTATATATTTTGAGGAATACACTACATAACAGAAGTAGATACTTCATATAATGAAGTATCCATTTCGCTGTGAAAAGTTTTCTATATAAAGTGAAGTAAATACTACCAGAAGTAGTAAATACTATGCAAAATGCTGAAACTTGAAGTAATAGCAATTACTTCGTTTTTATTCATAGTACCCATTAACAACTGATTAAACTTATATTTATAAATTAAAAAAATTATTTCTAAAATAAAGTATTCCACTGGCTTCCATTAAAGATTTAATTAACAATTATTGTTTTTATCATTGCCTTCATTTTTAAATAAATATATTATTACGAATTTATTTTGTGCTAAAAAATTCAATTTAGTTTTTATAAGAAATCTTTATGTTATTTATTATTTGTTATAGTTCAATGATTTGCAAGTTGAAAATCACCGCAAATTATCATAATAATTTTGACCTGCTGAAAATAACAAAAATCACAGGAAAATTTCATTTATTATTTTATGAAAAACCTATAAAAAGAAAAAACTATAAAAAATCCATAAATTGTCCACAATTTATGCAATGTTTAGGTTTCCTACCTAATTTTCGAAAATATAACAATAGGTAAACTAATTTAAGTTTTACATAATACTATAATTTATAAACCAATTTAAAAAACAAAGTAAAGAAGCAGAAACATATTAAAGTTAAATGTTATGTGTTAAGATCTAGACAGAGGACAATTTCCGTGATTCCTGGGATCGGCTTCCCGATCGGCCTGTCTTTCCCACAGGAAAGGAGAGAATTTGTGCGTGCATAGAAAGTTCTAGACTGTATTCCCTATTCTCTATTTAGTCAGATTTATTTTGTCTGCAAACGTTGCAGAACACGTGTGGCTGGTTTGAGGTTAAAAATAAATAGCAACAACTGTCGAAAATATTACAGCGGATGCGAAAATCAGACGTGTGGATTTGTGTTGACGAAGCCATGGATTTTAGGAACATAAATTCATTAATATTTTGCGTATTGCGATATGTATGCATTTTAATTGTTCTGTACAAATGATTGTTATTGTCTTTCAACCCATGTGCCGGCCCTGCACGCACGGAAATTGTCCTGTGTCTATTAATGTCTGTTAAAAAAACAAATTAATGATGTGTTTGTAACCCATGTAAATTAAAATTGAGTAAATCACTTGACTAAGACCTATAGGTCTTAATACTCTTAATCAATTCGCTTTACGAAATTGATTAATTTAAATTATAGTGTAGGTTCTGGAGGTCATTTCATTTGCAAAATTAGAGCACCGCAAAATTTATTCAGAATATGTTTTATTGACCTCTCAGCAGTTTATAACAATTATTTGAATTATAGGGTTTTCGGTTTAATAAATTTATTAGTTTCGATTTTATTACTGTGAAAAAATAATAACTAAATGACCAAAGATATGTAGTAAGTATAATATTCAATCAGGAAAATATTAATTATAATAATTATTGTTTAACAAAAAATCCGTTTGTTACAAGAATTCGTTAATTTCCATTTTCAGAGACTATATCGTTACCATGGCATAAGGTCGAATGTTCAAATCAATTGTTTTGACATAAACGAATTTAAACTTTTGGACAAATTTAACGCCTAATATTTATTGTTATAACTGAAATATTGGAAATGAAAAAAGAGGTATATGCTGTCTGTTTCATGAATAAAACTTTGTTTCACATCATCAAGCAACAATAATTTTAATCACGAAGATTTAAAATTCTTGTTGCCTGATGATGAAACAAAGTTTTATTCATGAAACCGACAGCATCAGTATAGAAATAGACCTCTTTTTTTATATCGAATAAGAACGTCTCACATGGAATTCACCTTTCGATGAATTGAAATAGTGCTTTTGATGATTAAATTTTTTTAAGAGATACCTATTTTGAAGAAGAATTTATTTAAGAAGTGTAATAATTTATTCAGAAGTTTTTAAAAAATCAGCACGCATATGATATTTTACAAATAAATTATGAATAAATTGTTACATACGACTTTATGACAAGAGTAATTTTTTTATAATTAATGTTCTTACCTCAAAAAATCATACAAATTGGGTGTTAAAATGAGAAATCGCAATATGACATTTTCGACGTTCTTTCAACTCCTTTGTGTTAAATTTCAAATAATACTGTGACAGGGGGCTATACGTGGGCACATACGACTTTGTGTCAATAATTT
This sequence comes from Rhamnusium bicolor, assembly GCA_029963845.1. Classification (NCBI taxonomy): domain Eukaryota; kingdom Metazoa; phylum Arthropoda; class Insecta; order Coleoptera; family Cerambycidae; genus Rhamnusium; species Rhamnusium bicolor. The sequence goes on along the minus strand of JANEYF010004054.1, from coordinate 2,559,524 downwards.
ATTACAATTATAGAGTCTAACACATGAACACATACGACTTTGTTATTCTCATATTATTAATTTACACTTGATCATCACCATTAGTCATTACTATTACATACGGCTTTTTTTATTTTGTAAAAAACATTTTTGCATATGCGTAATTTATTGTTGTTAGTTTTTTAGAGTCTCCTATTGGGCATCACATAAAACGTTATCTCATGTTGTAAAATACACTACTTTTACATAAAATGTCATACACGACCTTATGTCGTGTATCGTTAAAACGTTAAGACCAGTATTTTATGTTGTATTTATTTCAATAATCAATACAATAATTCTATAAAACAGTACAGTTGGTAACCTTTACAAAATTTTGATAAACATAAACATAAACACCACAAAAAATTAGACAATCCTCGAATCCAAAGCCGAAACTGTACGGGCGAGAGATACATTGACGAAAAAACGCGAAAACAACAATTTCTACCGACATTGCCAATGCGGGTGTCAGGATTCGGACCCGCAGCTACAATAGAGAGATTATCTAGTCACACCTGCCATCACGCACTCTAGCTAACTACTCCATCGAATCGATTATTAATTTTTAAATTATTGTTATAGTTATTGCCTTGAACCTCAAAGTCTCATACTAACGTCATATAAATTATGAATTCAAAATGATCCGAAATATTTTTAATTTTGGCCCAAAAGTCGTGTATAAATCGAATAAAGACTAATTAAAAAAAATTCTTTATCTTATATTTACCTTTAGGTACATCTTAGGTTTAATTAATTTATTTAATTTATTTTGGTAAATGAATTTTTTTTTCGGATTATCCGATGCCGGAGAATCCTCCCGTAGCCTCCGACGGATCACGAGAGTCGCGCCGGCGCATTAACTACAGCCAGTCCCCATATTCCGCAGGGTTAGTGACTGTAGATACCAGAATCATGTGCCCTAGGCAGACGGAGAGAACCCAGAATAACCGCTTTCTGCATTTGGCCTGCCAGCCACTCGTCTGATTTTTGGCAGGCCGGTATGATCCTCAGTTCCGAGAGCAGCGTAGGCTTTATCCCTCCGAGTACACCGATTATTAGGACGACCATTTTAACTGAATAGCCTGGGTATAGCACTTGGAGCTCATACTGGAGATCGCGATATTTGGTCTGTTTCTCCTCCTCCTTCAAGGTGATATTTTCCTCCGCAGGTGCCGAAAACTCGATGACATACATCACCTTGAGTTGATGGTCGAGGAGGACTATGTCAGGCTTGTTAGCTTGCATTAGCCTGACAGTCGGGAACGAGTAGTTTCAGTAAATCCGGCATTTCTCGTTCTCGACAACGGATTCAATATCTCCGGGGACGTAAGGCAGCAGTGCTGTTTGGTCTACCTCGTACGAGTGCCTTAGATGGTAGTATAGCACTCGTAACGCCTCGTTATGTTGGTGGATGTAGGCCGAAATTGCGTATATGGGGCATGCAGATAGTATGTGCATGAGCGATTCCAGCGCCTGACGGCAGGTCCTGCAGTTAATGTCAGGAACCTCTACACGCCACACGCGGCTGTGGTAGACCAAGGTGTTGATAACACCATTTTGGCAGGCCATAATAAATCCCTCGGTCTCCGACTTAAGCCCGGCTGACCTTAGAAAGGCAAATGTCAGCCTGGTCGATAAACCCAGTGTTTCTATGTTCTTATAGAAGACACCATGCTGGGGTTTATCGACGTGCTGCCGAAACAGATTTTCCTGTTCGGCAGCTCCAATTTAGGCTTTCAGACGATTTGACTGAAGTTCAGTGACTGACTCTACATCAGCACCTCGCCGGCCTCCTCGCCTGATGTCAAATACGAGACTGAGTTCATCTGCTGCTCATTTTGCTGCCTTGAACAATCCTGCTCCCACTCCTACAGTTTCGTGATGTTTTACAAACCGCAAGAGGAGATCTGAGCTCTTGAGGATGTTACAAGCCATACTCAGTACTACTCTACCATACGTACATCGATAGATTCCGCTTGCATTGCACAGAATACTGTGTAATACAACGGTCTATCAGCAGGCTGTCCTTGCAACCTACCTTGTCCTTCTTGGCACTACGCTGTTCGTGTATCTGCTGGAAGACCGGATCAACAGACCTCAGTATCCTAGCATACAAGGTACGTGTGAATATCTTGTAGCAGGAGTTGAGGCAAGTTTTTTTCGACCTCGAGATTTTGATTGATATATACGTGCGTGCGTGCGTGTGTTTGGCAATTAAGATTTTAGGTGACACATTAAATTTGGTTTTTTGTATTTGTCTTTGTAAAAAAATATATTATTGATAAAAGATTATAAATAATGTCTATCAAGCCAATAAAATATATTTTCCAAGTACTTAAATAAAGCTGATGTTTACTGAAATTTTTTAATTATTTGACCTCATAAAATGGGGTTAGGATAAATTTAGCAGTTTGACATTTAAATGTCTAATTTAGTTACAAAAATGTCAATGTCAATAAGAAGAAACCATTAAAATATATATTATGACATGAATTATTATTGACAGTATCGAACGATGCTGATAATTAATTATTTAAAAATGTTAACGAAATATTTCAAGGTACGCAATTAAAATTTAATTGAGGTAAGTGAAGAATTAAATAGAATGATTTTTTTAGACCAGGATGATAATATACATATATACTGGTATAAGAAAGTGATGTGCTGGATAAATCAGATATTTTCCTATTGCTGTAGAGCCAGAAATTTTGAACTTGCAACAACCTTTCCATTTTTTTAATTTACTAAAAATATATATTTTTTTCACTCTCTAGCAATGCAATCAGTAACACATTCTGATAGTTTTCACAGGTATGTCGACGTTTTAGAATTACACAAAAATCAACAATATAATTTTTACCTTTATCTCACGGACTAATCATAAATTTTTATATTATAATGTTTGTAAAATATCAGCGCACTTATTAGTTATTACTGTGATCGTAAACTGTACAAAAGCTGCTGGCACTAGACATAATTTGTTTTGTGATTAGTTATAGGTTAATAAAGTGATGGTCTAAACATCTTACTTCTTGCTCCTCGTGGTATATATTCATAGGCAGAAAAAATGTTTTTACCAAAATTAAACTACGCATACTTGGCTATTTGTGCAGGTAAAATCATTATATACATTAATTAGATTTAGATGTTTTCTGTTTTAAAGAAATTGTTTTGTTTCCGCGTTATTATTTGAAGCATGAAAAAATTTTCTAATTTCAATAATATTGACCAATCTAGAAAGATATTGTGTCTGAATTGCATTAATTTGTACAAATGCCGTGGATAAGATGTGCACTGTGCAATGCTATTTTATTTCGAGGGCAAATCTTTTTTATATTTTTTGCCTTTATTTTGAAATGCAGATGTCCTCAAAAAAATATTTTTTTTATTTAACAAAATAAGCCAATATATCGGATGTTTTTTTCTTTATCTCGCAAGAAGTGCACCAAAACATATAAATATAAAAATAAAAATAGTTGTATTAAAAAACATTTAAAATCAATTTTTGTGAGATGCCGATTTAGATATAATCAACCCCTTTCAACAACACACTTGATATGTAAGGAATTTTATTTTAAATCTTTGTGTATTGTGTAGTTTTCCATTCAGATACCCATTTTTAAATAAAACTAAGAAAACTAAATCTAAGTCACGGAAAAGGAAATCATTTAAAATTTATTTATCAGCAATGTAATTTGGTGTCGGTAGAGGTTCGGATCTCGAGGTCCCATGACTAACATGGTTACTTTTTTTTTTGAAAAAAAATTTTTTTTTCGATTGACAAACTTTCAATATACTATTTTCAGGCGTCACTTTTTTGAAAACGTGTCCATTTTTTTTATTTAATTCGAAAATCATCCAAAATCACGTTATTTTTAGATTTTTTTTAGTACTTTTTGTGAACATTTAAAAATTGAATATTGAATTTTTCTTAATTCATTTATTTGCTTAGCTTGCCTTCAAGTCGTCAGATAATGGATAATTTTTCAAGGTGGTCAGTCCTCTTAAGATTTTATTAAAATATGAACGTTTTCTTGAAATATAGTTCCGTTATATTTTATATATTTTATTGTTGTTTTTATGCTGTTTATTTTGTGATATTTTATTTGATAAAAATTGTTTATCCAGTTTACCATTTTTCCAATGTTGGTGATTTTTGAACCAGAAATTTGAAAACAGAACTACTTTAAGTTAGTGTCGTGTCACGAATTTTTCGTTTTATTTTTAAAAATATATGATCCTTTACCTAAAGAAAAAATGCAAAATGCAAAAAGTATTAAAATAAAATTCCTTACAAATCGATAGACAGATCTTTATTTAGCACTGTCTGCTACATAAATACATAGATATTTAATTAAACCCAAATAATCTAACCTAAGTAATATTACTATTTCTAACACAAAAAACAAACAAATAAAAAGTAATTGTATCCGAAACTACTAGAATGAGTATATAAAATTGTAAGGTATTCGAAATATATTCAGACTTCAGACTATTTTACTTAATTACTTGTGACGGACCAAAAAAAAAAGTTAACAAGGGTCTGTTAACTAATAAATAATAACTTCAGTTTTCCACAATATGGTTAATCTAAATTATAAGCTTACCATTGATAATGTAAAAGGTTAGAAACAGCAGTTTTAGATGTTTCATCTGATGAAAAGCTATAGCGCAAGCATTATGTTTGTGTATATTGAACTGGAAATAGATACGGCCATTTCGAATACCTTAAATAAAACTATGTTTTTATTTTCTGTTTTAAAAGACTGTATCTATTTGGGGTGCAATTTTTAAGGTAAAACCCTTATTTTATTTTTCTGTTACATAAAAAATGTAATCTTACATAAATTAAAATTACGATTTTTATTTAACAAGTCTTGAAGGTGATTTAATGTTATTGTCATTGTTGTTGTTCGTAATTTATGGAGTTTTAGAAAAAATATATAACCCAGGATAATAATCATTGATAGTTAAAAAATACTAGTAAATCAGTATAAGATAATTTAAAATTTTGTGTTTTCTCAACAAAATTTTTTCCTAGGCAACCGTTAAAACTTGTTTCTTAAAAAAAATTTGAAAATTCACTGCTTTCAGTTAAAAGAAAATGACAGGGTAAAATTAGAAGGTCACTTCAGTAATTTTGCTGAATATATAACCTAATAATAAATATCAGTGCCTATACAGATTTAAAAACATCTGAAATGTATTATATTCAATAATAACAATATGCAATAATAACAATATAATGGGCCAGTTGTACAAATGTGGTTCAGGGTTCAGCCAAAGTTCAGTTGAACTTAGTTTAAAATCCAAGGATACCATTTTTGAAATAATCGTAACTTTGGATTAAAAACCAACTGTATCTGAGCTTTCGCTGAACTACATTGCTACAACTGGCCCTAGTTTTAAACAAATTATGCCTTAAAATAATTCGTCGGAGTTTTATATATACAATGTAATTCGCTTAAGAGCCACTTACGGATCACGTAAAACAGTGATATTCTTTAGAAATCATATCGTCATACCTATGGGCGTAAACACAACACAGCGGTGCGACGTCGCACGGCGATGCGATGCGATGACGCAACGTTAAAAAATTCATCGCCACGGCATCGCAGAGAAGACGCTTCTAGTGAGATGTGGACCGCACAATATGTGTCCTACAGCTGTTGCAGGCCACAACACTGCGGTGCGACGACGCATCGCAAAAAACGAAGTCGCACCGCAATGCGATGCGATGAACGTTCATTGCACAGCCACAGAAGACCTATACCAGAAGCGACACGTTTGAAGTATGTATGGCGTGTTATAACTAAATATAAAAACTAAATAATGTACCAAATCTTGTACACACGCAACCTGTTGGCACAGCAGACTAAATCGCGTATAAAAGACCACCAGACTTCCATGATTTGCGCGTGCGTTGCTTGAGAGAATCATTCCCGATTTCATAAGTAAAAACATAACACTGTGGTGCGATGTCGCCACCGTAGAAATCAACGACATCGTGGAAATTTGCTATGCGTCGTTGCACCGCAGTGTTGTGGTTTCGCCCAGGATTTGTACTAAGCGGCGTCGCATCGCAAATTTCTACGACGTCGTTGATTTCTGCGATGCGACGTCGCACCGCTGTGTTGTGTTTTCGCCCTATGGTATTAGTTTAGTTACTATCTCTCAAACTTGTAATGATTAGTTATTAGAGATCGTAAGCATGCAAAATTTAAATAATATTTAAAGTATACGCTACTTGGTCAAAATTTCGAGAATTTCTTCAATTTGGGTGTTTGGTAATGGTAATGGTAATGGTGGGGGAGGCTGACGCCTGGCAAGTAGGCCACAGACGGGCCCTTTTTACCAACCCCCAGCTGTCCCCTCAGCCATGTGCTTCTCTTGCTCCCTCATCGAATCTTTCCGACCTTCTGATGAAGGTCAGGATGTCACTCATTGCGAGGGAGCTCATCTCCTCCCTTAGAAGCGCCTCAGAACCGAAGATACTGTGTCTCAGGCGCCCAAACGCTTCACATTGTCCCAGGAAGTGGTAAGATGTCTCTTCATCAGTCCTGCATCTTGGACATGTAGGGTCTTCCTCAATACCTATCAATGATAGATGCCTCTTAAGTCTGCAGTGGCCTGTCAGAACACCGATTAAGAGACTCAGAGTCTTACGACTCCGTCCCAGCAACCAGGCCGATCTCGATTTGTTCGGCCCCGTCACAAAATCTCGGGTTTGCCTGCAGGCCCTGTTGGTCCTCCAGTGCGTCCTCAGTGTCTCGTGGGCCCACTCATTGAGGGCCGTTGTGACCTGCCTTCTTGAAATACCTAACATAGGCTCAGGCCCGTGACAGGGTTCCTCGGCTCCGAGTCTAGCCAATTCATCGGCCTTCTCGTTGCCTGGAACTCCCATATGTCCCGGGACCCATACCAGTCTGACTTGTTTATGCCTGGCCAGCTCTTCTAGGGCATCCCCACACTCCTGGACGAGAGCTGATCTCGTCCTGGGGGGAGCACACCGCCTTTAGAGCAGCCTGGCTGTCGGAGCAGATGTATATTATCTGTTCCGCCCCATTCCTAACCTCAGCCCTACCTGCCACCGCTAGGATGGCGTAAACCTCTGCCTGGAAGACCGTGGTGTACGAGCCTAGAGCAAAGCTCTCCTGTACTTCTTTGCCTTCCAGATATATTCCCGCCCCGGAAGACGATCTAGTGGCCAGCCGAGATCCGTCTGTATAACACACCAGAGAGTCCGGGCGGAACAATTCTTCCTTCACTCCACTCCTCCCTACTAGGAAGAGTGAGAGTGTAATTCCTTTCCAACCTTAGCTGATCTTTCGCTTCTCTCACCTTCAGGACAGAGAGGGGGATTTCCCTCTCCGTCAGTCCAGCAATTGCTGCGTGACCTTCAGCTCTGCCTGAACACTGCCAGCTCCCAGAATCCCGCATTCTCAGATAGGCCGCCATAGCCTCCCTCTTTATCCACGAGGGAAGCGTTGGAAGGCCTAGCAGAACCTCCAGAGCAACTGTCGGTGTCGTCCTCATTGCGCCAGTGATCCCTAGGCAGGCTAGTCTCTGGACTTTTGCCAGCTTTCGGATGTCATCGCTCTGTCCACGCTCGGCCACCAGACCACGGATCCATATTGGAGCCTAGGTCTGATGACCGCCGTGTACAGCCAGTGTAGGATCCTTGGGTTGAGGCCCCAGTTCCTACCTACCGCTCGGCGCAATTGCCAGAAGGTCGCAGTCGACTTTTTGATGACGTTGTCGATATGCGGCCCCCATGACAGTTTGCTATCTAGGGTCACTCCCAGGTACCTAACCTCCTGCACAAGCGCAAGAGGTTTACCGTACATGGTTGGTGCCCTAAAATCCTCTATTTTCCTTCTCTTGGTGAATAGGATCATCTCAGTCTTAGATGGATTGACTGAGAGACCTGTTTCGCCGCACCATCTTTCTATTATTCTACAAACTACCTGCGTTCTGTTGCAAACGACATTTAAGAAGCGGCCGGTCACTAGGACCAGCCCGTCGTCCGCATATGCCTGCGCATAAAATCCTTCCGAAGTTAGGCGCTCCAAGAGACCATCCATTATTAGACACCATAGATGGGGTGATAGGCAGCTGCCTTGTGGACAGCCGCCCCTCACCCCGACGTCCAATTGGCAGTCTCCTAAAGCCGCACTAACTCGTCTCTCTTCCAGCGCAGATTTCACCCATCTGACCAGTACTGGAGCAGTACCTCTAGTCCGAAGGGCATCGCAGATAGTAGTAGTCCTTGCTTTATCAAAGGCACCCTCTATATCAAAAAATATTGCTAGGGTGACCTCCTTATGCAGGAGGGCCCTTTCTACCTTATGCACGACGGCGTGAAGGGCTGTCTCCGTGGACCTCCCTCGCCTATATGCGTGCTGATTCTTGTGGAATGGGTACCTGGTTAGGTCCCCTTCCAACAGATATCTGTCCACTATCCTTTCCAGTGCTTTTAGCAGGAAGGACGTGAGACTGATCGCCCTAAACGATTTGGCAGCTGTGTAGTCCTTTTTTCCCACTTTGGGGATGAAGACCACTTTAGCTGACCTCCAGGTCAGGGGAACATATCCCAGTGCCAGACTGGCCACAAATATTCCTCTTAAATGCGGTAGAAGAATATCCAGGCCCTTCTGAAGCAGAGCTGGGAAGATCCCGTCTGGCCCCGCTGCTTTAAAGGGCTCGAACTCATTCACTGCCCAGACTACAGCTCCGTCCTTTACAATCTCCTCGGCAAGCCGCCAGTCAACTGGTGGCATCGGCCGCTCCGAGGGTACTGCAACGGTAGGGCGTTCGCCCGGGAAGTGAACCTCTAAGAGGTGTCTTAATGACTCCTCCCTAGAAGTAGTCCAAGTCCCATCTTGCCTTCGTAGTGATCCTATTGTCTCCCTTGTCTCGCAGCTGAGTATTTTCATCAGTCTGGCGGTTTCCGGTAGGGAGTTCATTTCCCCACAATACTGCCGCCAGCTTTCTCTCTTGCTACGCCTTAGTTCCTTTTTAAAATTTCTCCTAGCCTCCTTGAAGTCGTCCCATGAGGAATCCGTCCCTCTCTTGACGGCTCGATTGTTAGCACGTCTGGCCGTCCGGTGCAGGTCATCAAGTGACCTACTCCACCATCGGGCCCTACGTACTCCCACGGCCTTGAGTGGGCAGGCTTCCTCATATGCTGAGACTATATGACTTTCTAGGCTTTCCACCTTTATGTCCAATTCCTCAGGGGGAGATAATCCTCCCCCCCGGTTCGTCTTTAAGACTTGCCAGAGTAAGGAGATACCTCTCCCAGTCAGTTTTCCTTGGATTTCTTCGGAGGGTGTCCTCTGTCCTATCGGACCCAATCTCGAATCTAATCATCCTGTGATCAGACATCGAGATATCCTGAGTTACCCTCCAGTCAGAAATTCTTTCCATCAAACTTTGAGAGACCAGCGTAATATCTATCACCTCCTGGCGGATGCGGTTGATAAACGTTGGCTCTTTTCCTCTGTTTATAACCTGTAGGTTCGTCGACGCCAGGTACTCTAGTAGAGCTTCGCCCCGGGTGTTGACGTCGGAGCTGCCCCACACTATATGATGAGCATTGGCGTCGCATCCAATTATTAATGGAAGACCTTCATTCCTTGCAAATGCGACTATATCTTCTAATTCCTGAGTAGGCGGTAGTCGCGCGTTATCATATGGAAGATAAATACTGCTAACTACCACCTTACATTTAATATTTCTTACCTTATATTCTAGGACGACTGTTGTAGCATCCTTGGTTCCAAGTTGGGGCAGTGGCACCAACTGCAGATCCTTGGAGGCTACTATACAAGTTCTTGGTCGGTCGTCCCCTCCTTCCTTTCCGACTATCACCTGGTAGCCGGACATTCCTAATCCCCTAACTCGATTCCTAAAAACGTAGGGTTCCTGAATTAGTACAATTTCTCCAGTTTTACCTGTCAAGATGTTCACCAGTTCACCAGTGGCATCCTGACTGTGCTGGAGATTTATTTGACTCATCCGCAATAGGTCCATGGGGGGGATCTGCATGGTGCGGGTTTGGGTGACCTATTTCCCTTTCTCCTCGGTCGGCCTCGACATGTCGACCCCGGAAGGCCCCTGGCGAGTGGCTCCACCCCAAGCCGATAACCTGCGCACTGTCAGAGTTACCAGCTCATAGTAGAGCACCCACCCAGCGTCCTCCAGGTGTCTGATCGTGTCTTGGCCAACCATGAAGATCAGGTGCCACCCACCAGGACCTCCTGTTGTCTCCAGATGCCGCCATGCCCCAATGTTGAGGGAGCGGTTCTGGAGAGCCAACACTCTAAGGACTCGGCTAAGGTCGACCTCTTGGCTTCTCAGCCAGAAGCCGACCCTCTCCGGCCATGGGGCATCAGCCGCTCGCAAAGCGCGGAAGCTGACGTCTCCCTCGACCAGAGTTGCCGAGTCCTCTAGGAGCCAACGTCTGGAGGTTTCATCCTCGGCAGATATCAGGAACCAGCCCGGTTCTACCCGGCCCGAGTTCCTGAAATGAAGTTCAGGACCCTGAGGACCCCCTTCGGGGCCCGCCATGGTCCGCAACATCTCCTCCACGAGATGTCCTCTCAGACGTTCTGCCTCTTCAGGTGTGATAATACCAGCCTCGCGGCTAGACATTATAACGACCTGATTTTCTCTCCTGGCAGCAGAACTATAGCTGGCCAGTTGTGGCCCGGCCCCAGAAGCCCGCAGGTTTGCAGCCCCTGTGCTTCCCCTAAGTAAGGGAGACACATGGACCGCATAACCTGCTGGCTTCAAAGGTGTCCGGACCGCCCTGGCCCGCCTGTTCCGCCGCTCTGGAGGGGTGGTCTTTTCCGCAACCCTCTGCCGCTTGGAGCCCTTGGTCGGAGGCTGAGTAGTTGGAGGTCTTTGCCGACTCCCAGGTTCCTCTACCCCCCTCACCGAAGCAGGAGCAGAAGGGAGTGAGATGGGTTGCCTTTTGGCTTCCCTTCTTTCCTCCCTTCTTGCCCACCTTGCCTTAGGGCCCCTCGTGTTAGAGGGTCGGTCTCTGTACACCTGCCTACCAGTCCGGTGCTCCTGGCTTTCCTTGACGGTAAGCCTAGAACTCGGGGCCGGTTGGTTGGCGTTCACCGAAGCAGAAGAGGCTAGAACAGAGTCCTCCAGCTCTACCGGTCGAAGTGAATCGCCCGGCACTGAACTCTTGGCCTTCTGCTCCTTCTTCCTGCTTCCGACTTTCTTCTTATACGCCTTTCTCCTTTCCCTCTTTTTTCTGAGGGCATCCTCGGTGACTTCGTCCGTGGTAGAACCTTTCGGTCCCTCCTCAGACTCATCACTAGGAGACCTCAGAAGATCTTCCTCCTGGTGCGGTAGCGGCTCGGTGGCCACCACCTCCACTTCTGAGCTAGGGAGCTCTGATTCAACGGGCACGTTGACTTTTTCTCCTTTCTTTTCTTCCATTGGTATTTGGGGGGGGGGTGTCTAGATGTCTCTGTGTGTAAGTGTAGGTGTGTGTGTGTGTGTGTGTATAGTGTTGATGTATGTGTATGCTTAGGCTGTCCGACTCCTCGGATTCTCCCTCCTCCCGGAGAAGCACAAGGCTAGGCTTTATCCCGGCGAGAAAGGTTGGCAGCCACTAGTGAAGCCCCCCGAAGAAAGCAGCAGGGCCCTATTCCAGGCGCCACCTGGCACTACTACAAACTCCGAGATTATACATCGGGTGAAAGGGCAGCCCCCTACGCTGGCTATGCAAGGGTGGGCCCCTATACTATCGGGCGGCACTGGGTGTACCATCCCCAGCTTCTTTCACTGCTACCTCTCCAACACGATCCCAATCCAGGAGCCCCGCCTCGAATCTCCCCCTGGAAGAGGGCGAACCCAGGAGTCTTTCTGACCAAGCATTTGTGTGTAGGTGTAAGGTGTATATGTGTGTGTGAGTGGATCTCTCTTAGTCTGGCTCTTCCCCTCGGCCTGTCCGGCATGGGAGTCCCTGCCGGTAGCTGAGCTACTGCCGGCATAGCCCTCAGTTCATTAGAGCACGCAAGCCCCCTCACCGCGAGCAAGGTGAAGATCCTTCGAGGGAGAATTTGGGTGTTTAATATTGTATACAGGGTGACACAAAAGTCTCTCACCACCATCTTTTCTAGAAATGTAATAGAGTGCTGGAAAAATGTATAAAAAATTCTTTGTCCTTCATTTAAGGAACTATAAGCAATTTAAAAGTAGAAAAAAGGCGACACTGTTTAATAAATAGGTCTCGACACATTTTAACAATAATAAGCAATGCTTTATTTTTAATAAATGTTCAAAATTATTTCTATTTACATCTGGACAGGCGTTGATTTTTCTCACAATGTTTTCATGCACACGCTCAAGCATTTCATGACTCACTGTAGCTGAAGCAATTAAGTTTTGTTTTACCCATCATTTTGTGCGGGTGTTTGTATCTAAGATTTATCCGTTGGTCTCCACGGACTTCTTCCTATGGAAGCATTTGAAAAAACATTATTTATTGAATAACATATGAGAAGGAAGAGGAGCTTCGGAACAGAATCATTACCGCTTTGAGTCCTGTAATGCTCCGGTGTGTGCACGAAAACATCGTGAGAAGAGCCAACGCATGTCTAGATGAAAGTGGGCAGGATTTTGAGGATTTATTGTAATAAAATCTTGCGAATGTTGTGTCGAGTATTCATTAAACAGTGTTGCATTTTTTCTACTTTTAATTTGCTTATAGTTCCTTATGTGAGGGATAAGAAATTTTTTAAACATTTTCCAGTACTATATTACATCCCTAGAAAACGTACTTCCAAGGTGGTGAGCAACTTTTGAGACACCCTGTGTATTAAAAATATAGGCCAAAAACGTATGCTCAGGTCGTAAAACAATTGTTTAAAAATAAATTGTAAAAATTATACATACAGTAATATTCCTGTTAAAACTTCCTAAAAAATACCCTTACAAAGAAGCATAATAATTGTACTGGACTACTACGTTCTATAGGAAAGTCACCAAAACTATAAAATATATTTTATCACATGTACAATATGTATTGTATATTATATTGTATTTTATTTAGTGAGACATTAAATTTCGTTGTAGCTTGAACACCAGCGGTATCCGTTAAAATTTGTAGTGCCATATTTACATTTTCAACTATTTCAAACGATTTAGCTAAAGAGGCAGAGCTATCTTGCAACTGCATAATTTTCATAGGAAATAGTTTTTCAGTGCATAATACATTTATAAAAAAATAAATGTATAAATTTGCGAAATAAATAGTTCATAATCACAAATATTTTTACACAAGTCTGCAACCACCAAAGTACAGTGAAATGAAAACACAAGCAATATGACAATATTGGGTCGGAAATGGAATAACGCGGATTATTTCATAACACGGATGTTTAACTGGCGGTAATTGCAAATAATTCTGAAATTATATAGTTCTTTTTTGAAATCCTTAAAAAGGCAACCATTTACATATATATTGTCGTATCTATTACATGCATAATATATGTATAATGCTTCTGTATGATTCCTCATATACATAAAAAAAATCATACCTTCAATTCATCCTTCTTTTTAACATATTGCCCTAGAATAACTCTTTTGGCTTTCGGCCAGCGATTGCAAAAAAAATAATTTGTGACAATAAATTTTGTAAAATTTATATTTTTCGTTATACTAAAAAAATATCCAGTTCCTAAAACCTGCGGCTAAGGTTGTCAGACGTAGGTTGACTTGCTCCCCGATAAAACATTTTTCTATAAAATAACCTGTGTCTTGGATAACAATGATTAAATTTTGTAAACTCTTATTAAACGAGGTCACAGCGTTGTCCCGTTTCTTATTCTCTCATTGGAGCTCACGAAGCTGTGGAAATAGTTCGAAATCGGAAAGAATGCTCGCTACCTGCCAAAATCATGCAAAGGTACACTTCATATAACAGCTAGAAGATTATGAAACACATTTCCTTTTTATTAGTTATTATTTATTATACATTGGAGGATTTTGTATTCTTTTTGAAAAAGACCATAACATTCATAGTGGTATATTAATTACAATATAAATATAATATGAGTATCTGATTGCGTAACAACGATATCACGTGGTATCCTTTTTTGCGGAAGGTTAGTTATATGCGAGACCCAACTTCAGGTATGTACAGTGTTGTTACAAGTAGTACAATTGTAGAGATTTAGTACATTTTTACGCTTTTTATCCGTTATGTATTTCAGTCTTTTTTAGTACAATTCATGAGATTGTAAATGCAAATATATGATTTTTTGGTTATCAATTTTCAAATATTATCTTGATCGTGAAATTTAGTCCTCTGAAAATAGAGGGCGTTATGTCATGCCTCTGCTTCAAATACCACTGTAGTCTGATTATTGTTTAACGGATGGCGCAAGCAACATAATCAATTCTGTTTCTAATTTTGATATTTGACATTTTGACATTGCCGATATGAAATGATATGTATCGTGGATTTTAATTTAACTTACTGATATTAAATTACAAATCGATATTATTAATCATGGATAGGTCAATTGCACCAACTAAATTTCAGGAATCATATACATGACGCATTAAAATATTTCTTGTTATGTATTGTTGATACAAAATCAATTAAAATATGTACCTAATGAGAATCTGTACATTTTAGTATAATCCAGTATATTTTGAGTTCGAATTTAGTACATAAACATTTTTTATTCTAGCAATACTGGGTAGTTGCTTATTTAATAATCTATTGCGGAAGCGTGGTAAATTCAGTTGTAATTAGAAGTATACATGTTGATATTCGGTTACAAAATATAGCTTCCTAAGTTGACCCTGTATTTTCATGGGGAATACCAAATTCTCCGATGTTTAGTTTTTATTTTTATTTTATTTTCCTTATTTATCGCATAAACAGGTATATTATTTCAACATTGTTGTTGAGTAAAATTCATAACACGTATTAATAATAAATTTTATAGCTGATAAAAGTAATAATTTATACTAGTTGTTGGTAGGTACTTGGATTTATTTAATAAAAAGATAATCACAACTTAATTGTACCTGAACTGTCTACGGATTATTAAATTATGTTATTAACTGTTTCAATATTTGTGAGGAATGACACATACAGTCTGTTCCCAGTAATAATTTTTTATATCAGTTTAGAAACACATTAAGTTAAGAATAAAAATCAAAATAGAAACGAGAAACGACCTGACTGCCTCAGCAAAATTAAGGTTGCAAGAATATCCTTAAATCCCAACTTTAGCCATTATATCTAGAGATCGGGAAGCTGCAATGTATTCCAGAGACGACTTTTACGTAGATAATATTATATTTTATACACCTAATGAAACATTCCGAAACAGACAGCCAATTAGGGCGTGTGATCGTATTCTCTATGTTTTTAACATCAATCTCTAAATGAATTTTTTTAAAACTTTAATTTTGTATACCACTTTTCTGGCCAAAAAACTGATATATTCGAAAACGGAAATGCATTTTTATGTTTTAATAATAGTATAACATGGGAATTCCATTCTGCGATTCTCAAAGACTTTTTAAAATTTCTTTAAACCTACTAAGAGAATGCATATAAAAAGTTCATCTTCTTATTATACTATTGTTTCGTATCAAAACCAGATATTAACTGGACTAATAATATGACACGGATTTTAAAATCGCACGGCAGGAGGTTGTGAATGGAAAATTACAATTGTAATGGCAATGCAACCCGCATGGAAAATTATGATTGGTATGTTATTGTGGTAATTAAAATACTTTCTGGTCCTGACAAATAATCATTGTTAAATTTCATGTTATTGGTTTTCAAGTAACGTTAATGCTAAAGAAAAATATTAGTCATAATTTGATTGCAAATAAGAAAATACAAATGAATTGAGACATTCCATACAGACAAGTAACGTAAACATTGTATTTATTTATTAGTTTAGCTTTAATCATATAAAATCGACAGAATATCACATACAAATTTTTTATAAATATTTATCGAATTTAGAGAATATTATTTATTTAGTTGTTCGTCAAGCTAATACGTACTGCTTCTTAATTTCAACCATTCAATACAGTTACAAATAATCCAGTATATCTACAACGCCTGTATAATATATGGCGTTTGTGTGATATTTTACATAATTTTTAATTGAATAATTATGTTAGCAAGTAATAACAATGACTTAACTAAATTAAATGTTCTAAGTGTCCGCCTTACACTATTACACACGCTTGCATTCTTTTACCCATTGACTGTAGTACTCGTTCCAGAATTTCGAGCATACTCCGGATAGTAATGAAGTAATCGACAATTCTGTGGCGAAGACGATCGTCGGTCTAGAATGGATTTTTAGTATACTAAAGATTTCAGGTGAAGAAATCTAGGGGATTCATATCAGGACAGCGTGGTGGCCAAGCTTTTCCAGCTGGATCTCTTTGTTGTTGTGCCACGTGGAGAAAATTCGTATTTAAATAATCCCGCGCGACAATGCTAAAATGTGCTGGGACACCATTATGTATGTACCACATGTCTTACTCGGTAGGGAACTTCGTTTAACAATGCATTTAGTTCAAAGTCAAGAAAACGCTGCCAGACATTCAAGGTGAAAATGCATCCCTATTAAGAAATCCCCAACAATCCCACTCCAAATGTTGAATGAAAATTGGTGTTGAAACCAGTTGTGCGAATGCGAATGCAAATTCTCTTCAGCCCATAAATTGTTATTATTAAAATTCATAATAGAATCTTCTGAAAATCTAGCTTCATCGGTGAAAAGTATATTAGCCAAGAAATCCCCCTTTCGTCTTATTTTTCATAATAACGACTGCATAGTGGTTTCCTCTATATGACAAAAATAAAAAAAAGTCATGTCAATATTGTTCATATTTTCTTATCGTCATAACACCTATTAAGTCTGCGCTTCATGGAACTATAAATTAATTACAATTTTAAAATTGCATTTGGTCCTTTTTAATCATCAGAAGTGAATGCATCGAACAAAGTGACAGCCTTATCAGACACTCACATCAGTACAACCTAATTATTCGCTAATTTATTCTTAGAAATTAGTAGTTTGTGTCAAGTGTTTTACAAATGGAGATTCAGGAGCAAGGTATGTACAACATTTATAATAAATACATGTACCCATTTGTAGGTCATTGTAGTTGTAGTGGGACTACTACAACGTGAGGTGTTTTTTATGTTTTTTTTTATTTTTCACAATTTGTTTTGTTAATTTAATTACTTATCGTTTATTGTTCCGAAACAAATTCTGCGCTATAGATAGCATACACCTTAATTTTATTAAATTTTTGAACGGTTTGAGGATAATTTGGTGTGAAATTTAAATTATTGAAATTGTGAGGTTGTCATTGTTTTACTGTCAAGTAGTTATCGGTGCTGTTAAGACAACTATTGTGTATTTTAAAGATACAAAATTGTGCTGTAGCTGTAGTATAAATTATAATCGGCTAATCAAAGGAACTGATATAAGGATATTTTCATTTTTCTAAAAACGAAGATTTTTTTGAAACAGTGGATTGTGTATGATATTATTTACAGGTAGTTTGATTTTTACTTTTGAATAAGATTGATTATTCGGCATGTTACTATTAAGAAAAATAATAATATGCCCATTCGAGCATATAAATCGACACTACCAGGTCATAATAATTGTAGTGCAGTATTAAATGGTAACATATTTGGACCAACCTATAATATCAGTTATACTTTGCGGTAGTAAGTTGAAGTTAAAAAACCTCTAGTGATTGTTTAAAATAGGAAAGTGTGCGCTAAGCTGTGCGCCCCGGAAATGATTATTAAATATTTTATTAATAATACATATATGGAATTCGAGGAAGAAGATTATTTAGCAATAAATAGTGTTGGCAAATCGGTCCGCAAGGCATGGTGCCAGGTAGAAAAATACCCAAATATGTAAGCGAGACTTGTTTACTATTTTAGCAAAGGTTAACATTTAATTTTAGTCTACTGTTATGCCACGTGGTGTGTACAACGTAATTTATTCCTCTTCGTTGTATTGTTGATAATTTTATTTATTGTATTTTATTTTTAATATTAATTTAGTAATAAAGTATATCAGACCTGCCCAAGGCTAAAAAACGGTCATACGCTGACAAAGTGAATAAATTTATCAGTGAATTCCCAATTCCAGTTCTAATTTAATCAGCTTTATTTCCTATTTTATATACATTCCTAATTAAGGCAACTTTTTATTTTATTTATTTCATACAGGGTGATCTACCACGAGTGTGCCAAACTTCAGAGGCTGGTAATTTATCAAAAAATAAATGAACTTTCATTAATCAACATATGTCCTAAAACGCATAATAAAGGGAGCTACAACCCCTTGAAGGGGGTTGATGAATATCAATTTTTCGATTATAAGTCCAATATGGTGGTGATTAAAGAAATGAAATTTTCATGCATTACGGCCCCGATGTAGGCGCATAAAAGTACAAATTTCGTAATTAACAGCTTGCTTTATTGAAGTAGTTTTGAGGGGTAAGGGGTAGTTTTTTACCCTAAACTTTTTTTGACATCACTTCCGAAGCAAAACTTTTTAAATAACATTATTTCCCATGCAATAACTCAGAAAAATGTATTTTTCAAAATTTCTGTCACACCAGCCGTTTTTGATTAATTTGCGTTGAACGGCAATAAGGTTTTTCACGTGAAATAAACAACATTTTTATTACAAAATTAAAAATCAATGTACAACACAGAAATAACGTACTTAATAGCTAAAAGAGTAACTGTTCAAAATGACCTCCTTGAGCACGAATACACGCCTCACAACGACGAATAACTGAATTATTAATTTCAGCCATGTCACCATTGTTTGTGATATAAGCTATACTATTATTGATCCTTTCCATCAAGTGCTGAATATTATTTATTTCCTCAAAATAAACTAACTGCTTCATATGCCCCTAGAAATAAAAATCTAGAAGTTTGAGATCGGGAGAGCGAAGAGGCCATAAAACAGGACCACAGTTACCAATCCAGTTATTTCCAAAATTCCGATTCAACCATTCATTCACATGTCTTATTGCCGTTCAACGCAAGTTATTCAAAAACGGCTGGTGTGACAGAAATTTTGAAAAGTACCTTTTTCTGAGTCATTGCATGGGAAATAATGTTATTTAAAAGTTTTGCTTCGGAAGTGACGTCAAAAAAAGTTTGGGGTAAAAAACTACCCCTCACCCCTCAAAACTACCTCAATAAGGCAAGCTGTTAATTAGGAAATTTGTAATTTTATGCGCCTACATCGGGGCCGTAATGTATGAAAATTTCATTTTTTTAATCACCACCATATCGGACTCATAATCGAAAAATTGGTATTCATCAACCCCGTTTAAGGGGTTGTAGCTCTCTTATTATGAGTTTTAGGACATATGTTTATTAATGAAAGTCCATTTATTTTTTTGATAAATTACCAGCCCCTGAAGTTTGGCACACTCGTGGTAGATCACCCTGTATATCTTTATATATATAAT
This sequence comes from Rhamnusium bicolor, assembly GCA_029963845.1. NCBI lineage: Eukaryota > Metazoa > Arthropoda > Insecta > Coleoptera > Cerambycidae > Rhamnusium > Rhamnusium bicolor. Next base: position 2,539,967 of record JANEYF010004054.1, on the reverse strand, counting down.
TCTTCTGTCCGTGTATATGTGACTGAACTCCTCCTAAACGGCTAGATCGATTTTGATAAAATTTTTTTGTGTGTGTTCCAGTGGATTCGAGAATGGTTTAGATTCTCAATTCAGTCCACTGGAAAATGTTTATTTAATTAATTTTTTAATTGTTGTTGATCTTGGAATGTTTTACATTGCATCCGGCAGGACAACGTCTATCGGGTCCGCTAGTAAATATATAAAAACAAACAATATAACATGAGGGACAAAGTTGACAAAAAAATGGTATCCAGCCAGGACGACAATACCGTCCAAGTACGTCTGGGCCCTCTTAGTTGCCGGTATTGTGGCAGCTCATTTTATCATTGTGCATGGAGCATTTTCCTGCACAGAAACAAACAATGCATTATAATTCATAAAACATAAAAAAATTTTGATAATTAAAAGAGTCAGTTTATAGAGAACATATGGGTGATTGTATGTACATAGGAAAAATTCCAGAAAACGTGCTCAAAATAACAATTTTTTTTATTTTGAAAATAAAAATTGACAACGTCCGCGGTGCGATTTGGAGTATCCGTCTATCTATATTCAAATTGTATTGCTGTGGCAGTGTGGCTATTCGCACAATATTAATATTAATAATATTAATTAATAATTAATTTTAATAATAATAATAGAAATAATAATAATAATAATAATAATTTTATTTCTCAGTCAAAATGTACAATAACTACAAAACTGTAGAGAGCGTCAAATATAAAAAAAAGAAAATATATTTATATATACAGTAAATAAAACAGAGATTAAAATAATATACATACAAATACAAAAGACATTCTACAAACATGTAAAAGTTAATAAAAAATAATATATAAGATGACTATGAGAATAAATTGAGGAAGGAGGAAAGTTAAAATTGATTAGTTAGTTTGTAGAAAAAAAATCATCAATAGAATAACACTTCTTATCAACAAGCAGTTGTTTAAATCTTTTTTTAAAAATGGAGTTGTTTACGGACATCCTAATGTCGGTAGGTAATGCATTAAACATTTTACATCCATTAAAATAAAGGTCTTTTTGATATTTCGTAGTGGAATGTCGGTCTGGGCAAAGGTTATGTTTAAATCTGGTTTTGTGATCATGGTCAATTCGATTTTGTTGCAAAATGGTTAGGTTTTTGAAAATAAAACAAGAAAGTTCATAAATATATGTACCAGTTAATACCAAAATTTTTAACTTTTTGAATACCGGTCTGCATGAGTCTCTTTTTGGTAGTCGAGCTATTATTCTTATTCTTTTGTAGAATAAAAACTCGTTGACAGTGACTACTTATGCCCTAGTGAATGATACCATATCGCGTTCGAAAATGAAAATTAACATAATTAATAGTAGTGTAAGAAATTGAAGGTTTGTAGTAGGCAAGGTGTGTCTACACATTGTTAAGCTTGAATTCGTGGATTTATTCTACAATGGTGCTGTAATAATTTGTAAGGTGTGCGAGACAGACCTGATGTGCTAAGACAAACGTAATTGTAACGTCACGTAAATTCTATGCAACATAAAACAAAAAAAATAGCGTGCCTTCGACAACACAGTTTATGTTCGATTTACTCTTAATGCTGATTGTCTGTGATGTTCCACTGCACATACTTGATAAACAACCATTTCAGAAGTTCTGGAATAAATACAATCCCAAGGTGACGTTGCGTAACTATGTACCAACTACAAGCGAAGACATTATAAATATCATCAAATGTGTACTAAAAAATACACGGCTGTAGTTATGTGTTGACGGGACGACATATTGTAAAAAAAAATCTATTTTAAATGTTATGCTACGTGTACTGGACCCTCTTAAACTGACATTTCCACTGTTACACGGTTGTAGGTTGGTACATGTTACGTTTAAAGTGCATGCTTTACACCTTGTGGCAGAAACTAATTGACAAGGTTTTTTAGAGGTAGATGCATAAATAGCAAGTACAAAAAAAGTGTTTCTTAAATCTCCTAAACGTCTTCGCGCATTTCATAGCATACATGATGCTGCAAAGTTTTTACAGATATTTTCCAGTTTGTGATAAACAAGCTAGTTTAGAGGGTAAGTTGGGAATACATTGTTATAAATTGCAACAGTTTATTGCTTTTATTACTAGTTAATTTCTTTTATTAGACTTACTATGATGCGTACGTCTATGTCCTGCGGCGCATTTTTGCCAACTCTAGTAATAAATACATTCTCTATCCTCCATCAAAGAATAAAAAGTTGTTCTTTCCATTTTACAATGCTTGTAGATGTCTGTTTCTAAAGATCTCTCTATTCATATTTGAAAATAAGGTTGCCCAATTGATAAGCCTCATGTTAGTGACAAAGGCATAAAATGTGAGATATATTTTCAGATAATCTGAATGAAACAATAAAACTTTACTACCTTAAAATGGAGTCAATTGATACTAGTGTATGGAAAGACAGAATTCAGGAAAGAGTCAAAAAGGTAATAGTAGTAGGGACAATAAATACATTATTTTTCTTCCATAAATAGTATCTATTCTTAGGTCTCTAACAGCCTGTACTATGTATTTGTTTTATTACTGGGAACGATTTAGTTTTGCTCAAGCCGTTAAAAAGGGTGGTGTTTTTTTCAAGTAGATTAATTAGCATTCTCTTTCAATTTTTTTCAAACAAATAAACAACTTTTACAATAAAACTTAAAATAGTTTCTCTTGAACGGTATAAACAAATTTGGAAAATTTTTATAAATAGATTCCGAAATAAATTTTGCAAGAAAAAAAACTAATTTTCAGAGCTTTTTCCTGGTTAATAGATAGAATGCTGGTGCGAAAACTTATGTCAAACATAACCCAGAGATGTTGCAGAATGCAATAAGGGACATAAAAATGGAATCTCCTAGAGGGTGGCTCAGAAAATATAGAATTCATCGGTCCATCCTGTATAGGCTTACAAATTCCCACATCAAAAATCAAAGTGAGCAAACTGTTTTGAAAGGAAAGGTAGAGAAATCCAAAATTAAACGTTTAAATATTACTGCAGAATGGGGATATACCCGTTGGATATTATGTATATGAGTGATGTAAAAGCATTTGAGAAATGTGCCTTAATAATTAAACCCTTAAAGAAAATGTTTTTACATTTTCACCTTTGTATTTTAATACATAAAAAGAGTTGTTTAAATTTTTTTTCGCATCTACAAATTTCGTCCGGGAATTTATATATTTTTTAATTTTAAATGTCTCTATTCGCCGATACTTTGGTCAAGTAGAATTTATAGTGATAAATAAATGTCTCCATTGACCTCACGCGGAGAGTCAATAGAGACACAACCAGAAAAGAATAAAAAATTCGCAATTTTCAACCTTTCTAAAAATATGATCATTTAGTGTCATTGACAAGATAAGTTATTTACACTATTTGTTATATTAGTGTGTGTAATTGTGTTCTCTAAATTCAACACTGATTTTTAAAACCTATCGACCTCATTTTACGGTACCAGGGAAATTTATATCGTTTTCTATCAGCATTATGCAGGCAGCAAGAAGTTGCAAATCTTCAATTTTCCTCACTACAACACAATTTCCTGCAAAAGTCGTGGCTAAAACGGCTAAAAGATCTCTTTCACTAAACGTAGATAAATTATGAGGTTATGTTCGCAAGCAAGTTCACTTGAAATATCTTGATATTTATAAAACACATTTAAAATAAGAATTTATCTATTAAACTTCCTATATTATTTTAAATTATTACTAATTAAGTGTAGAACATTTTAAAGCGATTAGGAAACTTCGGTATTTTCGCGCTACTGACGTCACGTTTAGGATCGAAAGCCACACCTCCATGCGCATTGGCATATCAGTATATTTGTATCATGGTAACCCGCTTATGGTTTAAACATATTGAAAAGTTTGAAAACAGAATCGGAAACTATGAGAAAAGTTGTATGAAATAAGCTTTTAAAATATTAAAATATATTAACAATGAATGAAATAAAGGGGCGATATAGTTTTAAAGGAAACACTCTGTATAAAGACACATCCCTCGACTAACACTTGTTTTTAATATGATACGTCTCTTATGTCTTAGTTGCGCAAGAGTGTTTCCATTATTAACTTGGGTTTTCACAGAAATTAACAAATTTAATAATTTTAATGATATTCTTAAAAACGTCAAACAAAATTTAATTGAATAATATAGGAAGCATTGCGCTCAACAAGGTCACCATTATCAATCAGTAATATGATTATACGGGTAATGTTTTCCTTCATAGCTCGTTAATTTCTCAATTTCTTAGAGCAGGTTATTTTAAAATCTGTATTGATATAATAATGTAAGAAAGAGATTTGGAAAAGTTTTTGAAACGTTAACCAGAAAGAGATTCTTTACTGGATGGGCCCTAAAAAACGCTTTCTGGGTGTGTTGTGTACAATACTGCAACCACTCTTGCTAATCTACAAAAATATCCAACAGACTATTCCCACATACCCATGGTTTAGCAATTATATCAACAGAAGTTACATCCAAAGTCCAAACCCTATGCCGTATAAGAAGTAATCATCCACTGTACCCTAAGTATAAAACCAAAAGGGTCTATCCGATAATTCAAACTGCATTTGTGACGAAATACGTAGCTGCAGCCATTGGCGAAACTAGGGGGGTCCAGGTGGGCCGGGCCCACCCCAAACTATCCACGGCCCACCCCAGAGGAAAGAATAAAAATTAGCAAAGGAAATTTAAATTTATCAACTAACGTGTCACTATATTATTCGAAATCCATCCCCGACTTCTATTTGACACAAGCGAGGACAAATATTTTTGCCCGTTGATTATAACGGTAGGTAACGTCGGAGAATGGCAATATGAAAAAGCGATTCGAAAATCTTCCTCTTGCAAAGTCGATTGATTCATTAGTTAAATTTAGATAAAGCGGATGAGTTCGTAGCCAATTATAAGGTTGCATTCGATATCGATATTCCCACACTTCAGGCTGAAGTCTTAGTGACACGAAATTTACTCAAAAATAAAGGTCTTGAAATCAGATTAGATAACCTTAAAGGTCAAGTGAAGAACGATTTAACTCCCAACCTGCACAAACTTTTGCAAGTTGCTATGGGCCTTCCAATCAGCTCAGCTGGTTGCGAAAGAAGTTTCTCTGCTATGAGGCGATTAAAAACTTGGCTGAGGAACATAAGGGTTCAAGACAGATGTTCGAATCTGTCACTGCTGTATATTGAGAATACGCTAGTTAAACAAAAATTGTCGGCTGAACAAGTACTTAGTATTTTTGCAAAAAAAACAGAAAATTGAAATTACTTTAAATATTTATACGTTTTGTTTTTGGTTTTTGTTTATTAATTCATTGATTTAGGATTTAGGTTTCAGTTTCTTTTGAATTTTAATGTCATATTTTTTAAATAAAAATTGAAAATCTGAAGCGTATATGTTTTAATATGTTCCTAATATTATATCTCTTAGTTTTAAGCGTCATAAGGTGTCAATATCATGATAAAATCATTCGAAACCAATAATATCTACCTTACCTATTTGTATAGTTTTTTCATCTTATAATTTGACTAAAAGTGAAAAGTAGTTTTATGAGTATTGTACGGCACGGCCGTGTCGACGAAATAGCTAAAATAGGATTTCTCATCTAGGTATAATAGTATACTTTGTATTTCAACACAAGGGGCCTGGCCACCCCCTGAAAAATTCTCTAGTTCCGCCAATGGCTGCAGCGCCGGTCCTAGCCTTTGATCAGGGTAGAGCGAGATTGTTTTTCGGCGCCCTTTGGTTGATGCTTTCACTTTACGTTAATTCTACTTCGGTTTTATGTTAAATAAACAATAATTCCAAAATTTTCAAAAATCAACTTTTATTGCAAATATCAACACTTATTGAATTTTAATTAAATTAAGTAGCTCTAATTAGTCTACTTCTCAAAAGGCGCTATCAAAATTTTATTTTGCGCTGAAAATTATTTTTCTCGTTTGGTTTTTTGGCGCCCCTTGCCATCTGGCGCCTAGAGCGACCACTCCTTCTCGTTCTAGAAGATGCAAATATTGACATCATATATATAAAGAATTAGTGGATGATATCATCCCAATGAGTATTAATTTAAATTTTTTATTAACTTTAAAAAATACACCTGTTTACAAGGCAATATTCATATTTATTTATAAAAAACATAGATATGATATTATAACAATGCGGCGAGTTGAGCTGACATGGTTTTAGAGTTATTTTAATTAATGTACTTTAGATTAAATGGGATTATGATTTTTAAATGTAAAATTTGTTTGGATAAATTAACTATGTTTGTAGTCAAACAATAAAAATGTTTGGCCAGTTGGTTTCATCCATTGCCATAAAACGTATAACACACACACTCTTGCTAGTCGCAAACAACTTAGCAACAAATAATTCATAAAATTCAACTGACAGATGTCAGACGATTACTATCAAAGAAGATTGGATTAATCATTTTAAATTTTTATCAGAATAGATACTGTTTTGTCAACGAGAAGTGACATAGAGGATCGGTAAAGACTTTTTACTTTCTTATACCTAATATAAGGAAGTAAGTAATCGTGATTTTTTTTGAGTTCTAGATTTCGATTGATATACAGGGTGTCCCAACCAAAAGTAGGCACCCTGAATAACTTTGGAGATAAAAACTTTTTGAAAAATTTGTGAACCACGTCGACCTTGTTTCTAAGAGGGACATATTTTAATGTAATACTTGTATACCTATCATCATCCCTCTACCCTACATGGTCACCTCCTCAAAAAATTCAAATGGAAAAGGGGGTTGAGTGATATATCTTTTGAAAGGTCTTTCAATTCTCTACATAACTGTGTATTTTTTAAAACTTTTATCTATTCGTTCCTAAGAAATAATTGTTTCATTATTTTAGGTTCGGGAAATAAAAATAACAGAAGCAGTTTAAATTATCGTATGTATTGTTCAAAATGACCCCCACCGACTTCCATACAGTAGTATAATCTGTCTTGAAATTCTGTACTAACATTTCTGAACACATCTGGAGTCAATAAACGGCATTCTCAAACAATTCTTTCACGTAACTCTTCCAGAGATGCGGGTTTTGTTGCAAATACCCTCGATTTCAAATATCCCCACAGAAAGAAATCCAAGGAAGTTAAATCGGGTGACCTTGCTGGCCACTCCACAGGACCTCTTATTCCAATCCATCGCTCAGAAAACCGATTATCCAAAAATTGGCGGACTGCTATAGCAAAATGTGGTGGTGCCCCATCCTGTTGTAAAAACAGTTCGCCCTCTAAAAGATTATCGTCTTCTTCGAGGATTTGGGTAACCATTGGGTCGATGTTACTTTCTAACAGATCGAGGTACCTTTCGCCATTTAAATTGTCAGGAATAAAAAGCGGCCCGACAATGTGATCCCCTAAGATGCCAACCCAAACATTTAACTTCTGACGCCTTTGGGTATGAGTTTCCATGAACAAATGTGGACTGGTTTCACTCCAATACCTACAATTGTGCCTGTTTACCTCCCCATTTAACTGAAATGTAGATTCATCAGAAAAACACGTATTGTACAGTAGATTGGCATTACCGTTTAATTGTACACTAAAAATCTCACAGTATTCAAGCCGACGATCGGGATCATTTTCATTTAATTCGTGTACCAATTTAAATTTATATGGATGAAATTTGTGGGCCTTTACAATTCGATGAACACTGCTTTGTGATATACCGGAAGCCTCAGCTACTTTCCTGATCGATTGAGTATTATCCACCTGCAAATGACCCAGAACTGCCACTTCGACTGCGTCATTCCTAATCGGTCGCTGAGGTTCATGCTTTTTGTTTCCTACAGAATCTGTTCAAATAAATTTTATCAATAATTGTAAAACATACTGAGAACCAACCCTTCTATCTAGGTGATTTCTATTGAATGTGCGCTCCGTAGCTCTAGCAGAATTATCGTTTTTAAAATAAATGCTGACAATTTCTATTCTCTCCTGAAAGGTATAAACTATTTTGAGAACTCACTCTGGTAAAATGTATCTCGATTTAAAATTGGTTGTGAACAAATTAATGTTCAAGGACTATTAAATACTTATGAGTCTTTTATTATTCTAAAACTAAACGGACAAGGACAGAGTTTTTTGTCGAAAAAAACTCGTGTTGATTTGAGAGCACTAAAAATGTAGTTTTTTTTATAAATTCCAATACCCAGTGCCGTGTATTTTAGATTTTTTAAACGATTTCGATTGTGTGTAATCATCAAAAATAAAATTATTTTCCTTAAGAACGAATCGATAAAAGTTAAAAAAAAATACACAGCTATGTAGGGAATTGAAAGACCTTTCAAAAGATGTATCACTCGACCCCCTTGCCATTTGAATTTTTGAGGAGGTGGCCCTGTAGTGTAGAGGGATGATGATAGGTACACAAGTATTACATTAAAATATGTCCCCCTTGGAAACAAGGTCGACGTGTTTCACCAATTTTTCAGAAAAATTTTATCTCTAAAGTTATTCAGGGTGCGTACTTTTGATTGGGACACCCTGTGTATGTATTGTACCCTCCCATTCTGACTATTTTCCGAATGATGTCTGTCGGTTCGTGTGTGTGAGTGCGTGTGTGCGTGCGTGCGTGCGAGTGTGTCTATCTAAATTCAGCCATAAATATATAAGTAGATAGTCAATACTTATCGTAAATAAATGTTGAGATAGGTATGAGGTAGGTTTAAACAAGTTTATAGTAAAAAGTTACTACTGAGTAATGAAATCCGGCGTTTAAACTCCTCAGAGGAAAGTTTTTTGTTTGTATTTATTTTAATTGTGTTTACATATTTGTGTGGCTTCGCGCTCAAGTGCTAAGGACATTTGTCTCCTACCCTGGAGTCCCGGGTTCGATCCCTGGTCGAGGAGCTAGGATTTTTTTAAAACCAAAAATTAATCTAGTATACTCGGATATTGGGTGTGTGTCCATTGCCTCTGAATGTGTAATCCTCTCCCACACAAGGTACCTTGATATACCTTCAGGGATATAAGGGTTGTATTACCTGCGGTGTTTTAATTAATTTAGATTCCTCGAACTGTCCTAGTTTTAAAGTAAGTCGCCAAATATGGCCACCCTATATATTATGGTATAATCTTCTCTAGAAGCATTAAGAATAAGAGAACGTAAATGGTAATCAAAAAAACCTCCATATGAAGAATCACCCCTTCGAGGAAATTGTGTTAGTATGTTAGTATGTGAAGTATGTTTAAAATTTTAACCACAAATTAAATTGAATTATCTTCCAAAGTTTTATAAAATGGTTAAAAGAATCGTGTTTTTTTATTTCTTTTAGAGTCTAGTAATTATTTACATTCTTTCCTTGTTTATAAGGGATGTAAATAATGTTGTTTGTCATATACCAGAATACCCTGGCGGAAAAACTAGTTAAATATCACTTTACAGATGTTAACTTAGCATGTAACAAATTACGTACTATATTAAATTCAATTTTCATAGAATGTGTTTCTAGAAAATTCAAATACCCCCTTGGTTTAATAAAATATTTTACGGGACATGAAACGTAAGGAGTTACTGCAGAGGAAATACAAATGAGGCATGAACCAGAACTTCCATGATGAATATACGTACTTTAGAGTAAAACTGAAATTAAATATAGAGTTAGTACTAATATATAAAAATTATGTTAGTGACATAGAAAATCAAATGAAATATAACTGTTTCTGGTCTCATATTCATGAGAAAAAAAACTCATTTAGTATTCCCAATAAGATTTAAGAATGAGTCTTTTGATGAATCCCATTCCATCATAATTCATAAAAAATTTGCTGAATATTTCGAAACATATTATACCAGACGTTCAAATGTAAATAGCCATTTGCTCTAATAATGTCATAAAAATCTAAAAAAATTGAAGCCCAAATGTAGTGCTGGATCTAATAGTATCCAAGCTTTTCTTTTAAAGGACTGCGCAGTAATACTTGCAATCCCAGCAGTTGTTTTTAACCTATCGTTACGCTCTAAAACATTTCTTGAAGGAAACAATCAAGAATATATCCTATTTTCAAGAGTAATAACAGAGATGAAATAGAAAATGATGGACCTATAATGATATTCAATAATAACTGTAAAGATTTTGAAATTGTATTATATGATATTATTTTTCCTCATGCCAAGCCTTTCATTGCCCTAATCAACATGGATTAATGGCTGATAAAACCACCACCAAGAACTTATTCTGCATTACACAATACCTAGCGGAAGACATTGATATTGGATGCCACATCGATGTCGTTTATACAGACTTTTCGAAAACCTTGGACCCTCTAGACAATGGTACACTACTTAGCAAACTGAGTTTATTCGGTTTCATTGATTCCCTCATGTTTTTTTTGTTTTTGGTTACAAATCTAGAAAAATATTAGCTAAATCTGGTGCTTCCCAATGTTTCAACCATGGACCCGTATTGTTCACAATGTTTATAAACGATATCTTATCTGACCTCCAATGCACGTATCTTTTGTATGTAGACGATTTAAAAATATATGGATCCATAAAACCAATATATGATTGCATCTGCTTACAAAATGATTTGCTTACACTTGAATCGTTGATTGAAGAAATAGGGTAGATACCCAACCTGACGAAGCGAAATGTTGCTTGGTCGAGCTCGAGATCTTCTCAGTCTCACACTGATTGTCGTTGTGGAAGTAACAGAGAGAGAGCTAGTACAAGCGGGTGAAGGACATCATTAGCTGTCTCTAGGTTCCTTCAACAATGATGATCGGTGTGAGAGTGAGAAGGCAACACTTCCTTATTTTATTTGCCAACGACTAGAATGAATTTACTCAGTTGCTCACTTTTACATGTAATGTACTCGAATTACTAAACTATGCATAATGTCATTGACATCTTTCAATCTAATATTTGTGATAAAAGTAATAAGATTCTTAATGTCATTTAACTAATCTATATTCCTATATTGCTTTGTATTTCATTTAATGTGATTATAATTGTATTTTTCCCTGTCCTGTAAATAGGTTCTCCCGTTGGTCGTTGTATGAATAAAATAAAAACCAAAAATGAATAAAATAAACAAATAAATGTAATTAAAAGAAATAAAGAAGCAAAATTAGTCGCAAACGTTTACGACGTGATGGCCTCAAATAGTGAAAGGTATATCGAAAACCCGTTTTTTTTTGTGATTACATTAACCTCTCTATATAGCACTACGAGCAGGAAGTTTTAAAAAATTCTAAATCACTATTATGTTTATACAAGCTAGCCTAGGTACCAGGTATTATCATTTTTTAACCAAGCTATAATTAAAATTTTTTCTAGGTGATATACTTATGCTGATATCTGGAACTTCCTTTTCGTGGTCCTCTGCAGTACTCCCAAAACTTCTAAACAACACTACAAGTCCATTTGGCAGAAATTTATCCACAGATGAAGCGACATGGATATCATCTTTGGTGCCTCTTGGTGCTGCAATCGGACCGTTCATTTTTGGATATATGGCAGACAATATTGGAAGAAAGCTTACATTATTATCTTTGGGAGTTCCGTTTCTTGCATCACATCTCATTTTAGCGTTTGGAGAGGTTGTAGAGCTCTATTATGCTGCTCGTTTTATAATCGGCCTTTCTGTTGGAGGAACGTTCACTATAATGCCGAACTATGCTGGTGAAATAGCAGATAAATCAGTTAGAGGTGTTCTTGGTTCAACATTGAGTGTTGCTGTATGTACTGGAGTGCTTTTCTCCTATTCCGTAGGACCTTACGTTAGTGTAATGTTATTTAATATAATACTGGCAATGTTTCCTGCGATATTTTTTGGTGGTGTTCTTTTTTGTAGGAGTAGAATGTCCTCATTATTATATTGGTAAAGAGAAATATGATTTAGCAAGAACTACTCTGCAAAGAATTAGAGGTAAGCATAGTAAGGTTTTCTTAAGTGTTAAATTGTATCGATTACACAGGTCTATAAAAAAAGTCTGCCCTAGAGATCAGATCCAACTTTTCCCATGTATTTTGACGCGCTGAAACCGAATTTGGAAAAAAATATTTTGACAAGTCAATTTTTCTCTACAACCCCCTATAATCCTTTCTAATCCCATAAGGGGAGTCATTTTTTGAAAAAAATTCTAATCAAGTTTTTTGGGCTGCTGATCATGAATCAGAAGTCAGGGCCTAAGGCCCAGTATATCCATCTTCTGATAGAGTGGTTGTTAGTTACCAAACACATTTATATTAATTATTACAACTCTACTTTTAAAAAAACTGATCACAGTGAAATATATTCTCATACAGAATTACCGTTCTGCAAAAATAGATAAATAGTAACTATTATTTTACTGTTTTACAATTGTATTCTTAAATTTATTTGTTCGGTAACTTTACCAGGAGGTGAATATACCGGCCCAAACGAAGTTGAATAAATTTAATATGAAGTTTAACTAGTAGTTGTTAGTATTCATTGATTACCAGCGATAAATGTAGTTGTTTTAATAGTTTTTGCGATAAAATGTATTTGAATTGTCATATTTGATTTATTACCTTCCTAAAACTTTTATACTAGCGCAATTAGATAAGAATGACATAATTATTGTTATCATATTAGGTTTGAAAGAATGGTAATGTAATATCAAATAATCATTTTATTATTTTTTTCTAGAAATGCATAAATACGAAGCAAATAAAATATCAGATTTTTTAAAATATTTAAAACAATCTATAGGTTGTTAAGTATCATGAATGTCGTTGTGGTTACCAAAGTTACAATCAATCCATCAATTTAAAATGTCATAATAAATATGACAAATATTCATATTTTGAATTAGGTATATAATTAATAGTATATTATTCAACGAGCATGTAATGAAGGCTATTAATCACGAAGGTTAAGCGAGTGTCCGGAGTATCGTAAGTCATCCTACAAGTAGTAAATATTAGCCATTACATGCTAATAGAGTACCATACTTTATCCAGGACTATTAAATAATAACAATTTTTGGTAAAACATCGCAAAACAAATTCTGACGACTGACTTTGAAGTTTCAAATCAAATTGCAATTCCGCACTTTGACTGACATGTCAGGGCATATTAAATCAAATTATTATAAAACATTTGAAAACTAGTGATTAATGAAGTCATTATTCACTAGTGAATAATGGATAGCATTATCCTTGGAAGATACATACATAATGGATACATATCTAATAGTCGTGAATGAAATATTTTTTAAATAATATGTTCGTGTTTACCAGCTCCTGAGGAATTACGAAAGAATAAAAGACGTTATATAACGGCCTAGGATTTTCGTTTTATATTATAACTGGAGGGGATCATTTCTTAAAAAAATGTTACTAAATTATCCTTAATTATTTTTATAGGTGTAATAAATGTATATTATTTATGTGGCTTCGTGGTTGAGCGATAAGGAAATTTACCTCTCACACTGGAGGCCCGGGTTCGATTCTCGGTTGAGGAGCTAGGATTTTCTCTAAACCAGAAATTAACCTTAGCACACTCGGATATTGGGTGTGTGTCCACTGTCTCTAAATGCGTAGCCCCTCCCACACAAAGTACCTTGTGGTACAGGGATAAAGGGGGGTTGTATTAGAACCTGTGGTGTTTAATTAATTTATTATTACTGAAATAAATTTAACTAAGTTACAAATAGAAACCTAAGACAAGCAATATTCGCAAATACAGGCATAGTCATTTCGTTCCAGTGGCCGACTTGATGAACTAACCTATGCTTGAGATCAAAAGATTTGAATATGCATGCGGTTGCCGTGACGATTCGTCAGCCTAAAAGCTATGTTTTCTAAAAATTACGCATCCGTTAGTGCGCGTAATAGCGTAATATCGTGAAGACACTTGGGTGGTTGGTGAGAGGGGCATGTTTCTACAATGCGATGGATGTCACAAGAGCACAAAACGTAAACATATAACATTCATTCGTTTAACTGTTGCAACTTCGCGCCATTGCACTATATGTATCGCGTACCCACGGATGTGTGATTCTTAGAAAACACAGCTTTAATAATAGAATTGGATGTGCAGTGGAAGATGACGGCCTGTCTTAGTTTTCTTGCTTCACATATGTACATTGCACAACTTCGTCTACTTTAAATGTCCACATCAACATTACTTTATAGAGCAAGGTTGTTACATAAATAAATGTGTGGGCTATTCCTGTTGCTATGGGCGTCGCTAGCAAAGTTTACACGGGGGTCGGAGAAAACTTTTATAGAAATGCGTCTACCTTTGTTACAGTGAATACTAGAAAATATTTTTCGTTTTGTATAATAAAAAAAAAATTGTCTGAAAAACATGATATAAAAATATTTGTTTTGTCAACATTGCTGCAATGTATCGGCATTGGTATTTAATTTAATTGACAAGAAAATGTATACTGTTTTTTGTTTATATAGGAGCGCGAAAAACAATGTTTTAGGTACAATGTACCCAATAGATGTAGGATAATTAATTGTTTTAATAAACTATTATATTTTTGAAAAACTTTAAAAATTTTTAATTTATTGACCAGTTCTACAACTCTGCGAACATATCTTCCACCTATATCATGTAAAGTACCTATCTAGCTAAATAGCACAGACAATGGATAGATTTCTCAAAAGTTAAGTCAAGAAGTTCTGTAATTTTGGGAAACAGTAGATTGTTATGTCAGAAATAACCTACTAAATTTGTAACCTTGTCATTTTTTCGCCGACGCCGCCATATTTGCAAAGTTGCGACAAAATTCAGTTTTTTATGAATATCTCAAATCTGGTGCGCCCTAGCACAAATATAGCTATTATAAAAAAGAAAGGTAAGAAAATTTTCTACAATTGAAGTCTTAAATTTTGAAAAACCTAATTCTGTTGCCATTTCGCAAATAGGGCATTGCCGGCGGAAGAATGACAAGGTAGCAAATTTAGTTTGTTATTTCGGACATGAAAATCTACCATTTCGCAAAATTACAAAACTTGCTGATTTGACTTTTGAAAACCCCTCTTTTCACCCGTTGCCTGGATTAAAAGTGTATTTAGAGGGGTGGCCATGCGGTTAATACGGTCTTGTCTTTTTTTTAAGTATTTAGATTTGTAATGGATTGGCTTTCATTATAGAAGCTACTCATATATTAACAAAAAATATTCATTATATACCAAAAGTCAGGGGGCCTCCCCTCCCTGCCCCCCGTTGACGACACCCATGATTGTTTCCAGGGCGGAGAACAGAAGTAGCCCTTAAAATCAGTTATACATCAACTCTGTCTCTATAAATTAATTTTGATGCTGATATTTATGGTAGACGAAGTTGTAGTAAAAGGTCATCACGCGAAAGTGTCCTCTTATACAATAACTTGGTTATTCTTGAGGTTATCCAAAACGCGTAAAGACCTTAACTAATTTTTTTGAGAGACAATTTAAATGCATTATTGAAAATTAAATAAGCATTTATTTCAAGCATTTTAAAAATGTTTGTACATTTAACAAAGAATCTTGGCATTAAAAGAAAAGAATTAACAGTAAATAAAATTATCTAGAAATATTTTAAATTTTATGCAATTTTTTTTGATGCTAGTTAATACTAGCTTAAAAAAAAATTGCATTCACTCATAAAAATATCTACTCAGTAGATAATATGTTTGTATTTAAAATAATTAAATGAGCAGTAGGTATTTCTCTTAAATTAAAAAAATGTATGTACAACTTTCAATTATTTCATCATTTCAGATTTTAAAATAGCATTAAAATAATTTATATTATTTAAATATAACTACTATTGGTATATCCAATGTGCTCCTTAAATAAACTAATTTTAACAATATAAAAAATAACTGCTCCCTAAAACGTTTAAAATAAGCAATAAATCAAGTAAAGTGTGTATTTATATTACTCCACTCTTATGCATATATGCATGTTGTAAACAACTTTAAATTTATGTCATTTCCCTTAATTTTCCCTGCCCTAAAATGACCTTTAAAATGTCATTACGCCCAGACTATGAGCCGAATGTTTTTTACTTTTATAACTTGTTATAAATAGGCACATGTAGTGTTGCTCATTTTTATATTTTGTATTTAAAATGCATGATATATTTATTTATTTTGCTATGATAAATTTTAATGCGCACTTTAATTGGTCTAAGGCTCAAAACACTTAAAACAATTTCTTATAGTATTTAAAATATTGCTCAATTACTTCTTCATCCCTCAATGTGAGGAAGGTATTCGTGAAAAAAATTTGGAAAATTTGTATTGCATTTCTGGACAAATCTCGACGAATTATGACGATACACAAAATTTCAGACAAAAAAAATTCTGTCTGTGTGTTTGTCTGTCGGTCGCGATAGCAGCTACAGTTTTTGAGATAAAGCTTTAAAATTTGGTACACACATTCTAGAGGTCAAGGAAGAGATTGAGTTCATTGATGAGCAAAATCTTCTTAAAATTTGAAATGTCAAAAAAATATTAGTGACATTTTTGAAACGTCAATTTGAAATGTCAATTTTTTTTGACATTTCAAATTTTCAAATATTAGTGACATTCCACCTACTTTTTTGAAACGTCAATTTAAAATGTCAAAAAAAATATTAGTGACATTCGACCAATGTGATTTTTTTGAAACGTCAAAAATTAGTTTTTCAAAAAAAATATTAGTGACATTCCACCAATGTGAATTTTTTAAATGTCAAAAATTACTTTCATTACAAACTCCACCACACATCGAGTTTTTTTGAAACGGCAAAATATGACTTCTTTTAAACGTCAAAAAATGTCACTTTTTGAAACGTCAAAAACTACTTTTATTATAAACTCCACCACACGTCGAGTTTTACTACGGTGAGGAAGTTCTGATCCCCAAATATCGTCAGCGGTTTTTTATTTTTTGTGTTTAAAACTTATATATTCATTTATTGCACAATATGCAACATTTTAATGCGCAAGTAAATTGATCTAATGCTCAAGATAAATATTTTATATTTTTTTTTCAAAGGAAAGAATTTAATTAGGGCTAAAAATATATTGCTTAATAACAACTATCCACAGACATTGATTAACAAGTTGTTGATTCATAATGAAAGGGATGATAGGTTGGGTAATCCTATAGAAACATCTAACTCCAGATATTACAAAATACCATTCATTGAAGGGCTATCTCATGCTATATGGAATATTCTAGAATCAAAGAAAAAATTTAATGAGGGCTAAAAATATATTGCTTAATAACTATCCACAGACATTGATTACAAGTTATTGGTTCATAATGAAAAGGATGATAGGTTAGGTAGTCCTATAGAAACATCTAACTCCAGATATTACAAAATAACATTCATTGAAGGACTATCTCATGCTATACGGAATATTCTAGAATCAAATAGTGCTAAGGTGACTTTTTATAATAACAAATCGTTAGCAGCAATGTTTAACAAAACCAAAGATAAATTACCCTTAGATCTTAAGTGTAATGTAATATACCAAATACCGTGTGAGGGTAATATAAAGTATAGGGCAAACAAAACAATGGTTAAAATCCAGAGTGAAGAATCACATGTACACTGTAGAAAAACATAAACAGCATTGTCTAATCATGTTAGTAGAGGCCAATTGTAAATTTTTATTTGATGACGTTAAATATTAGACAGAAGAAAATTTAGAAAAACGTTTATTATGAGAAATGGTGTATATTAAATAAAAATGCGGTTAATCTGATATGGATGATTTAAGTATTTTTTTTACATTGTTACTAAATAATTTTTAAGATGGGTGAACTTGTGGAGACGTTGTCAATTGGTATGATAGATATGGGTAGTGGATTTGGTAATTATTTGTAATATGTAGATTTTAATAGGTATTAAACAATTGTAAGATAAGTTTGGTAGACAATAGTTTTAGGTACCTATATGAAACAGGGTATATGTGAGGTTAAGAAATTCTTCTTCCTCTAAACAGGCTGAGAAACACAATGTATACCTAGGATCTGTCTTAAATGATCTATTGTTGTTCAATTTATTAGGTACTTTGGCAGTAGAAGAATATGTAAAATTTAACCTCAATATAGATTGCTGGATGATCGGAATTCTATTTTAAAATATTTGTACATTTTATAAAAAAAAAGATCATTTTATTATATACATTGTTGAATGTTTTTTAAAACTGTTATATGAATTATCTGATATTGACGAAACCATGTTATGGTGTAAAAATATCTAACTATATTGGTAACTGTATGTTTGACGCTGTCTGAAATCAATAAATAACTTGTATTACATTCATTGTAGATTCTAATGAAGGCATATATTAAATGTAGAAGCCGGTCAATATAGATAAATACTAGTTGTTATTTTATGTTCAAATTACCCACAAACCCTCTTGTTGTAAATTAAGTATAACGTCCTGTCTTTTTAATGTAATTGAGTTTTCCTCATTCTTCTGATTTTTAAAATACCAACATGTGTCAATTTTTGTTTGAGATATTTAGATTTTGGTAATAAAATATCGTTAATGATTTTGTTAAATGTAGCTGCCTTTGAAAGGAAGAAAAATAATTAACCATTACATTACATTAATTTTTGAAACATTACTTTGCATCTTTTATTTCAGAAATTTAGATAGCTATTCTGTTTTCAAATGCGACTACGTTTAAAAAAATCATTAACGATATTTTATTACCAATAACTCAAAAACATGATGCAGAAGAATGAGGAAAATTGAGTTATTTTAAAATACATAGGATGTTCTGTTTAAAAAACCAAAATAAGATGTCATATTTCTTAAATGCGATGAGCAATTATCTTTTTGATTCAAAATTTGGATTCTGTGCCAAAAATTATTAAATGAAAGTCTTCACAACTTCTTGATAACTTCAAAACAAATTTATATCAAAAAAAGGACATTTTCGCGTGATGATCCTGTACATTCTATTGTTATTCAATGGCATAGGTCCTGTTCCTTGTGTCCGACTATTTGAATAAAAATATTGGTGTATTTCGAAATGATCATTTTACTTACTTTTGAGGCCTCTTCCTAAATAATATAGGACTTGTCCAAAATTGCAAAATCGTGAATATGCATGTTTTTTTTTAGGCGGTGATAAAAATGGTGATACTGAGAAAGAATTAATCGAAATTCAATCGAAGATGAAGGAGGAACGAAAAGGAACAACTTTCGACATAATCAAGTCGAAAGGCTTGATCAAAGCCTTTGTTATTTCTACTGGTTTGTTAATCATTCAGCAATTTACTGGAATCAGTCTTATCCTTTACTACAACCAGTTAATATTCCAAGAAATAGGAGCATCTTTACCACCAGAAATTTGTTCCATTATAGTAGGAGCAGTTCAGTTCATAAGCAGTTTTACCACACCTTTTATTATCGACAGACTTGGTAGAAAAATTACATTAATGGCATCTGCTATTGGAATGATAATATCAGAAGTACCCTTAGGTATTTATATATACCTCAAGAGTGAAGGCATGAACATGGAATCTGTATCTTTTCTTCCAATATTAGCTTTAACTGTCTTTATTCTTGTGTATAACAGTGGGTTTGGACCACTTCCCTGGATAATGCTTGGGGAAGTATTTCCATCAAAAGTTAAAGTTATCGCATCGTCTGTAGTATCTTGCATCAGTTGGTCTGTTTCATTTCTTCTCACAAAGTATTTTGAATCATTTCTAAACTTTGGTTTGGCTCAGTCGTTTTGGCTTTTTGCATGTTGCTGTCTACTGGGTCTGCTCTTTAGTAAATTCTACGTTGTCGAGACCAAAGGAAAGAGTCTGCAAGAAATTCAAGATATTCTCAACAATTAGTATTTTCTTATGTAATAAAAACAATTGATTGCATTTATTTAAAAGATTTTTAGAATGCCAGTTTTTAAATGCATATCTTTTCAAATAATCAAAGGAAGGCGATTCGAAGAGAAGAACAATTATTAGCTGTATATGTCACTAATATCGTTAAATTGATTGCAAATAACTCTTGGTTTTCTTTAGAGTGCTGTTTTCTTACACGTCACAACAATTATTACATGTATATAAAGCCTAAATTGGACTGAGATACTCATACCGTATATGAACCATTGAAGAATTATAATATGTATATCTGTGATATTTTTTTATTGTATTTAGTTGTTATGTAAAACTAGTGTAGGTAGTCTTACAATTAGTAAGTAATATAATATCAATTTAGAAATCATAATGTATCAGTTTTCTTTTCTGAATAAATAAATAAACAGGAACCTAATATATCTATATTTGTTGCTTTTTTTGAGTATCATTAAATGGGTTTAAAAGGTATGAGATTTGTGTCTCCTTGCCGGAGTAACATTTTAAAAGCCCAATGATTGTCCCAAAGTTGTAACTCAGAAAATTAATATAATTTTAAAATTGCTGAAATAAATGCAAATATTACTTGAAGGCAATATAGTTTTATAAAAAGTGCTATGAATTCCTTTAAAACTACATTAAAAAACCAATTTCATTTCGATTATATTCGCTTTTAATGATACTTTAATATTATTAGCCAGTACCATCTTTGTATCGACGCCCTTAAATGAAATATGATTTTTTTTAATATTAAACGATGTCTTAAGAGTGCTCCGAAGTTACTAGGCAACTCACAATACACCAGTTTTTGCCCATAAATCTTGTAAATATAAATTTATGCAAAAACGACAAAACTTCCTGCATTTTACAACTTCATTGCCAAAGTGAATCGATTATTTTAAAATCAAAATTACATTTCAGAACGTAATTTTCAATATCCTCATTTCCAGCAAAATACAAAATTACGTTCTTACGAAATGTAATTTTGATTTTAAAATAATCTGTCCACATGGCAATGAAGTTGTAAAATATAGGATGTTCTGTCGCTTTTGCATAAATTTATATTTATATGATTTATGGGCAAAAATTGGGTTAGGTGTATGGTGGATTGCCTAGTGACTCCGGAGCACTCTTAAGAGTTTTATTATTACTTTATCCTTAGTTTTAAAGCGTCGTTCATGTAATTTTTTTAAAAGAAATTAATTTCAATACTATTTACTCTGGTAGGTAGTATTTGAAAAAAACTATATATATATATATATAAAAACAAAGTTCTAAATCTAAAAAAAGCAAACGTTTCTACAAGAGACGAAATTAGTACTTGTTTGCTTGATGCCCTGATGAAAAGTTTTTGCTAATCAAAATATTTATAATAATAGGATTGTCGGGTGCCTACCGCCAGAAAAAACTTTATAAAATGACCATAAATGACATCGAAAAACAAAGCGTCTTTCATATTTGTCAAGATTCCGGTCTCAAGACAATAATATAAAAGAACAATTGGTACCCAACAACAACGAACATAAATCAATCCAGCTGATATTTGCCGCAAGTATGCAATTTCACCCAAAACAAGCACAACATTAGAGATTTCTTCTTCAGCATATAAGCGGCAAATGCAGAGTTTAAGTAGTGGGAGTAAATATATTTGTCGAAGTCCTGAGCGTTACTGTATCATTTCTTAAATTACCAAGTACAGCAAAATACACTGGTTAAGTTTCAGAAGGCTCTCTGTTTCACCTTAATTGATTTAGAGGCTGACACCTTAGAACTTTAACGGCATGGAGGATGGAGATCTTCGAGGGTTATAGAGGGATATGGGAAAGAATGTATCGAAGAAAAAGTTGCTAATATTCTTTTAGCAAAACGTCAAGAATTAAAAATAGTAAAGTAAATAACATTTATAATGTGCCAATATAGATCCTTATTTTTTTGAAACTACTCTGATTGGTGAAATTTACTTATAGTTTTTCAGGAGGAATTAACTCCTGCCCTAATAGTCCTGTTTTGAAACGAATATGATTCTGATGTCCCTCATGCTTTCAACAATATTATTGTTCAACAAGACTGTGCTCTCCACATTACATGACACATATTCTGAATTACTTAAATGAAACTTTCCCTAAATGGTAGATAGGAAAAAGACGGAGTATCGATTAGCCAGCTAGGTCACCCAATTTGACTCTATTGGAATATTTCCTGTAGGGCTATTTAAAGTGCAGAGTTCTGCAAATTCAGAAGATTTTCGCAGAACGTTCCTCAACTTAGCCCTAATGTCATTGCAAATGTTCAAAGGGAGTTTGTTTTTCGATAAGAATGTTGTCAGGATGTAAACGCAGCACATTTTGAACGTCAAACCTTCTTTATGGTGATTTTTTTTATATTTAACACAACAA
Organism: Rhamnusium bicolor; assembly: GCA_029963845.1. Classification (NCBI taxonomy): domain Eukaryota; kingdom Metazoa; phylum Arthropoda; class Insecta; order Coleoptera; family Cerambycidae; genus Rhamnusium; species Rhamnusium bicolor. The sequence continues at coordinate 2,517,726 of JANEYF010004054.1, read as the reverse complement.
TTTATTAATGAACCAAAATATGGTTAAAAAACAATCTATTCCTTATCAAAATTCCACCCTAGAATGGATCCACCCACAGGTATTCTACTTTATACATTATACGTTGAAGTATTATGTTTAAATAAATGCAGATAAAATATAATATTTACATCGACCAAAATAAACTTAATGATATTATTTTAGAAATTCTTAACTTGCATATGCACTGTGCATCATAACAATTCTTATAAACGATGACGTTTGTTTTTTGAAAATATGTTGTTGACTTGTTTGTACACATTGAATATAATTGTTAATTTAATATCTAAATTCAAGTTCAATGCAAACAATAGTCAATTAAGACAAATAAGGGAATGTAATTGAGACTTTCCATCTAATAAATAATTCCAGTCCCTACTAGTATCTACTTAAAAGAAACGATATGTTTATTAGTAGTAAATTTTATATAAATAATGACGTATGTAATTAGATTTCTTCCGAAAATGAGTTAGTGTGATTTCATCTTAAACACTTAACATACTTCTCGCTGGTTATTTTAAAATGTTGATTTAAAAATATTTTTCTGATCGTATTTCTATTTAGAAAGATGAACATTTGATTTGGAACAATTAATTTTCATGTTTTTTTATAAAAGCGTGCAAGGAACTTGTTTATTACTTAATTACACTAGTGTATATTCCTGTTATTTTCGTATGTCCTCTTCTTCATGGTCTTCATCAAAACAACAAAATGTATGTGGGTTGTGCACGTCATCGTAAGCCTCAAATATTGTGGTAAGTACCTAAAAAAAGTCGAGTTAATTGGTGCGTGAGATGGTCTATGGTAATATAATTAAATGGTAGACCATCGAAAGCCTGTTGTAACCTACAACTGGCACCAATATTTGATGGTGTATAATACCGAGTATAATACTTTCAGGGATTGAAGTACATGGTATTTCTACAAGAACAAATTTCACATTATATAAGGATTAAGAAATATACAGGGTGTTTCAGGTATGCGGTCATTAATTTCTAGGGGTGATTCGACATAAAAAAATATGAAAAAAGTTCATATAAACATGGATCCGAAAATCCCTCCTAAGGGCGCTGTGGGCCTCTGAAGGGGGCACCCAAAATTGACATTTTATTTAAATACACAAAAAAAGGTTTTCTTGATGTAACTCCGTAGGACTAACCAGTTTCCAGAAATTTGAACATAAAGGAATTTTTCCCGTCTTTTTTGCGTAACCAGATTTTTTTATTCTTATTAAATTATGCAGAAGAGCGAGAAATCATTATCCTTATTTTTGAATCCTAGGCAAAGCATGCGTTTCTTTATGTTCAAATTTTTGGAAACTGATTGGTCCTATGGCGTTACAACAAGAAAACCTTTTTTTGTATTTATAACCGAGGCATCATATTTCGATGAGACATTCACAAAAAATTCACATTAAGAATAATGGGGGAGAAGTAAGTCCCCCTTTCCAATTTTGTGCACCCCTGACTAAATTTACCCTTGGTGAATATCATCAGATAATAACCTTTATTGATATCGAATCACGTGCAAAAACTAGTCACTGTAGCTCAAAGGGTTCCTGAGATATTAAATAAAATGTCAATTTTGGGTGCCCCCTTCAGAGGCCCGCAGCGCCCTTAGGAGGGATTTTCGGACCCATGTTCATATGAACTTTTTTCATATTTTATTATGTAGAATCACCCCTAGAAATTAATGACCGCATACCTGAAACACCCAGTATGTAAAAATTGTTTACGTTTTATAGATTTACTAACAATTCGGATCTAAACATATTCATACCGGGGTGATTTTTCTCGTCAAGGAATAAAAGAAAACGTGAATAATTTTGTTTTTCCTAAAATGCTTTCTAAACGCTCTATGATGCTTGAATGTAAGACATTAAACAAGGTTTAAACATTCATTGATGGTTAAAAAGTACCGACTTCAAATTAACCAATAGCTTCCAAGTTAGGGTGGATTGGGATGATAGAATATTACATAAAAAAAAATGTTAACGGTGCTCATGACATTCCGATGATTTTTTAATTTTTACTTATGAATGGGTACGATATACGAAAGAACTGAAGGGTGACAAATGTTTCAGATAAAGATGGTGCATCCAAATCAACAAAACAAAAACCCGTTCGGTTGCAAATAACTTTTTTATGTAAAATTCTATTAATCCAGCGTCACTGGTTAATATTTGGTGAAACTTTTCGTGTACGTAAGTACGTAGCTACTAGGGAAACAGTTTTCCCTGCCAAGTTTGAAGTCGCTACTTTGAACCATCACTGAGAAGTTATTTAAAAAGTCTGTGTAAGGTTACACTTAAAAATATGAGGGATGCTCCTTATAGTTTTTGAGAAGTGAATTTTTTTTATAGTTCTCTCGAATTTTACTACTAGATCAGCTTTCCGGAAAACAAGTTCAAGTACAATGCACAGTTCTGAAATATCTAGTGTCTTTCAGCTTATAATGTTATCATATGTTACATGAAGATATGAAGATAAAGCTTATAGTAAACCTGTGAAGTTACAGACATCCTGGAGAATTCTAAAATACAGCTGAAATGTGAATTCTTAATGCAAAGTGTATAAATCTTCTGCGAAACATTACTTTAAGCTAACATATGTATAGAAAACTGCTACAGATGTAATTACTAAGATAATTCTTTAAGAAGCTTATTAAACTAATTTATTTAGAAGTCTTGTTCATAGATTTTTATAGATTGTCATAGTGAGTGATAAGTGTATCCCTCTGGTGGTCAGTACTACTACCCGTCAGACATCATTAATGTCTTAGTGACTGATAGTGACCTGCAAAGCAGGTACCAACAGCTCTGACCTCTAACCCTGGTGGGCTAAACTACATACTGAATAAGACTTACAGGAAACAACTACTTAGGGCATAACTACGATTTTAAATTCACTGAGAGTTGTCGCCCCTAAGGAAGAAAAAAACAAGTTCGTCTTGTATCTTCCGCCGAGAGAGGGGAATTGGTAACTTTTGTAAGAACAATCCGTGCAACAATAATTGCACTTCTACCTACCTTCATCTTTCCGAAAATTAGAAATGTTGAAGCCCAGCATTAAGTATCGCTTTCAGAAATAAGTCCGGGTGGATGACAAGTGTCTTATTTGTTAAAACTCTGAAGCATATTGTAAACCACACCAGATGTAATGCGGATAACAAAATATTGTTACTGATGGATAATCACGAGTTACACATAACTTTGCAAGCTATTCACTATGCCAGAGCCAGTGGCATTATTCTTCTATCTTGTCCGACCCACACATCTCATAAACTCCAACCTCAAAAGTAGATGTGAAGTTTCTGTTAACGATTGGATATCCAGTAGTCCTGGAAAAATATTTTTACAGTCATTTTCACCATCCAATATAACAAACAGCTCAAGAAATGTCAACACCTAATGAAGAAGCAAATGTAGAGGGCGAAACTACAAATTCAACAAAACAAATGACAGAAGCAGAGGAAGATTTCACAAATAAGCCAGTGACATCAATAGCAGAACTATCAGCAACAATCAATAAAGATGAAAGAATAGAAAACAAAGAAGGCGAGAGTTCAGAAACAATAACAAAAAAAGGAAACAACAGCGCCAAATCAACTCGCTCTTTAATTCTAAGTCCTGAGTCTGTCAGACCATTTCCAAAAGCTGAGAAACTACCAGCAAGTTCAAGAAAACCTAAAGCTAATCGGGGCTAATCTAGAATATACACAGAGACTCTTGAGTGGGTGGGTGGATGCGTGCATGCTTGCGTGCGTGCGTGCGTGCGTGTGTGCGTGTGCGTGCGTGTGTGTGCGTGCGTGCGTGCGTGGATGTGGGTGTGGGTGTGTGGGTGTGGGTGTGTGTGTGTGTATCCGCGTATGTGTGTATTCGCGATAACTCAAAAAAATACTAATCGAAGACTTCCCAAATTTGCCAGTTAAGATTCTCAACAACATTTTAGATGACACTAAATTTGGTGTATGTGGTACCACCAGAAGAGACACAATGAATGAAAGTAGAAAAAAGGTACAATTTCGGGAAAAAAGAAATAAAATTTTTTATTTCATTTCTGGATGAATCTCGACGAATTATAATAAAAAAAACATAACTTTATGGAAAAATCTGTCTGCATGTCTGTAGTACCGCGATAGCAACCGCAGTTTTTGAGGTAAAGCTTTAAAATTTGGTACACATATTCTAAGTTCTAAAGGCCAAAGAAAATGATAAATAAATAAATAAATCATGTCTACTATATCAAGCCAATAAAATATATTTTCCAATTATCTAAATAAAGCTAAGGTAAACTTAAATTCTTTATACATTTGACCTCATAAAATGGGGTTAGGATAAATTTAATAGTTTGATATTTGAAATGTCTAATTTAGTTACAAATATGTCAATCTCAATGAGAAGAAATTATTAATTTATATGACATGAATTATATTGACAGTATCGAATGACGCAGATAATTAATTATTTAAAAATTTGAATGAAACATTTCAAGATACGCTATTAAAATTTAATTGAGGTAGGTGAAGAATTGTTACAAACCCTTAGTAGGGCCTGCAGGTAACGTGGACCGAACCCCAAGCCTTCAGAGCCGGTGCTCGTAGCCCAAATATTGATTTTTCAACCCCAGTTTTGCCACACCAAGAACTACAGGATTTCAAGAATTAAATGGAAAAAAACAACTCGTTTTACGTTTTTTGTCAGGTTTATTTAATTTAATTCAAACCTCAAACTTGTTAAAATATTAAACGGACTAAACAAATAAAACAAAGATTTAATTTTTAATTAAAAATTAAAAAAAAAAAAAAGAAAATATATTATAAAAAAAATATGTTTCTGTCTCAGAGGATCAGTATTTTAAATAAGTAAGTGTGACTTACGAAAAAAAAACCCACCCCCAAATCTCGATTACGAGTCAACTGCAACTTTGCAAATTACTTTTCCACCTACGCGGCCTTACATTGTATGACGGCTCATATTCATGATTTATACAGGGTGGTGTCACAAATACTCCCCTTTTGAAAAAGAATGATGCTTCTACAAGCATCATTCCTTTTATCTATCGCGTTTACAGAATAATTTAAATACCAATACTGAAATAAATTAAAAAAACAGATCCTCTGCTCACACTAATCTATCATACTTGATCTATTTATATTTTACTAACATAATATAACACATATGTATATAGAGATATATATGGATAACAAAAAAAAAATCTATGACAATCAGTTTTTTTTTTTGTTTAGAAAATCATATTAAAAATTTCCAAGTTTATTTCCATACAGTAATTCAATTTGTAGTTTAAGTTTCCAAGAGCGGTCCATTTGCCTTCCTGGTTCTTTACTCCCGCCTATGATCGCCTTCCATAACTCCCGTTTGCTTTTGATTTTTTTTTCATTTTTATGTTAATTTGCATAATCTGATAAGAGATTTAGGATAAGGTGAGGAATATTCTTAACAAAAACGTAAAAAGGTGGGCGAGGGGTAGATCACGCCCAATATGGAACCAATGCGGATAATGGATATACCACGGATAATGACTAATTATGTTTGAGATTTGTGGAAAAAGGAATTCTTCCATTTCTGATATCATTTGATATTTTCTATATTATCAGGGTATATATATATTTATAATTTTCCAATAATAATATGTCTTATTTTTCGGAGCTTCCCTATTTCTTCAATTTTTACCCTCTTCAGTCCAATGTCTAGCAGCATTTGGATCGGGATAAAGGTTTGTCTTACTAACTGGGTCTTCCATTTGTATATTGTTGGATCCTGGTGTAGGTGTTTTCCGAGCTGTTTCATGCAATACCCATGTTGCTAATGTGTTCCATAAACTGGCAAGTACTATCAGTCCGCATCCTCTCGTTTTATAGATGGTAAAAGCATATAGAATTACTTCCACGCAATACTTTATTAGTCTGAATATAAAATAAAATTCCATAATTCCGCTAGTGAATAATCCAATGTCGGTAAACCAACCCCACGCTTGCTGGAAAGTTGATCTCGCTAAACCCTTCATTTCTTCTACGTCAAATAGGTGTAAGGTCGAATATCCTTGACTGTCTGTATCTAGTCCGGCCATTTTACGAGTAAGTATATTTTCAACTGCTTTCCTTTTAACACCAAATATCAAGCTTCTTTGGACTTTATTAATTTCTTCCTGCGTATATAGTCCACTGGACCCCATAGGTTGGATCGGTGAGAATTTTAATTTCGGTTCATCATGTACTTCTAATATTTTTGGTGGGTCACTTACTACAGGGTGTGGTGTAAGACCAACCCAACTCCCATCGATGTAGTATAAAGGTGGTGTAAGTGGGTTACATATGATCTGCTCAGCATGCTCTTGAATTATATGCGTCTGAGGTGCCATGAACATCGAACGATTTTCAACGGTGATTGGTAGTTCCTGATAACAGTATTCTGCTCTTCTGAGTTTTACAACTTTCGGTTTGCACTGTATGATATATAATACTTCTCCTATAATTCTTCCCATATATCCCAATTTATTTTGTAGGAGGGATATTACTGCATTTGGGGTAATTGGTGCTAAGAGTAATCAGTTATGCAGTACCTCTCTGTGCACTAAACATCTTCTATAAATGGTATCGATATATAAAGTATCCAGCGCCCTCTTATAACTTTGTTCTATGTATAGAAATTTACTGTTGACGTAGCTCATCAAATCTGTGTTCTCAGTGAGTAGGTTCATAGTTGGATTTAAAGTGTAGGGTGATTTATTTTCCATGACCATTAATTTTGGATGTTCAGTCTGCCATACCTGCTGCGAGCAGAGTAGTACTACCTTCACGATACTTAGGGTAAATAATTAATAATAACAAACTCAATCCATCCTCACAATTCTCAGGAGAGATTTCCCAAGTGGTTTCACCAAACGTAGTATCTATACAATACTGTTGCAAAAATGGGCATGTATATCCCTGAATAAGGCTCAGTTCATTTGTTTCCTGTTTAACCTTTGCAAAATAACTTTTTGTAGTTATCTTTAAAACTCCTGATATTACTACGTTATGCCAAGTACGCCCGTTTTCATGATAAGTAGTTCCTTTGCAGGTTCCGTCGTTACTCAATGTCCCCAACATGGTAATTTGATGCGGAGGTGGTGCCATTTATAATAATATTACCGATGTCTTGATTAAATATTCGTAAACTTTTATATCGATGAATATCCCGGCAGCTTTCCGCGCCAATTTGATAAATATATTCTGCAATACCTCCTGATACCGCAGAAGAATGGCTATGCATACCACAATGATATATATGTCGATTGACTTCAACTAAACATGTTTTTACTAGTTGTAGCTTTATGTCATTTCTCTGAATAACTTTAACATGAATTCTTTCACTAGTATACCCTGATTCTTGTTCCTCGCAAGATGCGATATTATTTATAGAAATGGAAGAAATATTTAGGTTAGGTGTATCACAATCATATGCAATTAACGCAAACGCGATCCCAGAAATTGACAGCAATAAGCTTAAAGACAACAAGGACATTTTCGTTCCGAAAAATAACATCAATCTGGAAATAAAAACAAACCTTCTGCTAAATTTTTTTCCCTTTTTTTTTTTTTAATTGAAATAAAAAGGATATAAAGTAAAAATAAATGTTTTATAAGTTTATCTGTGTAGCCCTTTATAAAATTTCCATATCACCCTTTATAATAGGTTAATCTAGTTAATAATTAATATATACATATTTTTTCCCTTATACATTCTTCCCCTTAGTTTAGATACAATAGTTTTAAATGGTTACGGAGCTTTATAATTTTTAATTACATTGTAAACTCATTTAGCTTAGCAAAAAAAAAATTAATAATTAACTCATTATCATAGATATATTAATATTATACTTATACACGAAAAATGTACACAGAATCTTAATTTAATGTCCGTAACGGTTCGGTGCCCGTCTTTGCCTCATAGACCTTCTTAAAGGCCTGGGCTCAACATTTTCTACGGGTACAGGATAATGATTAAGGTTTTTGGCCAATTCCGCCATATTTGCTAATGTTAAAGTATTTCGTGTAACTTCGTCAAGTTCCTCCTCAGGAACAGGCTCTTGAGGAAGTTCTTCTTTTCCATCATAATTTACATTTTGATAGATACCCATTGGACTCCCACTTACTGAACCCCCTCTAAAATATTTAAGCCTATTCACGTGTACTATCTGATCCTTTCTTTTTCCTACTTCTCTTATCTTATAATTTACCGGCCCCTTTTTCTCTAAAATTCTATATGGTCCGAGCCATGGTTTAGCCAATTTTTTTGATATACCTATCCGACTTGTAGGGTCGTGCAAATAAACTAAGTCTCCTAACTCGAATTCTCGCTCTTTAGTCTTTTTATTATACTGTTTTATCATGTTATCTGATGCACGCGCCAAATTTTCTCTAACATTTATAAATACCTGATTTAGCCTTGCTAATAGTTCAGATGCATAATTTTCGCTATAATCGTATCTAGGCCTATTTGGTTTTATAAAATCATCTAGTGGTAGTATCGGATCTCGACCGTGTATAATGAAATACGGACTATACCCTGTCGCGCTATGAATACTCGTACGATACGCAAATAGTACCAGCGGTACCCAATCATCCCAGTCCTGTTGACTATTTGAAATATATTGCGACAAAATATCTTTAAACACTCGATGACTTCGCTCAAGCATGCCGTTACACTGCGCATGGTACTAATGACAAAAAATTTGAACCTTGATCTGATAGCAATTGTTTCGGTGTACCATGCCTGGCAATTATATTATCCACGAACGCCCTAGCGACGGTCTCAGCTTTTTGGTTTGGCAAAGGTATCGCTTCAACATACTTTGAGAAATAGTCTTGAAAAGTTAATAGATATTTATTTCCTTTAAAAGTTGTTGTTAAAGGCCCCACTATGTCCATAGATGTGCGTTCAAAAGGTTCAGTTACATCTTGGAATTTTTTTAAAGGTGCGGGTCTCAAATGTGGTGAAGTCTTCCTCTGATTGCAAGGATGACATTCACAACAATATTTGTTTACATCCTTACGCATATTTGGCCAATAGAATCGACTATTTATCAGCGCAAACGTTTTCGCCTGCCCAGCATGTCCCGCATAGGGTAATGCGTGGTAGTCATGCAATGTTTTCGCAATATATGTCTCTGGAATAACCAGTTTATCATTTTTGTCATGTTGGTCGGATTTAAACAAAATTCCATCATCATCCAAAAAGTACATATCTTTTGTTGATTCATCATTTACCTTTAATTGTGTTACTATTTTGGTGCAGAATGCGTCTTTACTTTGCTCACGTTTAACCACGTCTCTATCCCAAACAGGTGTAAAAGATTCCTCGACGTTTATCCTACATATATCCTTATGATCTAAATTTAGACAATAAATATTTATGATTATATTTGAATTTTGAAAAATATATTTTATCATTGAAAATACGACATCCCAGTTTAACTTATCTATTCCGCATCCAATTTTTGGCATTGCTAGGAACTGATCATGATGATTTACACAGTACTCTTTAAGATACCATAGACTTTGCCATAAGATTTGGTATGACGGTTTATGGTAGAATTTACTTTTAGTAACCAAATAATGTATATTTTTATCTGAAAGGTGTAGGGTGGCCACTTCGCCTAATTGTTTTCCTTGCCCTTTTAGGACATCGATTGACCCATAACGTTTCCTAAATTCTAGGGCAATTCCCTGACTCATAACAAAATATGTTGACACGCAGTGAACTAATAAAAATTCTGCTGGCGCTTCAAACAAATTCCCTTCTAGTATTTTTACATTTGTATTTATAATAACTTGTCCCGTATTAATTTTACTCATAAATAAACCAAAACAATTTACATCCTTATTTATATTATAAATTCTGCTTAAAGCATCCACATTCCCATGCTTTTTACCTGGTCTGTATTTGACTTCAAAATCATATTCTGACAGAAGCATTGACCATCTAGCTAACTTCGAATTACAATCTTTTAACGACAACAGCCACTTTAAAGATCTATGATCCGTAACAATCGTAAACTTTTTCCCGTACAAATAGCACCGATATTGCCTAATTCCAAATATCACGGCTAAGCATTCCAATTCCGTAACGCTATAGTTACGTTCGGCCTTATTTAGTTTTCGACTCACATATGCTATCGGTCTCTCGAAACCGTCCCTAATTTGACTTAAAATTACTCCTAGCCCTACTCCACTGGCATCAGTAGACAAAATAAACGGTTCCTCGAAATTCGGATATATTAGTACTGATTCTGATGTAATAGCGCCTTTCAATTTATCTATGGCTTCTTGACAATTCGAATCTATATTAAAATTTACATCTTTTTTTGTTAATTCTATTAATGGATTTGCAATTTCTGAAAAATGTGGAATAAACTTCCGATACCAGCCAACGAGTCCTAAAAATCCCCTAACTTCGCGCACTGTTTTTGGAATAGGGTAATTCACGATGCATTCAATTTTTCCTGGATCTGGTTTAATACCTGATCTGGTGATTATATGACCTAAATACTTAATTTCCGTTGTTAAAAATGTACATTTACTAGGCTTTAGTTTAATATTCACATCTCGAAGTCGTTCGAAAACTTTTGCTAACTTTTGAATATGATCTCCCACTCCTTTAGAACTAAAGACCAAAATGTCATCCAAATACGCCATACAAATTTCCGGAGCTAACCCCGCTAAAATCAAATTAATTGCCCTCTGAAAAGTACTTGGCGCGTTCACGAGCCCGAAAGGCATTGCGTTAAATTCATAGTGTTGTCCCAAAGTACTAAAAGCAGTTAATTCCTTATCGGATTCTTCCACTTCGATCTGGTGATAAGCCGCGGTGACATCAAATAAACTAAATAGCGTTGAATTTCCGAAATGTTCTAAGGTTTCTTGAAGATTTGGTGATGGGTAAAAATCCCTTTTAGTAACCGCGTTCAATCCACGGTAATCTATACAAACTCTTATCTTATCGTCACCATTTTGTACCTTTTTGGTAACTATCACCACTGGTGCTGACCAGGGCGAACTACTTTCTCGAATAACTCCCGTATTCAATGACCTATCTAGTTCCTCCTGTAACTTCGGTCGTAAATGAAATGGTACCCGGTATGGTGTTTTCGCGATAGGCGGTACATTTTCAGTAATAATTTTATGCTTTACTTTCGTAGTTCTAGTCAATACGTCACCATCGTCACAGAAAATATCTTTATATCGAGACAAAAATTCAAATAAAAGATGTCGCGTCTGTTCGTCTAAGTGTGAGACGTCAAACCCGTCATAGAAATTTTTTCCGGTTTGTTCTATCGCATTTATTGATCCATTAAATCCGAGTGTCTTATCCTGTGTGGGCTTTATTTCAAAATTATTTTCGGCTCTCCCTATAATTTGACCCTCATTTATAATAACCTCAAAGTCATTTAGATTTACCAGCCGGATAATGAATTTATTTGCTTTACTAACAAGCGAAGTTGCTACCGTAACACCACTAGTCCCTATCTCGCACGGCTCTATTAACAATGACTCACCCGGTATATATTTATTTGTTTTACACATTATCATCATTTCGCATCTAGGTGGAACTTTAACGTCCTGGAGAGAACAAATTTTCCCCTGTTTTATTTTTCGTTTAATTACTCTGTCATGTGCGTCCTTACCTTTATAACCCATTTCGTAATTTGTTGCTTTACCTTTTCTTTCCCTTTCAATACCATTATTATTTTTAGCATTTGATGCGTCATATTTATATTTATTTCCCACATACTCTTTTCCATTTTTATCTAATTTACCTATATTATCACAGTTAATAACGTGACTACCTTTACTATTTTGTTCATTTTGTATAACCTCATTTCTATCTTCCCCCTGTATAACTATCATACCTTCCTACGATACTTTCAAGTTTGTTCTCCTTCTGTAGAGTCTGAACAACGCCTGAAACTATATCACCGTATGTCACACTTCCCTTGCTTTGAGTCCAAGCATGACTTACCCTGGCTTTATTTTCCCCTGTTTGGTTGTTATTTATTTTTTGTACCAACGATTTATTTTTAATTTTATTTTTTTCATTAATTATTTTATCGTATAATAGTACATCTTTACTTTTTATTTGATTCCTACTCATGTGAGGTTTATTTATGCCCACATTAACTACATTTTGACTAACCCCCGTATCACTTGGTATTGGTAAGTTGTCATTTATAACCCCCGTATATCCATCATCATTTTTACACATGACTTTAATTTTATTTTTTACCTTGATTGGCTACTCTTAGGTTAACCTCCATATCATTTGATCTTGGGGAGTTAATTTTTATGTCCCTTGTATATTTTTTAATTATATCTAAGTCCTCATCAGCATCACTGTCGTCACTAATGTCACCGTATGTGGTAACTATGATATCCGGGTATAATGTTACCTCTGATTCATTTTTCCCTAACTCTACACGTACACATTTATTTCCAAAAACACATTCCTCAAAGTATCTCTTAAGTTTTAAAAAGATATCCTCGACATTAAAATATTTCAATATTTTATTTACTTCTGTATAACAAAAATTAACAAACCCTATAATATCCAGTTTAGTTTGTGCTATCCTTTTATAAGCTAGTAACACTTTCACTTTTACGTAGGTATTCTCACCAAAAATTAAAATATTTATCATTACCTTCAATAATATACAAAGTAATAATATACAAAAATAGGAAATATGTCTTTTTTATTATTTTTTAAGTTAACTTTTATTTTTTTCGATTTGTTTATCATACTCATGGTCCAAATTACACTTAGTTAATGTATAACAACTACAATCATTTTTCCTATTTTCCCTATCATTTTCCAAATTGTCACCTCCTTCTTCACACCCTGTATTATTTAATATATCATCCTGATCAAAAATAGTTATTTCATAATCCCATATTTTTAAAACATTTTTATCGTAACAAATAGTGGCTTCATTCATTAACAAAAAATCTCGGCCTAGAATACCCTGCGCATCAATTGGTAAATTTTCGTCACAAATAATAACATCGAAACTACATATTTTGGAGAGTTTTCCTAAACTAAAATTTAATTTGGCTGTACCAACAATTGGTACTATATGACCTGTTACTGCCGTTAAATGTTTATTTTCGATACCCTCTGAATTTAATAAATTTTCTATACCAGGGCATACTTCTTTTCGTACTAGAGTAACTGCAGACCCTGTATCTAGCAAAAATGTCAACAATTTACCGTTTACTACAAAATTAACCCATTTTGGATCATTTTTTCTATTTAAATTTAATGTGGGGATTTGTAATAACTCTATATTTTGTAATTTTGAAGGATTGTTAATATTTTTATTTATTGTTGTGAAGGATACCTCCCTTCCCGTCGAGGTGTAACAGGAGGGACTTGATAGTTTAAAGAATTTTCATTTCCCTGAATACTATCTATGCCATTTTCTCTAGCCTGTTCTACATTTCCCCTAGACCATGTTTTATGTCCATAATTTTGCGAGCTATAACAATTTTTATTTTTCACCCAACATTGTTCTTCACTATGGCCCTTTTTATTACAAAAGTTACAACTTTTTATAGTCCTAACTTCATGTGGAACTAATGCCCTACCATTATCTCTAAAAACTGACTGATCATTCGAATTTCTTTTATTTTTGTGCCAACAATTTTCTTCTAAATGGTTTGGTTTTCTACACAAAGTGCAAATAATTTTTTTACCTTTAAAATAACAATTTTGCATTGCGTGATTATTTTTATGACAAATTTTACAACCATTTGAATTAATTTCGGTATGATAAAGAGGGGATATTTTATTTCGACTTTTTATTGTCGATTGATTTAATTCCTCAAAATTTGCTATCTCCACTGCCTTATCTATATTTAAATTTGTTTCTCTCATAAACATAGTTCCAATTTTATCAATGAGTTCCCTTTTTAAACCTATTTTAAATTGATTTAAAACCAACTGGTTACATTTTTTTTCTAAACCTAGTGCCTCGCCTTGTACTGCATTCTCCAGGTCCTCCTCCAAAATCTGCCTACCTAATAATTTTATTCTGGTGGAAAAATTTATTACTGTCTGATCAAAACGCTGGTAACATCGCCCTAAATTTATCAAAGCTTGTCCAGATATTTTAAGGGGTGAAAATCGGGTAATAAATTTACTTTTAAACTCGCTATACTTTATGGTATCCAATTGCTTATCGGATTTAAAAAAAATTAAATGCCTCACCACTTAATCTGTATTTAATTAAATTTAAAGTAGTTTCCTCATTCCATGTGTCTAATTTTGCCCTTTTTTCAATCTTTTCAAAATAATCTCTAACATTTTCTTTTCCTGAAAATGATTCTACAGTATTGGCAATCATGCCCAATGACATAAAAGATTGAACTAAGGGTTGACTACCCTCTTTTGAGGTTTCCTGCATTTTATTCTTTGCGTCACAAAACAGTGGTTTAAAAAAAATCAATATATATATAAAAAATGGAATAAATCCCTTTCGCTGCCACCAAACTTTTTGTTACAAACCCTTAGTAGGGCCTGCAGGTAACGTGGACCGAACCCCAAGCCTTCAGAGCCGGTGCTCGTAGCCCAAATATTGATTTTTCAACCCCAGTTTTGCCACACCAAGAACTACAGGATTTCAAGAATTAAATGGAAAAAAACAACTCGTTTTACGTTTTTTGTCAGGTTTATTTAATTTAATTCAAACCTCAAACTTGTTAAAATATTAAACGTACTAAACAAATAAAACAAAGATTTAATTTTTAATTAAAAATTTAAAAAAAAAAAAAAAAGAAAATATATTATAAAAAAAAAATATGTTTCTGTCTCAGAGGATCAGTATTTTAAATAAGTAAGTGTGACTTACGAAAAAAAAACCCACCCCCAAATCTCGATTACGAGTAAATGGAAATCAAAACATTTCAAAACTACAAAACAACAATTTAAAACAAAAGTATACTTATCAGTTTTCTCCAAGCGTCTCGGCTCTCGTGGCCACTGTCTGTGCTTCCACACACTTATATTTTACTCACGAATTTATTTCTTTAAGTTTTATCTTTTAAATGTTCAAATGTTCACTCATACACATGGATGAAACAGTTAGTTTAATTTTAGTTGATTACCTATCCTTTATTTATAATTTTGGGCAAATTTTTAATTCTATTAATAATTTTTAAATAATTTACTTGGATCTCAATTCAGATTAATTCAAAAATCATGACACCGCCCGCGTGTTCTACTCTTCGATGTCCGTACCCGATCTCCCTTTTCTCCCCGACATCCGCTCGCCGGTTCTTTATCAGTTCTTTTCTCATAGCAACTGCAACTTTGCAAATTACTTTTCCACCTACGCGGCCTTACATTGTATGACGGCTCATATTCATGATTTATACAGGGTGGTGTCACAGAATTAAGTAGAATAATTTCTTTACATCAGGATGATATATACTGGTATAAGAAAGTTATGTGTTGGCCACATCAGATATTTAATAAATAAAAACAAGTAGTGACTTTATACCTTGTTTTTTAAATGATTACTATTATAATACCAGAAATTCCAAAACAACCCCATTTGGCGGCCGAACAGGGGTACATTCAGCCTATGCGTAAAGGTTTTTTTTAATAACTAACAGAAAAAGTTGTAAAATATTGCAATTAAAATAACGTGCTACAATTTGTAGGTAAATGTTCAACTGACTTACTCATGCCACGTAATTTATTTAAAACAATATTTATGATTTTTTTCACGCCATGAAAATCATTGAGGCCGAACGTGCCCCACTCTCCACTACTGTCGCCGCCATTGTGATGCAGACAGAAATAAAGTTAATAAAAATGTGAATTTAGGAGAGTTTGGTCAATCTAATTATGCTACTTGTAGTTTAAACCACTAATAAAGTAATCACTTGTATGTTGACAGGTTAAATCACTCAAATTTGTGTATACAAGAAAAAAGTTAGAATTTTTTTTGTCTAAAAATTCATCATTTTTGGAGCGCGCTTGTTTTCTCGGCCTACAATGTGCATATTTTACCATGAACTGGTCTGCGTTGATAAATTTTGGTACCACAATGCTTTTAAAAATCTATTGAAATATCACAATATTAAAACAAGTAAAGTATGAAAGCCTGCGAGTCCTACATTTTGTATAAATATTATATCACGTTGCAAAGTGCACGAAAATTAAAAAAAACCATGCCGTTGGCAGCTGCAGGCAGCGAAACTCTCCGCGATAAGGACAACATAAGGAGCAAGATGTGTTATTCATATACGGCCTGCAACAGATTATCAAAAAATACATTGCATAGTTTATACACTTTACATTTTAGACATGAATTGTTACTGCTGCAGAACATATTTAAGATGTTATTTGTGGCTGACATTCGTAATTCTCAGTGAAATTGGTCTTCCCATAAGACTTCTCATAAGACGTTTTATTTCTTTAAGAATCCTCTTTAGCACTTCTTGTAGAGTTTTCTGGTTTATTGGATTTCACGTCTGTTAGATAGGGATTTAAAGTATATCAGTATAACATCAATCACTTCATTTGGCACTTTTTTAGAAAAAGAATAATTAGGAAAACAGATTTCTCCGATAGTTAAAATTTAACTTGTTGTCTTTATTACTAAAGATCGCAAGTAAATAGTACATTCCAGGTCTATACATATTGTATCCTACAAAGGTATACATCATTGTGAAAAATAGACGTTTTTGGTATTTGCAGAAGCACAATGTTAACCCTTTCACTGCGGCAGCGGTGCTCTCTATACGGGTCGTCATAACGGCTGCGGTAACCGCTTGCGACAGTATACGCTTCCAGCAGTTAACCCCCCAAAGGGGTTCTTAAAAAAAAACAGTTTATGTTAAGTAAAAACTTAATTTTAAATATAAAAATAAAACATTTTTACAACAAAACATTTTTGGTTTAGTAAAATATCTATATTAACAGGTTGGCAATGAACAACAATATTATCAATATTTTTGTCGTCAGAACTGGAGCCATTATCAGATTCATCATTCTCATAATTATCTATTTTCCTCAAAATCTTTTTCATCACTATTAATTAAGATGTTATATAATTCGTCCTCAGATAACCATTTCTCTTTCTGAGGCCTAAACTTAGCCATTTTCAGTAAAAAAACTCATAAAACCATATGCACTACGCATTAGTTTTATTTCATAAATAGTTGACAGGGTGACGTATCGTTCACCTAAAAAAAATGAAATATTGAATGACTGCAACCTTACAAACAAATATTTGCATCACTGGTTGCATGTACATTAGATATGTTCGTCTTCTGCAGTTGAACCCCAAACAATTCATGTGGTAAATATAGCTTTTACAAAACTATCCCGGATTTTGTTCACTGTATGGTATTGTGAACAGACCTGCTTGTAAGTAAAAAGGTAGATATTTCTCAACCCAATATAAACGTGTCCTTTTTGAAAAATTTCATACGAGTATATTTTAATTATGCTCCTGTTACCTATGTAGATGTTGAAAAGTCGTTTTCCTCGTGTAAATGGATTTTGAACGACAGGCGTCAAAAGTTGTAGTGTTTATAATTTCTTAAATAACAGAATTATTTAATGAAAAATAAGTGTCGCAAAAAATAATTATAGCAACAATGGTATATTATAAAAGTTATTAATATTATTGCTAATATTATAATAGTAATCGATAATTGGAAATGAAAAGCTCTGTTTCTCACACATGTTAATTGATGCTATTGATATTATTGTAATAGTACCTCACTGATATTACTAATAGATATTAATATTTTCTCCATTTTTTAGGAATAATTTATACAGGATGAAGTAAATTTGCTACTCTCTAAACACTTTTTAACCGAACAGAATTCGTAAAATTTAACAGACAGATGTCAGATACTGTTGTCTAATTGTTGTCAACCAAAAGTGACATAAGAAATCAGAAAAAATTTTCCGATTCCTTCGTCACATTCCGAGCAAGACCAGTAAAAATGTATTTTCCTTACCTTGCCTTAAAGACAGTCCTGACATCAATAGAACTTATTACATTTCTAATACAATTCTGTAGTTTGTTTACGTTATATCTCATTTGATAAACTTCATTTTCTTATACGACTCCAAAAATATAAATCTAAAGAGATTATATCCGGCGAACGTACTGAATAGGGTCGTCTATAGTCATTCACTTCTCCGCAAAGCTCTTCTGACTTCAACAAAATTATGGACAGGTATTCCGTCTTACTGGAAATAGATTTCTTGTCGGGTGTCCAACTCCAGATCGTCGAAAAATTCTCTCAAAATAGTAGTCAGAAATGCATGTAACGTTGTCCTGTCAATGAACCTTAGTAAAAATATGAACCAATTCTGGCTCCGAACAGACCACATCAAACATTGACAGTAAAACATATCTGTGGATTACGTGGTGATTTTTTCTATTGTATAAGCGACGGTTAGCGAAATTTGCCTCGTTGTTCCAAATAATTTTTCGCTGATCTTGAGGACATTTCACAGTAAACCATCTACAAAACTTTATTCTTCTGTTGCTGTCACCTTCCGCGTTTGAACAATTTGGTATGTAAATTTATGTTTCTTCCTCGAATAATAGTATTAAAAGCAATGCTGGTTTCTCTAGACAAATCACTTATTGAATTATTCGGATGGGCCTCAAAATATGCCAAAACAGTAATTTCAATTTCTCTTGATACCAGTCTTTATATATTCTTGACAAAAACACTTTCATTGCTTATCTTCTTACTAAATCTTCGATAGAGCTTTAAAAAGTAACGCCGGCGCCGGCTCGGTACTTCACGGACAGGGAATAATTCGATATAAAGTTGAAAGGTTCTTTGGCAATTTTTCTGACAAAGCAAATATGCTGCCATTATATCACATTGCAAAATGCGAAAAAAGGCATTTTCATTAGTATAAAACTGAGAATAACAGTAAATAACAACCACAATTATTATTTTGACCCTTGAGAATACCCGACAACACGAAATGTTTTTTGTTTCAGGGATACTTGATTATTAAAAGGTTTAAAATAGTCTTTAAATAACTTGGTTATTTTCTATTTTATGAAAAAAAGTTACAGAAGTACTTTTGTTCAGAAATAGATTTTAAATCAGTTAGGACAAATCAAAAATAGGCATTTTTGGAAGTAAATTGAGAATTGGTTGCTCGATTGTTTTTCTGTTTTTTCTGTCGTAATTAACAAAAAAAAATGTTACTAGTTTGCTAAATAAACCGAGTTCGTAGTTCCAATGATAACGGAGTTTGCAATGGTGCCCACTTAATTTGCTTCGCCCTGTACATATATTTCTAAACTTTACCAGCACTCGTGAAACTGCATTTTATGTAACCAGGCAGAGTATACATAGTCTGGCACGTGTTTATTTTTTTATGTAATTGACCCTAGAAATTTCGTGACTTGTTTTCTTCTTATAAAATATATTACATTTATAATCATGTATTATTCGAATTGCAAATAATGAGATATGCAATGATCATGGTTGCGGTATAATTTACAATTGTAATTCTTTTGTATTATTTAAACAAATAAATATATCAAACCAATACAGGCACGTCAATAATGTTTGCTAGACTTCTTTAGGAGTTATTATTGATATTGATGTCACGGTAACTCACGGAAATGCAAAAAATTTTAATTAGCAGTGGCAGTGAAGTTTTAGGGCATACAAATAATAATAATAATAATAATAATAATAAGGGGTGCAAAGGACCGGCAACCTCCACGTTGGTGCACCCTGGACAGGCAGAGGCAACTCTGCCTGACTAATGCCGGCCGGGAGTACCAGGGCTAACTACCCTGGTACTCTTTTTACTATGGTTCCATATAACCTTAGAAGGGCCCCTCACATTCGACCTTAGTCGGATGGAGGTCAAGGACAGATGGGAGGGGCCTTATCGGACGGTCCTAACGATGATAACAATGCGATTGTACATGGACGCTTTAAGTGGACGAGGGAACTTCGGGATGACTTACTGACCTGCCGCGAGAGTAGCGAACCTGAGCGAAGGGGATACATGGCGCGAAATGCATCCAGAGCATCGCGCCTTCTCTCAACAACATCTGAGAGATCAGGTATCCTTTCTGCTCAGGACAGGTTATGTAAGGGCACCCCGTCAGCCGGAAGAACTGCCAGCCGCAGTCCCACCGCGGCAATTATTAGCTGATGGGGAACATCCTTTAGAGTTCACCGATGTAGACTTAAGGACGAGGGTTAGCCTTAACACCAGGGCTAACCTAAAGCCACAAGACCTAGCTAGAATGGACGAGGTCATCGATGAGGAAATTCCGGAAGATGCCGACATCTGGCAAATCAACAGTGCCATGTACAACGCTACGAAGCAACTCGTCCCCCGTGAGAGGTCAACCAATCACGGGGTCGAGAAAGCCAAGCGGCGTGTATAGAAAATCGAGGGCAAGATACAGTCGGCCAGACAACACGCTTCTCGGATCCAGAGTGTGGTGGAATATAAGACGACTGGTAGAGTTTTTACTCCCAGAATCCGGCGCATAGCAGCCGGATTAAGACGTCAACACCATACTCTAAATCTGACAGTGATGCTTACTATCAAGCAGCACTGTCTAGATAGGATCCGAGCGCTCATGGCGATAAAGAAAACATTGAAGAGGCGGGTGAGGAGTATGGAACAAAACAATTTGTTCCGTACGAATCCTTCCCGCCTCTTTCAAGAGCCACAGCGTGTTGTAGATAATCCGCCGACTGTAGATGATGTCGAAACCTTCTGGAAGGGAATCTACGAAACGACGCGTCCATTCAATAGCGACACTCCAGCAATTGTACACTTCGAGGCTCTGTGTCACAGACATCGTGAAGAGCCAGATGAAGTGTGCACGGCAATCAGTACGGAGGAAGTCCAGCAAGCACTTGTTGGTACCAAGAACTTCGCTGCCCCGGACCCAGACGGCATTAACAACTGGTGGTGGAAGAAATTTCCTTCCACTCACCGCCGTCTGGCGCGAGTTTTCAACTCATGGTGGAACGAGGGGCAGCAGATTCCGGACTGGTTTGTCGAGGGACGTACTGTGTTTATCCCCAAAAAGGGGGATCTTTCCGACCCGAGAAATTATAGGCCGATCACTTGCCTCAACTCCTGCTACAAGATATTTACACGTATCTTGTATGCTAGGACACTGAGGTCTGTTGGTCCGGTTTTCCAGCAGATACATGAACAGCGTGGTGTCAAGAAGGGCATGGCAGGTTGCAAGGACAGCCTGCTGATAGACCGCTGTATTACACAGGATTCTGTGCAATACAAGCGGAATCTATCGATGGCCTGGATTGACTACCGCAAGGCATTTGATACAACATCGCACGAACTATTGTTGCACTTGCTCGAATGTCTTGCGGTACCAGCACCACTAGTGAGATGAATCGAACAGCTGCTGCCACTCTGGAAGACTCGCTTCACCATAACATCAGGTGCACAGCGGGTCACGACAGAGCAGGTGGCATTTAGGAGGGGAGTTTTCCAGGGCGACTCCCTGAGTCCTCTCCTGTTCTGAATCTCACTGCTACCGTTGTCTGCTGGGCTCCGCCAAACCCGCGGATATCAATGTGGACCACCCAGCGACCGGAGGCATAAGGTCACCCATCTATTTTATATGGATGATCTTAAACTTTATGCCTCCGGAGAGCGCGAACTACAAAACGCTCTTAGGGTGGTCGAAGAATATGCGCTGGCAATTGGTATGGAGTTCGGATTGGACAAATGTGCAGTCGTCCACCTCAAGAGAGGACGATGCGGGGAATTTCCTGAAGATGCGCAGCTCGCAGACGGAAGCATCCTAAGACATCTGGATGCCGGAGAGACCTATACATACCTGGGTGTGCAACAAAGGCACATCCAAGATGTAACACAAATAAAGGATTCTCTCCGCGGCAAGTACAGACACCGCCTCCGAAAGATTTGGTCTTCCGAACTTTCGGGGAAGAACAAGGTGTCTGCAACTAACATGCTTGCCGTTCCGAATCTGCTCTACTCCTTCGGAGTAGTAAAGTGGAGGGTAGATGAGCTGCGCCAATTAGACAGAGATACCCGCAAGATGATGAATATTCACAGAAGTATTCATCCTAGATCGTCCGTTCCTCGTGTGTACCTCCCACGTCAACGGGGGGGCCGAGTACTCTTGAGCCTGGAGTGTACGCATGGCAGAGTAGTACTGAGTATGGCATGTAACATACTCAGGAGCTAAGATCCCCTCTTGCGGTTTGTAAAACATCACGAAACTGTAGGAGTGGGAGCAGGATTGTTCAAGGCAGCAACAAGAGCCGCAGATGAACTCGGTCTCGCATTTGATATTAGGCGAGGAGGCCGGCGAGGTGCTGATGTTGAGTCAGTCACCGAACTTCAGCCAAATCGTCTGAAAGCCCGAATTAGAGCTGCCGAACAGGAAAATCTGTTTCGGCAGCACGTCGATAAACCCCAGCATGGTGTCTTCTATAAGAACATAGAAACACTGGGTTTATCGACCAGGCTGACCTTCGTCTTTCTAAGGTCAGCAGGGCTTAAGTTGGAGACCGAGGGATTCATTATGGCCTGCCAAGATGGTGTTATCAACACCTTGGTCTACCGTAGCCGCGTGTGGCGTGTAGAGGTTCCTGATATCAACTGCAGGACCTGCCATCAGGCGCCGGAATCGCTCATGCACTTACTTTCTGCATGCCCTATATATGCGATTTCGGCCTACATCCACCGACATAACGCGGCTTTACGAGTGCTATACTACCATCTAAGGCACTCGTACGGGGTAGACCAGACACCAGTGCTGCCTTACGTCCCCGGAGATATTGAGTCCGTTGTCGAGAACGAGAAATGCCGGATTTACTGGAACTACTCGTTCCCGACTGTCAGGCTAATCCAAGCCAACAAGCCTGACATAGTCCTCCTCGACTATCAACTCAAGGTGATGTATGTTATCGAGTTCTCGGCACCTGCGGAGAAAAACATCACCTTGAAGGAGGAGGAGAAACGGACCAAATATCGCGATCTCCAGTACGAGCTCCAAGTGCTGTACCTAGGCTACTCGGTCAAAATGGTCGTCCTTATTATCGGTATACTCGGAGGGATAAAGCCTACGTTGCTCTCGGAACTGAAGATCATACCGGCCTGCAAAAAACCTGCCGAGTGGCTGGCAGGTCAAATGCAGAAGGCGGTCATTCTGGGTTCTCTCCGTCTGCTTAGGGCACACGATTCTGGTATCTACAGTCACTAACCCTGCGGGATGTGGGGAGTGGCTGTAGTTGATGCGCCGGCGCGCCTCCCGTGAGGCGTCGGAGGCCACGGGAGGACTGACCGGCATCGGGAAACCGAAAAAGAAATAATAATAATAATACCAATAGTACCATCCTGTACAAGACAGATAAGAAAGCTCTCCTGATAGATGTTGCAATCCCAAATAACCACAATATAGAGTTGAAGTTCAACGAGAAATTTATAAAGTATACTAACCTCAGGCGCGAAATTCAAGAGATATGGGAGTTGGAGACTGCGAAGGTGGTGCCCATCATCATTTCCTCCATGGGATTAATACCGAAGACGCTAAAGAACGGTATAAGAGACATAGGGATACCCTGGAATACTTGCCGTGCTATACAGAAGTCGGTCATTTTAGATGCTACAAACATAGTCCGGTCGTTCCTGGAGTAGTAGGATCGAAGTCTTTATCTTGCTAATAATAGCCGATCTAGACTTTAAGACCAGAGAAATTTGAGAAGGAAAAAAAAAGAAAAATAATAATAATAATAAGTCAGAGACCGAGGGATTCATTATTGCCTGCCAAGATGGTGTTATCAACACCTTCGTCTAACGTAGCCGCGTGTGGCGTGTAGAGGTTCCTGATATCAACTGCAGGACCTGCCATCAGGCGCCGGAATCGCTCATGCACTTACTTTCTGAATGCCCCATATACGCGATTTCGGCCTGCATTCACCGACAAAACGCGGCATTACGAGTGCTATACTACCATCTAAGGCACTCGTACGAAGTAGACCAGACACCAGTGCTGCCTTACGTCCCCGGTGATATTGAGTCCGTTGTCGAGAACGAGAAATGCCGGATTTACTGGAACTACTCGTTCCCGACTGTCAGGCTAATCCAAGCCAACAAGCCTGACATAGTCCTCCTCGACCATCAACTCGAGGTGATGTATGTCATCGAGTTCTCGGCACCTGCGGAGAAAAACAATAATAATAATAATGATAATAATAATAATTGATGGCGGCGTTCATGTAAATGCTCTTCCACGCAACCAATTTTAGTAGTATATATGATCATGCGTAATACATATTGTGATAAACAAAACATAGTTAAGGGAAGACAAAAAAGCTGATAAATAATAAGAATTATGTAATATTGCTAAGCACTCTACCAGATAGTTAAGTCTTTGACATGTCTTCTGATAGTAACACCTTGTTGGAAGTCCTTGATACTGTGGGGTATCCTGTTAAATATACTGACTGCAATGTAAGACAATCATCTTTCAAATAAAGCAGTTCTATGTTTTGGCATCCTAAATAAATTACAGTAGCGTGTGGAACATTGATGTGTGTCATCACCTGTTACAAGCTAATTAAATACATATTCAGATAGTTAGGTTTCCATAATTTTGTATATAAGGTATGCCATATGAATCTGAAATCTTTCATTTAAGTTTAACCATTTTGGTTTTTAAGAATTTACTGGATATGTGATCGAATTTACGGAGATTAAAACAGAATCTTACACAAGCATTTTGTATTTTTTGTAAGCTTTCATTGTCTCTATTTCTTAAGGCAGGCCAGTAAACTACATCGCAGTAAGCAATATTAGAATGAATTAAGGATTCTCATAATTTCAGTTTCACATCCACGTTTAGATAATGTCAATGCATAGAGAGTGATTTTAATTTTGCACAAGATTTTTATACTATATGGCCGACATGTTTAGAGAACCTTAAGTCCACATTTATGTAAAGGCTAAGATTTTTAAAAGATTTTAAAACTACATTGTTGAGTTTAATTCAAAGATTAGGGGAATTTATTACATCTTCCCTATGCGGCCCAAAGAGCAACATAAAATATATATAGATATACAGATCTTTATTGGTCCCAGATGTACATTTATTGTGTATTGACTACTAAAAAACGTATTACTATATATCTAAAAATATTATAAGAATCATCTGAAATTATAGGTTGTCGTAGATAAAAGAATAACACGAGTATTAAACTTTTAAAGATAAACAAAGTTAAAACAATGTATTATATAACGACAAACAACGGTAAAAATAAAACATTAAAACAATAAAGAATCATAATTTCAGAAAAATCGTTTGATAAGAAATCTTAAAAATCGTAGAATCCACTTTTAGCGAATATCGTTTAATTACAAATTTAAATTGTTTAGATTCAAGTTCTGAGGCGGCATTTGATAAGACAATAAAATATATTGCATAAATAATTCCCCGTCCCATTTATAATCATGGATAATCCTAAAAACTCTTAAATAATCCAGCACACAGAAACGACAGATAGAAAAGGCCAGTGAGGTTCAAAATTTAAACAAAGCAGGAACTAGTTCCGTATATCCCAAAAAAGGAAAGAACTATGAAGCACGGATATTTGCTTCATAGTTATTGCCCAGCGCAGAAAAAATCCATGGATGTCATATCCTGTAATCTGACCTGCTAAACTAGAGCCTCGGGTGATTAACCAGTTGTACTCAAATAATCGATTTAAGTATTCATTGACAATTTTGCTGACGCACCACACTATTGATAATAAACATTGACACTTGCTGCAAAGGTGAAATATTAAAAACTGTGTCAATTTTGTTTCCAATATGTTTAGGTAAACTTTAGCAATAAAGTATTGGTCAAAGAAGTAAGGTCCAATAATACTGTTCCCTATTATTATGGAACACTACACATTTATTCTAATTCTTCTTAGCTATTGCATACTAACTAAAAATGGATTTTGCTCTAGAGGTCTAGGTTATGTGACACCGTGTAAATACATTTTCACACATTAACCTATTTCAACTAGAGCACGTCACATATACTGCACTGGACGCACCTTTAGTGAACCAAGTTGGCATCATCTGGATATGATTAAAACTGATGATGTTAATTTGATTGGTGAAACGCTCGTTGAGTGCATTGTATGAAGTTTTGGTATTTTGTGAAAAATAACGTCAGTATTAGCTTCTTCTTCAGGATTACCTACTGGTATGCCAATTGAACAAATCACTATCAGTAAATCATGATTAATCAGTCCATATCACAATTTTGTAAAATAAATTGGTCTGATTACACTTTTCTAAAAATAACTGACAAACGTTTACACGTCTATTCAACGACAACCACGTTGTTAACCATCGTTAACAAATGATTTGCCGTGCAATAACGGAGGGATCAGATTATCGTATTATGTAATAATAGTTTTATCATTATTGACAAGGAATATTAAAGAAATATATTATTATTTTCAAGCTCTTCTAAATTATATTGCTAACTACTACCTGCGTGATTTTACTACTCCTTTTCTTTTTGTTGCTGGTAATTATAATACTTTCGGTGTTCATACTTATTTCTCTCCAAATAAGGATATAGGAAGATCACAAACTGTCATATTTGATATTGATACAAAAAGCAATATAATACCAAAGAAATTTTCCTTTCAGTTTTGAGAACGGAGTCAGAGAATATTCCGAAACGTCAATATAAAATATTGGACGCTTAAGTTTTCATTTTAAGGTTAACGTTTTTTAGACATTTATTGCACAGACAAAAACCATTTTTGAAAACCACCTGACTGGTCCTGAATTTATAGGACAGTGGCTTAATGATTACTCAAAAAGGGTGTGAGGAAACACAAATCATCAATTTGATACCTCAATCAAAATCAAATGTCAACAAGTATAACGGAAATTTGACAGGTTAAGTACTACCTATTTTACAAAAAAAAAAAAACATTTATCGTTATCCAGTAGAGTAATGATAATCATTTCAACAACACTAGTTACTGAATTCGAATTTTTACAAGACCGTTCAAACTATCGTTAGAAAATAGTAAACAACAGTCATTATTGTGATACGTTATACAACAAAAATTCAAAATTCAGCAATAAAAATTTATTGCTGAATTTTGCAGTTATTGATCAATCAATAAATCGAAAATGATTACAAATAGCCAAAGCCGTTTTTCAATTCTACATTACATCGTCAAAAAATATACAGGGTGTTCCATTTGAAAAAATAGAGAATTCAGTTCAAATAGTTGTAAATTTAAAAATTATTTTTGGCCATCCTGTATATTTTTAGGAAATGAAAATGGCTCATAACCGGTACTTACATATTTTTTCTTAAAATTGATAATTGTTACTGTACTAATTTTTTAATATACATGTGTAAATGGTATAATTTCAACAAAAAAAATCATTACATCTAAGTGGTTGGGAGACAGTTAATAATAATACAGGAGTGGTAGAAGGCGACGAAAATGTTTAAAAAACTGTTCTGATATACATGGCATTCTATTTAAAAAAATTTTAGTTAAACCTGTAGATTAAATATGATTTGAACGAAACAACTACTCAGCGGGCAAATACCCCGACCTGCATTGGATTATACCTTCAAATCATGATAGATTGGTAGCCAATCTCATTTGTCAATTCCTAACCAGACATAGACCGGTTTCGAACTTATTAGTTCTCCTCAGTATGCCATAGGTTATGGAACAGACAGATGATAGTGGCCAACCTGATAGTCATATACTGACTAAGGTAAATTGAGTAGTGGTGAGAGGTATGTGAAACTTCTCACCTGTAGAATTGTCTTGGCTCACGCTGTATATTCAAAAATAATTTCTAGTTGTAGACTTTTTTTGTTTAGTTTATTTATGTTTTTAAATCAAGTTTCTAGCTATCGTAGAACTCGACATATCGAAGTCGAACGCACTATTGATTGCCTCACCCTCTATATTAACAGATAACAGCCAAAATTGCATATCAACGATAAAGGATTCTTCATTTCCGAATTTTACGTTTTTTTTTTTTTTGTGTAAATTAATATCCCTCCTGTATGGCGACTACTTGAATTACACTGAATTGTGTTGTACCCCTTTATATACAGTTCATTATCGTAAATATTTTCAGTTGTACAGGGTAGGCAAATTTCGATGTTTGTATAGGGTAACTCGGTAACTGTAAGAGATACAAAAAAATAGAAGGCACATTTTTTATCTCTTTTTTTGAGACAAGTTCACTGGCGCAAACAAAAATTTGCTATCGTCTTTTGTTTTTGAGTTATAAACAAAAGTTCGATTTTTCGACTTTTAGATACTAGTCAATTTCTTGGTTGTTTGTAAAATTATGGAAAAGTAACTGTTACATTCTTGAGGCACTATTTTCTGTATAATACAGTGACGTCGAGAAAATTTAAAAAAAAAAGTGCAATTTCGAGTTATGGCTTAAAGTTGTATTTTTTTAAATCATCATAGTTGGTTATGATTTAGTTAAAAACAAAATTTTTTTTTTCTTCAAACTATATATGAAGGAGTCTAAGCCGATTCAGCGGGTGCGTCCAATTTAAAATTAATGAAGTGAACTGTATTAAACCAAATCTATAAAAATAGTAATTCAAGCGTTTGAAAACTTACCAAATTTGTGGTGAGTTGGTATCTTCCACTGTCGATCTTAATATGAAAGGGAGAGGATAGGGATGAAGGGAAGTTTGAAGTTTCCATTATTATCTAATAATGCAATTGTGAGAAAATTGATTAATTGTAAACTCACTCCTTATCACATACACAGGTAAAAATAATAAAATTATTGAGAAATGCGTAAATAGGCGTGCAATCGCGAACATGCTAGTTTTCTATCTGTCTACTAGTCCCCTATGCTAATCACTCGAGCTCGTAGCGCAAGTTTTTTTAAGGCATACCAAGAAAAACATACATAAATTAAAATTCCTATAATTGTATGTGTAAGTATTTAATAGCGAAAATAATCTTTTAGTAGATTACTTTTTTGCGTTTTTTTATATTAATTTCAAGTAGGCGTGTGTCATCTATGACAGTGTTTATCCGTTTGTCAATAAATTGCGTATTAATAATTTTGGTTCCGTCATAACTAAACCCTATTTAAATGAAAGAGTGAAGATGTCTTTCGAAAATTACGAGAAATATGATATGCTAGAATGCTTTAATTCAAAGTAATAACGATTGTGATATTGCATCCGAAATATATTTCAATCGCTATTCAGAAAGAAGACAACCTAATGAAGCTATTTTTAAGAGGTTAAAAGAAAATCTTGTCAATTGTGAGTCCCTCAACAAACCAAGACCAAAAAATTACATCATTGAAGATGCTAAAGAAACTTCTATAACTGTAATTGGAATGGCGGTTGCAAATTCTTCAATTTCAAGTCGTCAAATTGAAGTGATTCTGGGATTTCAAGATGTCGAGCTTTGGGTACTTTGAAGACACACAAATTCAGGCCTTACACAGTAAGGAAACAACATCATCTGCAAACAACTGATCTTCAGCAACGACTGGAGTTTTACATATGGTATCGTTAACAAAGTCAACAAGATCCATTCTTCTCTAGAAATGTAGTTTGCACAGATAAAGCCTCCATTAGCAGTGCAGGAATTCTCAACATACTTGGTATGATATGAACCCTCACAGTACCGTTGATGTGCGATCTCAGGGACGTTTTGGTTTTAGTGTTTGGTGTAGAGCAATCGTGTTTTAACATGTCATATATATCAAGAAAATCTTAATAGTACAGGGTACTACGAAATCTTAAACCAGAAAATTATTGAGGAATTTGTGGACAATCTACCCTTAATTGAGGCAAGAAATCAGTTCTTCCAACAAGATGGTGCACCACCTCATATTATCAGGACCATTTCAGAATTATTAAATACCAATTTTGGAAATAACTGGATGGGAAGTAACGGACTTATCGCCACTGGATTTTTTCTTTTGGGGCCACATTAAAGTCAAATTATACAAGATAATGAGTACCGACATAAATAAACTAAGACAAAATTTTATAGATCGTGTGAATTCCATTTCAAATCTTCATATTTATAATGCAGTTCAGGTGTTATGAAGACGTGTAATTTAGGTATCGAACATAAGGGACATTAGTTTGAACATTTATTTTAATTTGAATTTTTATTTTGTAATTGTAATGTATTATAAAATTAGATATAAATATTTGATATTTTCGCCTTGGCTTGTTGAAGGACCCACAGTTAATGAGAGTTTCTTTTAACCTCTTAAAAATAGCTTTATTAGGTGGTCTTCTTTCTGGATAGCGATTGAAATATATTTCGGATGCAATATCACAATCGTTATTACTTTGATAAAGCATTCTGGCATATCATATTTCTCGTAATTTTCGTAAAACATCTTCACTTTTACGATTAAATGAGGTGTAATCATGAAAGAAATAGAATTATGATGTGCAAGTTACTGACAAACGGATAAACATTGTTATAGATGACACACGCCTACTTGGAATAAATATAAAAAACGCAAAAGTAATCTACTAAAAGATTATTTTTGCTATTAAATACTTACACATCAAATGCTACCCCACATATGATATATAGTTTAAAAGAGAAAAAAAATCCTTTTTACTATACCATAGCCAACTGATTCCCGTTTAAAAAAATAAAGCTTTATGCCATAACTGGAAAATGCACCTTCTTTTTTTAAATTTTCTCGATGCCACTGTAATATACAGAATGTAAAAGTCGTTCTTTCATAACTATACAAACAACCAAGATACTGACATGTGTCTAAAGTCGAAAAATCGAACTTTTATTTATAACTCGAAAACAAAAGACGATAGCAAATTTTTGTTTTCGCCAGTGAATTTGTCACAAAAAAAGAGATCGAGATTGTGTCTTCCGTTTTTTCTTTGTATCTCTTACGGGTATCGAATTACCCTATATAAACATCGAATTTTGCCCACCCTATACACGTTTCAGTTAAACATAACATATTGGGCTTATATTCATTAACATAATTAATTATTTCCTCTTTATTTTTATAATGCATTTAGGCAGGTTAAAAATATGCCCCCAACATTCTGCAATTGCTATATATTATATGAGGTTTTCTTTTTAATTATTTCAACATCTTTCAAATAACATTCATATTTAATATCGATAGCTGTGTGATTGAAATCCAGATTTAGATTAAGTTTTTCATTGGCTTTCACACCTTCACACAGTTTGTACACTTCATATTTTTCATTTTACACTCATCACTCGAATAATTTCCCGCACATAATATACACCTAATATTCTCGTTACAATTTTTAATTTCATGCATCTTTTTACGCCAAAATGCTCAAACATCTTGCAGTTTCTCCATCCCACGTGTAGAACTTGTTTTTCCTTAGTCACTAGAAGGGTAAAGGTTGTTGGGTCAGCATCAATAATAACACTAATTGACCTCTATTAATTCTTGTCTTTATAATGACTTCAAACTTAAAATTATCTGTCTCAGGAATTTTGTTTTGACGGATTATTTTTGCAGTCAGTTCAGTTTTATCTTCTTCATGTACCCCAATGATAATAATCCTTGGGTTTAACTTCTTTCGTACCTCTACTTTGTATTATTATCCCATCTAGTTTTCGATATTTTCTCTTACTGCACTTAACGGTCCAGCATCAGAGCATTTTACTAAAACGCCGCATGTATTATTCTTCCCAACTTATAGATCAGTTGAGTCTATGTTTGCTCTCAAGTCTACTTTAATCTTTTCTTCCCCTTGAACATTTTTGGGTTTGATTACAAGAACATGTTCTGACTTTCTAGTAATTTTTGAGTACAAAGGTTTTTCAACAACTGACTCCCTTGGTTTCAGTTTTTTAATTTCACTTTGTAAGTGTTAAACTGTTTTGTTTTGCTCGTAAATAACTTTATATTCCAAGTATAATTTCTCCTTTATTTCATTGATAATTTGGGTGACACCTGTACATTCGCATGCGGCTGCTAATTCACGACTTTTGGCTCCCCGTGTCTCAGTCATTTACCATTATACCTAATATTGTTTGTGTTCACTTCTTTTACAAATATGTAATTGGGTTGGAATATGTTTATGGTACTCTGAACGCAGAAAACACCGGAGCGTTCCAACGCACAACCACACCGCACAGGGACCATGCAGTACTGAATCTTCATGATAAATTACCGGATGCTTTCATGAAATACGTTATATGAGGCAAGTTTATGAAATATCTCGAAATTGCTGGAATGGCAGACGAGGATGAAATGAATAGTCAGCAAAGTCCGCAAACCTTACGCTATTAAATTTAGTTTTGTGGAAATATCTGAAAAGTCGCGTTTGCTTAAATCGTTCTAGTAGATATGATCAGTTTAGCCAGATATGGTTTCTAATGTAGAAAGAGAATTCATTGATCGGCAAAAACACTGTCAAGTTGCAAACAGATATCAATTTATTGAAGCAATGGAGCCAACAGCCATCTCTCGTGGTATTTGGCGGATGCGCCGGGCAATTTCCGACGTGAAAATATGATGGAAACCTTTTAAGTTGTTGATATGGTATAAGTTTCCCATTCTATAATATTTTTGTAGAAACAACTAAATATGCCTTCAAGATTGCCTGGGATAGAGACTGGGCCTTTACCTGCAGTATGTGAACTACTACTACTTAGTTCATGCACATATTACCATATGCAATGTTTCTAAAAAATTTAATATTCCGTCGTGTCTCTCAACCACGAATTTCTTAATATAAATTTGGATCTCCAATGGGAAATCTAGTTACATTTCAATTTATTATTGGTAAAAATTAGTGAGTCCATGTTACCACACTGTGTTTCCATTTGTCAGTTGTCATCTTTGGACGATTTGTTTATGTGATGTATTAATTATTGTACACTTTGTCTGATTTGTCAGTTTTATTAGATTTGTTCTGTATTTATTAGTTTTTGAGCGGTATTTTGTTATTATTGTTTAGTGTAGAACTTCTCTGTGCACTTAATTAAAAATGCATTGTTTGGTTCCTGGTTGCAAGAGTTCCACCAGAAAAAAAAGGTGTAACGGTTATTCGTAAGTCTGGTAGTATTCAAACACCAATAGGTTTTCTTTAAAAGCTGGATAGTTTTGTAATTTTTTTATAATAATTTTTTAACCGTTTTACTCTTCTCAAATGTAAAATATTTTTTTCCTCAAATAGTATTAACTAATTTGTAATACACGACTTTGATAATAACACAACTTTTCTACTAGTTGCCAATAATCAGTAGTAATATCACAAGAGAGGGAGAATAAATTGAAAATAATTCGACAGTTTTTCGAAAACCTGTTGCTTAGCAATAGACATGAAATCCCATAGGGCTCAAGTGGCTATTTCCTAATGACAACAAGTTTGAGAAAAGAGCCGGAGAATTATTTTCTGATTTATTCTCACTCTTGAATGGTATTCGAAAGTTTTTTAATGTTTAAATACAAAATATAAATATTGTCTGAACGTTATGTGTATCATTCTCTAAGTTTTTCTTTTTCTTTTTTGGGACTTACTACCACATGAATAATTCTTCGTTATCTAAAAAATATAGTTAGTTAACCAGTATGTTACTGGAAAAATAAACCTCTGTGCTTGTGACTTTATGTCAAAAGATTAGTCAGAGGATGCTTTTTGACAACTAATATGAGAGACAAAAATAATAATATAATTCCCTAACGTTTCGAAAACGAAGCTGTTTCCTTTTTCAAAGTT
The DNA here is from genome assembly GCA_029963845.1 of Rhamnusium bicolor. NCBI lineage: Eukaryota > Metazoa > Arthropoda > Insecta > Coleoptera > Cerambycidae > Rhamnusium > Rhamnusium bicolor. Next base: position 2,483,890 of record JANEYF010004054.1, on the reverse strand, counting down.
ATTTAACTTTTTTTAGAATATGTCAAGCATGAAACTTGACACATTATTTGTTTATGTAATATCCACAAATAATTACATAGAACTGTTGATACTTAAAAATTATACAATATTAATTTTGTTTAATTCTTCTTTTAACATCGGCAACCACGTTATACCAAAATCTACAGAGCAATGTGATAAACATTTTTCTTCGTTCAATAATATTATTGCCGATTCCTTAATTTTTCTTATTTTGCTGTCCGCTTCTTTCATTAATATTTTTGCCGGATCCCAGTTTATTTTATTTCCATTTTCCCAAGCATGGTCGCACATTTTCGATTTTTCAATTTCACCCTTTCTAATATAACTATTATTCTCACCTAACCCTACATAAATAAATAACTTTGAAAAAAGGAAACAGATTCGTTTCCGACATGTTAGGGAATTATATTATTATTTTTGTGTCTCATATTAGTTGCCAAAAAACAACCTCTGACTCACGGCTTATAAAGAAAACGGTTACCGCATTCACGCTCTAGCCTATCAGATCGCGAAACGTCACAAATGGCTCTCTTCATCTCACTTTCATTAACTTCTCACTCCAATTCACATGAAAGTCCGTTATTATTTAGAGAAAATAAAGAAATTTGAACTGATTGATTGATTAATGATTACAGTTTAAAAATTTAATACCATCATACTAAGAAATACTGTAGGTTCAGATCTGAAATTTGAAGTCTAACTAACTTAGCACTAAAAACTACACATGCGTTATTATTAGGCAACAAAAACTAATATTAACTTATTCAGCAATTTTTTCAATCATTTTTAATAAACGTAGGTAGGTAGTAATTATAGGCATTTCAATAATTATTTATGAAATTAAACCCAACAAATAGTATTTTGACATGGCATTTATATTAAAATAAATATAGACAAGTTAATATTTTAAAAATTTAATAAAAATATACCTCATGCATACAAATAATTTAAAAAGTGTCACTAAATCACACACTATTTGATACAACAAATTATTTATTATTTAAATAATAACAATGAAAGTGGCCTTCTCTTCTTACAAACTCCTTCTTACTGCTAGCTACACTGGCCTCGTAGTAATCATATGTATTACACAGTGTTACATATTTAGACAAGATAGACAGGAACACAAGATAGAGAAAATATTTTTAATGTTTTTCTTTTTTTAATAACTCGATAGAAATATTTGCCTCCTCTAGTTTCATTTGAATTCGTGCAGCATCTCGTTGTTTTTTACTACTGTTTTGTAATTCTTCATCACTTCACTTTCTTGACAATCTTACTTTATTTAAGTATATTTCACCAAGAACCAACCGCTGACTCCATTCAATTAATATTGATAGATAGTTGATTGTGCCAGTCAGCCAGTACCTATATCATCCACTTATTTTTTTTCGCTCACGCTTTCTGCACGTCTAGTTCTATTTTCTTTTTCAGGCCTACAGTCAACTTTAATATTGTTTTTAAGAATTTTGAAGGCACGGCGGCTATATAAAGAATAAATGTTTAATATTTATATTATTCTTCAAATTAGTTGCATGACTTATTACCTGATAATTTTAACTTCCTTTTTATTTCGGCATTCATCAAATAATACACCAGTTTTAGGATCTCATATTTCTTTACGGTGGCAGGCTTTTATCTAATTATTTCTTTTATTTTCAGCCTTTGGAAAGTTGTAAATAGTGAAATGAAATATCTAAACTATGTTTTCTGTCTTTTTTGATAGCTGTTACATACAGTTACTGCACATCTGGCCCCAGTCATTTTTATTCTATTGGAAAAAATTAGGTAACTTTAAATAAACGAAGTTGCAAATTAGGCTTGCTTTGGTACAATACCTAAATTAATAAAACAAGAAGGATACTAATTAATCATTAATATGAAGCACAAATCATGGTTAACATATTCACTCACAGAAAATAATAAAATACTCACTTCTCATTTTATAAATTAATATATGTATATACATACACAAATTTTATAGGTTGAGTACTAGTGTCTTATTCACTAAAATTCACATGGAATTATTAGTTAAAATGTAATAATCGCTTATCTTATATCTTGGCGAAAGAAGTAAAAGTCCAAACAAAGCAGAAATAGCAGAAATCGAAGAAAAACCAATATTAAAACTTAAAATAACATAAATGCAAAAATCGCTTTGAACAAAAAGTGAAAAAGCCCTTTGTGACGTCATTGACGTTTCACTCCACCATAATTTTATTAAATGCGACAACCGATTTGTTTATGAACCGTGCCTCTGACTAATCTTTTCACATAAAGTCACATGCGCAGAGGTTTATTTTTCCAGTAATATACTGGGTAACTAACTATATTTTTCAGATAACGAAGAATTATTCATGTGGTAGTTAAGTCCCAAAAAAGTGAAAGAAAAACACAATATAACTTTTTAACTTTTTTTTCAACAATTGTCTCAATTTAAACTAAATAAGATAATTTTATAGTGCGTCAAAATTAAACTGTGCTAAAGTTTTGAACATTAAAACACAATTAATGTAAATGTTTCGTCCGTGACTGGTATATTTTCTTCTAGTTTGTAATCCCTATCGTCACAAAATGATTGAGAAATGTTCCATATCGTAGTATTTTTACATGCATTTTCTTTAGTTTGTACGATAATTTCTTCCACTGACGCTGAACTGAATCGTTTTTGATTCATTTCTTAAAATTTAAGATAAAACTGATGACAGATGTCAAAACCATTATAAATTACCCACCCCTTATCATCGTTATTATTGCCTATAGAAAGAAACATTTTAAATAAAAGTTGTGTGGTTATGACTGAATTTTGTTAAAATGCTATCAATAGTACAGTAGCGTGCAGATTTCAAGGGATACAAAAAAATAATATATTTTTTTAATGTGATACCTTGCATGTTATTAAATTTCTGGAATGATCCTTTGTTCCTGATTTCAAAACTATATCATATATTACCATACCGTTTTTGAGTTATTAGACGTCGAATATCTTAGTTAAACTAGTTACTGTAAATATGGAAAAGTTAACATTATTAAAGTGAGCTATGGAAATGATAACTATTATGTTTGATATGTTTCTTTAATGAAACAATCAGAATTGTTTACAGTGAGAAAGAAAAAGTCCAAATATTTACTTGTTATATACAAAAATAAACGTGCAGCAAAAAGAGCATATAGGTTGTTGTATCCAATTCGTCCAATACCATCAGAAAATATGTTCAAAAATATGTACAGAAAGGTGAATAATACCTCTAGTTTTAGTAGAAAAAAGCGTGAAGTTCAAGCAAATCAGGAAGAACAGCTAGATTTACTGCTTCATTTCGAAGGTAAGCCCATCCATATTTATTCGAGAATAGCCTTTTTCGAAACGTATTATTTTTCAAAAAAATTCTGAGTGTAGTATAAATAATGCAGTCGATTAATTAAGTAAAACTTGTTCCAAAATCAAACGTACGTTAAAAAATAACAGCTACAGACCAAATAAAATTTTACCCGTACAAGTTTTAGCAGTAGCTCATAAAAGGAAAAGGCTGGACTTTTGCTGCCAGATGATTCAAAAGTTGGGTGAAGATCCTGATTTTTTTACTAAAATATTATGGACTGATTAATTATCCTTTTCTACGGCAGGAGTTTTTAATAGGAAAAATCGAAGATCGTGGGAGAACAAGCACAACAGAAAAAGATTGGTAAAATAAATAAAAAATCAGGAAGAAAAACTTACCGTTTGATGTGGAATTTTCAGAAACAAAATTGTTGGGCCTGTATTTTTTGATTATACTTTAACTGGAGTTACCTATCTGGAAATAATTATTCCAGAAGCAGAAAATATTCTTTTACATAATTTTCAGAAAGCCGAACTTGATGATATGATTTGGATGCACGATGAGGCAACTCCGCATAGTGTCCTACCCGTCTGAGATCATTTGAATAATGTATTCCCAATATTGATAGGGAATAATGGACCTATTAAATAGCCACCTAATAGTCCGGATTTGACCCCTATGGATTCATTTAATATAATATAATATAATAATAATAAAAGTATTCAAGTCATTAAAGACAGGATTCGACTTGAAATAAACAATCTGAATGTAAATAATGAAGCCATTTCCAGTGCAATTATAAATATAAGAAGACGTTATCAATTATGCATTGACAATAATGGTGGACACATCGAACATCTTTTATGAGTTATCATTTATTTATATCTAAATTTCCTAAATCTTTGTTATTTATTTTGTATAAATATTTGGTTTTTTCTTCCTCACTGTACACCATTTTGATTATTTCATTAAAGAAATGTCACTTATCAAACATAATAGTTGTCATTTTCATAGTTCACTTTAATAATGTTAACTTTTCCATATTTACAATAACTAGTTTGTCTAAGATATTCGACGTTTAATAATTCAAAAACGGTATATGGTAGGGGTAATATATGGCATATTTTTGAAATCAGGAACAAAGGATCATTCCAAAAATTTAATAAAATACAGGGTATTATATTTAAAAAAATATATTATTTTTTTGTGTCCCCTGAAATCTGCATGCTACTGCACTTTTGATAGCATTTTTAATAAAATACAGTCATAACCACACAACTTTTATTTAATTATTTCTTCTATAGGCAATAATTACGATGATAAGAGGTGAGTAATTTATAATGAATAACCCGTACATCAAATAATTTTTACCATCTTTAGGTGGTCTTTGACCACCCTGTACAACTCTACATGTAATTTTAGATTCACCATTCTGTAGCCTCTTACATTCTCATGCATTTATCGATAAGTACATCCAACGGGTATTACACATTTATACGTTTATTTATAGAAAACCATTAACTTAGAACACCATTTACCGCTACATTTATCTCTATATACAGCGCGGGAAAAGCATGGAATAATATTCGACGCACGTTTTTCCTTTTTCTTTTTTTCGCAAAAATGCTCAAACACATCAAGTGACATAGGCGAAAATAAACATTTCAATAAATATTATCAACATTGCCTTTTCGGTCAAATTGAAAAGAGTTATAACATTTGCTTTAAATAATACAGACTGCACATTTTTCCAGGTTTTGATAAAGTTCTCTATTGAAAAAACAATTATTGCAAATTTGTAGGGTATTGATAGATAAATTGATAATTATGTTTATTAGTTCATATGTGAATACATTTTGCCCAAATGGGTGTTGATCATGTCACAACAGATCAGATATATAATAGATACACACTGGATCTACAATATATACAACAGTAAAATAATATAAAATACATATATAATAATCATATGTTTAAAATTGCAGTATTTTTTAAAAAAAAATTCCAATGTATAATATAGTTTTGATCACAGATAAGTTCTAAGTTTAGTTTTAAGATTTTTTAAGGGATGGTCTCTGATATATATATATATATATATATATATATATATATATATATATATATATATATATATATATATATATATATATATATATATATATATATATATATATGTAATTAAATATGATTTGAAGGAAACAACTACTCGCGGGCAAATACCCCGACCTGCATTGAATTACACTTTCAGATCATGATAGATCGATAGCCAATATCATTTGTTAATTCCTAACTAGACATAGATCGATTTCGAACTTATTTGTTCTCTAGTATGCCATAGGCTATGGAACAGACAAATGATAGTGGCCAACCTGCTAGTTATATACTAACTATGGTGAAGTGAATAGTGGTGAGAGGTATGAAACTTCTCATATGGTCTGAATGCTACCATCCGACCGACATCCTCGATGTCTCTGTGGCGGATAACGACTTGCATCACAGCAAGTACCGAGAGCGGCGACCCCTAGCCCAGGTGGACTAAACTAATGTTATTAAATATGATTTGAAGGAAACAACTACTCAGCGGGCAAATTCCCCGACCTGCATTGAATTACACCTTCAAATCATGATAATCGATAGTCAATATCATTTGTCAATTTCTAACCAGACATAGATCGATTTCGAACTTATTTGTTCTCTTCAGTATGCCATAGGTTATGGAACAGACAAATGATAGTGGCCAACCTGCTAGTTATATACTAACTATGGTGAAGTGAATAGTGGTGAGAGGTATGAAACTTCTCATATGGTCTGAATGCTACTATCCGACCGACATCGACATCCTCGATGTCTCTGTGGCTGATAGCGGGTATTTGCCCGCTAAGTAGTTGTTTTCTTCAAATCATATTTAATAACATTAGTTTAGTCCACCTGGGCTAGGGGTCGCCGCTCTCGGTACTTGCTGTGATGCAAGTCGCTATCCGCCACAGAGACATCGAGGATATCGGTCGGATAGTAGCATTCAGACCATATGAGAAGTTTCATACCTCTCACCACTATTCACTTCACAATAGTTAGTATATAACTAGCAGGTTGGCCACTATCATTTGTCTGTTCCATAACCTATGGCATACTGAAAAGAACAAATAAGTTCGAAATCGATCTATGTCTGGTTAGGAATTGACAAATGATATTGGCTATCGATCTATCATGGTTTGAAGGTGTAATTCAATGCAGGTCGGCGTATTGGCCCGCTGAATAGTTGTTTCCTTCAAATCATATTTAATAGTTTAGTCCACCTGGGCTAGGGGTCGCCGCTCTCGGTACTTGCTGTGATGCAAGTCGCTATCCGCCACAGAGACATCGAGGATGTCGGTCGGATAGTAGCATTCAGACCATATGAGAAGTTTCATACCTCTCACCACTATTCACTTCACCATAGTTAATATATAACTAGCAGGTTGGCCACTATCATTTGTCTGTTCCATAACCTATGGCATACTGAAGAGAACAAATAAGTTCGAAATCGATCTATGTCTGGTTAGGAATTGGCTATCGATCTATCATGATTTGAAAGTGTAATTCAGTGCAGGTCGGGGTATTTGCCCGCTGAGTAGTTGTTTCCTTCAAATCATATTTAATAACATTAGTTTAGTCCACCTGGGCTAGGGGTCGCCGCTCTCGGTACTTGCTGTGATGCATGCATGCATGTATATATATATATATATATATATATATATATATATATATATATATATATATATATATATATATATATATATATATATATATATATATATATATTGTTTTTCAGGTTTTCGCGGGTGGAGAATGTTAAATTCGTTTTCCGGGTATACTCCCCGCGTAGGTGATAGGTCCCGAGAGGGACCGTGGTTGTCTGAACGACGTTTCGGCAGAATCTCATCTGCCATCTTCAGGTTCTAACAGATAACTGCTTACTGCGGCTTCTGGTTACTCGAACTGAAATGCCGAAACGTCGTTCAGACAACCACACGGTCCCTCTCGGGACCTATCCTACGCGGGAGTATACCCGGAAAACGAATTTAATATATATATATATATATATATATATATATATATATATATATATATATATATATATATATATATATATATATATATATATATATATATATATGTATATGTATATATGGCAACTTGTTAAATATTTTTATAACATTATGATGAACACTGTTTTGTATATAATTAAAATTTGGTTTTTGTATCGCTAAAATATCATTCTTATTTCGAGTATTATAAAGATGTCCTCCTTTACAATCTAAAAACATTCATTTATTTTCTACCACAAAAATTACAGATTTATTTATATGTATATAAATTTACTAGTGTTAGAATTTTAAAAATATGTACACAAGACTCTGTTTGTTTCATTTGAAGAATACTTCTCAAACATTATTTTTTGTAAAATAAGTGCAGAGTTTGCCTAGAATATTACACCATATCGTAATTTTGACAGAATGTATGCATGGTATGCACTAAGAGTTGCCTCAGTATTAACCTGTTCAGATAAGGTTTTTAAAGCAAAACAGTATTTTGACAGAGATTTCGCCACTATATCTATGCGGCTTCTCCAGTTTAATCGTTAGTCAATATTTATCCCTAAAAAGAATACCAGTTTTATTTCTACATTCTTAATCTCAATGGCAGGGATCTTTCTGTTTGCTTCTCTAGTATATTAGTTAAGTTTTTGAGATATTTAGTCTTGAATTGTTGAATGCGAACCAGATTTCAAATGTATTCATAGCATTTGTTTTATTATTCTTTAATCTATCATTGTTGTATTCACTGAATATAATAGGTGTATATAAAATCATATCATTAATGATGTTAGAAGGTAATTTATTTGTATATAATTTATAGAGAAATGGTCCTAAGATTAATCTTTGTGGGACCCCCTTTTAATTTTACAGTATTCACTTTTACATCTGTGTTAATTACATATTGAACACTCCATTTGAAAAACATAAATTTATTTACAAGTACAAGGTATATGATATCAGATTTGCAGCCTCTTTTAAGAGAATTACTGGAATTTGGTCCTCACCAACAGATTCTTTATTTTTCAAAGAATTAATGAAATGCAGTATTTCCTTTGGATCAGTTGGATTGAACAAAAAGTTTCTTGTGTTTACTTTTATTTTAGCATAATCACAAGCAAGATTGTTATTATTGTCTTGGCACGCATTTATAAAATAACTATCAGTTATTTTATAAATATAATTTTCAATTATCGATGTCTGTTTTTCACTACTGTTTGTAATTTTTTTGAATAATGTCCATGTAGCTTTTATTTTATTTTTCAGAGTTTATTATGTACTTTGAATTTGATAATTGTTTCGCTTTTAGAACAACTTTTTTAAAATCTTACAATAATTGTTATAGGCATCATTATTTACCTGTCCAGCTTCTGTTTATGTAAAACCCGCTTGTTTGCATAGAAAATTTTTATACCATTCGTGATCCACTCATGTGAATTTTTGGTTAGATTCACCTTTTTGGGGACAAATATAATTCTGTAGATCTGAGTTAGTTTACCAATAAAAACACTGCATGCCTTGTCAGCATTATTTAGACTATATATTACACTCCAATCAAATTGAAGAACTGTATAAGTCTATCTTTAGAAAAGAAAATCTTGATTTTAGTGAGATTTGGCTTTTGGTTCTTTGGAGGTTTTGTAATACGATCTGGTATTTTAATACTAATGGATATTGGAAATGAAAAAAGTGACAAATTTATATCTAAGGAATGAAAATAGGTAGCCAATGGACCAAATATTTTTAATTGTACAAATAATAGTTAATGCAATATCAAAAAAAAAACAACTATGCAGCTACGAACACGTGTTTCGGTTATTGCTCCTCATCGGCGCAGCGTAGCTAAGGAATTGTATCTAGGATAAATCAGGAAAAGAAAGTACACAAGGCTAGAAAGTATAGCACACAGTACCCAATTAATGCCTTCATGTTCCCATGTGCCACATATGAGATCTCGATGAGCATAGTCGCCACATAAAGGTCTCGATGAGCATAATCGCCACATAAATCTCTATGTACACTACCCGTTTCCACCTAACAAATACAAACAAAATAATATTATTTATTTCTGTAATGTAAATATACAGATTCTTACTTCAAAACATGATTGTCACGTAGAGCACACCCAACTCTAAAACCAAAGCGTCCCTGAGATCGCACGTCAGCCGTACGGCGAGGGTTCATATTAGATCAATAGTGCCCGTTATACCTGTTGAAAATTCCTGCACTGCTAATGTAGGCTTCATCTGTCCAAACTACTTTTCTAGAGATGAACGGATTTTGTTGATTTTTTTGACGATACCATATGCAAAACTCCAACCGTCGCTGAGAAGCAATTGGTTGCAGATGATGTTGTTTCCTTATTTGATAAGGCTTGAATGTGTGTGTCTTCAGAATACCTAAAACTCGATGTCTTGAAATTCCAGAATCAGCTTCAATTTGACGATTTGAAATTGAAGGATTTGCAACCGCTATTCCAATTACAGTTATAGAAGTTTCTTCAACATCTTCAATGATGTAATTTTTTGGTCTTGGCTTGTTGAAGAACCCACAATTAATGAGAATTTCTTTTAACCTCTTAAAATTAGCTTCATTAGGTTGTCTTCTTTCTGGATAGCAATTGAAATATATTTTGGATGCAATATCACAGTTGTTATTACTTTGAATAAAGCATTCTGCATATATTTCTCGTAATTTTTGTAAGACATCTGCACTTTTACGATTAAATGAGGTGTAATTATGACGGAAACAAAATTATCAATATGCAATTTACTGACAAACGGATAAAAACTGTTATAGATGACACATGCCTACTTGGAATAAATATAAAAAGACGAAAAAGTAATCTACTAAAAGATTATTTTCGCTATTAAATACTTACACATCAAAAGCGATCCCACATATGAAATATAGTTTAAAAGAGAAAAAAGTTTCCTTTTTAACTAAACCATAGCCAACTATGATTCCCATTTAAAAAAATACAATTTTATGCCTTAACTCGAAATTGCATCTTTTTTTAAAATGTCCTTGACGCTACTGTATTATACAGAAAAAGTGCCTGAAGAATGTAAAAGTTGTTTTTTCATAACTTTACAAACAACCAAGATATTGACGTATCTAAATGTCGAAAAATCGGAACTTTTGTTTATAATTCGAAAACAAAAGAGGATAACAAATTTTTGTTTTCGCCAGTGAATGTGTCTCAAAAAAAGAGATCGAGAATGTGTCTTCCATTTTTTTGTATCTCTTGCAGTTACCGAGTTACCATACACGAACATCGAAATTTGCCCACCCTGTACATGAAGATGTAACGCTGAGTTTACTTAACAGAAGAAAAGTCTGTCACCAAATTGCTCCAATTCATAACATAAGTCATACAGTATTTTAAATATTTTTACAGGAAAAAAAAATGCATTCATATTAGTTCAAATTAGTCCATTAAAACGTTCAGGTCATTGTGCTGTTTGTCAGTCAATCTCTTCACTCTACAGTTAAAGAAATATCAAGACATTTTCATGTGACAAAAACAATTCCTAAAGAAAATTAAGTAAATTGGGGATGACACTGATCGCCAGATTTAGTTTTGCTAGACGTTATTACAAATGTACGACAGAAATTCAGGTACTGTTAAAAATATTTGTTTTCCGACGAGTCAACTTTCTGTTTAAACGGTATTGACAGAAGACAAAACGGTAGGTACTGGACACAACAGAATCCACATGGGATAATGGAAGTGAATACATAACGTCCACAGAAGGTGATGGTGTGGTATTGTAGATGACAGAGGATCCTCACTTTTTTGGAAACACTGATCGGTGAAATTTACTTACGATTTCTCTAGGAACATTTAACTCCTGCCTTAGCAATTTTCAAACGGAGAAAATCTAGATATCTCTCATATCGATATTATTTTTTCAACAAATTCTACTCCTTGACACTAGGCGGCGCGTGTCCGAAACTACAGATGGCTAGAAAGAATAGGGCGTATCGAATGGCCAGCTAGATTGCCGGATCTATCTTCTTTGGGCTATTTCCAATATTTCCATGACGTCATTACTAAAGTTCAATGGAAGCAAATTTTGACCATTGAACTTCACACAATTGCTGTGCATCGTTGAAAAAGTGAAGACCGTTTATGTGTGCTATGTTGTATTTAATTAAACCTATATATTGTACCAGTTCTCGTTTCTTTAATTTATTGCTAATTATGAATAAGAATTACACAAATTAACTAGCCCTGAGGATGCCAATAAAAGTTAGCTAAACGTCGACTAAATTCAAAATATAGTTTTTCTGTTTTTTGATTGACCTGTTCCCACTAAATTTATAATATCAATATATAGCAGGTCACTAAACCTTCAAGAAGTTAAAAAATCTACTTCTTCTCCAAGTGATTCTTTGTTATTTACTTTGTAATGGTTTTATCGAATTGAAACATTATTTTACTAATGCACTGTTGTATATATACATATATGTATATGTATATATATATATATATATATATATATATATATATATATATATATATATATATATATATATATATATATATATATATATATATATATATATATATATATATATATATATATATATATATATATATATATATATATATATATATATATATATATATATATATATATATATATATATATATATGATGTATATTTCAATACAAATATTTTAGAAATTTCCTCGATAATAACAACAATATAGTAAGTAAATAAGCAAAAACAATCTTTAATTTGTGAGTTTTTGCCTTGACAAAGACAGAGCGTCCTTTGTCCATTAAATATTCAATACGTATTTTCGAATATTGAAATATTGTCACCAATTTGAATTTCCAGGGTTTGTTTATTTTGATACATACATGAAGTGTTTCAAGGTAAACAAAAATAATATGCAGCCAGTCACTCGCATTGTCTCTAAGTCATCTGTTTGGTATTTCATACATTTTATGCGAAGTAATTATTGTTGATTTATGCACAATTTCGGTAGACAATTTACGCACGTTGTAACTAGATTTCCTTGAAAACTCCCTTATACAATTATCTGAAATTTGCGTACTTAGTTTTCTGCAAATATAATTCAACACATTTTACCTTAATTCTAAAGGAATGTTTATATATACAGTATATTGCACATTAGATGAACATCCCAAAATATCACCATTCTAATTCTGTTGCAAAATGACTCTTTGAACGTCACTTTAGTTTTAATAACAATTATTTTTATAAATAGTTATAAAATTAATGTCACTTTTTATCACTAGTTACAAAATGATGTAACTCATTGAAAAGTAAGTTAAGAATAGCTAAGTTTCTTTATTATACATATTTAGAATACCATGTTTTAATATCATTTTGATATGATTATTTTTCTAAATCCATCGCCAATGGCGATGATTTTCTTCTGGTAATGAGCGAAGACACCAAAGTGTTAGTGGCAGTAGTAGAAGTATCAATTTTAGTTTTCTTTCCCGCAATTTCGGCAAAAATTTTAGTAGAAATTCTTCTCTTATTCTCCATGGTATCCTTAACATATGCCTCGGTAACGGTAAAGTAGTTCAAGCCTTCGTGCCACTTCAATGTTAATGAATTAGTTCCACCAAAATTATCTTATAGTTAATAAAATTTAAACGATTCTACAAAGCTGTTGTATATAAATACAAATAAACAGAGTGCAAATACAAATATATAAACTATAATACAGAACAGTAAAAATAAAATTAAAATTAAAAAACACTGCATATACAGATTGGTATATTTATCGAAAAAACAAGAACTATCTTATAGTTAATGGTATATTATTGATTATTCTATAGTATATATAAATAAAAAACATACATAACAAAACAGTTGTACATAATAAAAAATTAAACCTAATATCACGTAGTTTTGCTACAGATCAACATACTAAAATACGATTTTAAATAGGCACTCTTCATTCAATATTAATTATTAATTTCTTGTTTACTGATGTGGTGTTTACTGACTAAAAAAGGTTTTAATATAATTTCTGCTAACACTGTTTTTAAAGAGATTTAATGATTTTACTTCAGGTGATAGTAAACACCACCCGCCCAATTGCTGGCATAAAACAACTAGCTGGTGGTTGTACTTATTGACCGGTAGCTCAGTTAGCAGGTCGTGAATAAAGGCTTTGATTGATCTGAGTTCTCACCAAAATTTAAGCTGGGCGCCAGGACTTTTGCAAGTAACAAATAACTAAGAGTTTACTTTAATAGATAAAGATAACGTTAATCCTTGAAATCAGTTTGGAAGGGAGTCGCATAAAAATATATTATTAGATATAAATTATAATAATGACTGATATGTACATATGTACAAAATTTACATAGGCTCAGATGGCCTCTTTTAGTTAAAAGAATATAGTTTAGGTTGAAGACCATCAAAATAAACTAGGTACAGCTATGATAATAAACAAAGTGAAATAGGTATTCACTATATTTTATATTAAAAGAAAGTAACCTTCGGGAAAATAGAATTTAGAATGTCTGGTCACAGACAGACAAATAGAAAGATAACTTAGATAAATATTATAAAACAATATGATAATTGTCAAAACAAAGGTAACGTTAAGTTAAATTATTTATTAGATCCTGGTGGAGATGTAATAATGAATTCCAGATAAAGTTAACTAAAGATATATAGCTTGACTATATGTTTACTGCAGAAAATTAAAAACTAATCAATTGGCAGAAAACTAGGCAGGTATCTTTGCCAAGGATCTAGGAAGGCTCTACTAGAGCAGCGTTTCTAACTAAATAATAAGTAAACGTTCAAATAAGCACTCGATATTTTAAATTTAGAAAAACCTTACGCTACAGAGGTCTGGTTGGTAAATATAAGCACTGGTATAAAATGATATACCACAAAACAAATGCACCATGTTAGGTAATTCTCACAAAGGTTATGTACAAATATCTTTCCTACAAAAGGGGTAGGTACCAAACTTCAAATATCACCAGGTTAAACTTTTCACTACATTTCAATCTGTATTTTTCCTTGCACAACAGTCCCTGTTCTATCTTATTTTTCAGCATAAGTTATATTCAGATATATTTTTGTGGCATTCAAGTTTTACTAGAAGCAATATTCATACAAGATTGCCGAGAAAGAAGTTATTCCAAATTTGAATATGATTTTGAAGGCCTTCTTTGAAAGCTTCCAGGGATCCAGTTTTATTTATAAAAATGGGTGATTTTATTTTTTTGCTTTATTTTTAGAATCTGTTTTTTAAATTTTTTATAAATCTGTTTATAATTTTTTTCTCCCGTTTTTTGTTGTAATGAATAGTAACTATTTCCATCCTAACATGAATAATGAAATAAAGCATTGAAAATATTGTTTTCATTTTATCCTATTTTATTTTTAGAATCTATTTTTTTAAGTTTATATAATGTCTTTTACAAATATTCTTATAAAATATTTTTGTTAAAATAAATGATAAAAAATATCTGTTCATTTCCAATTAGGAAAAATACATATATCTTTGGAACTCCTTTGGAATTTCCTAGAATTCCATGTAATTATTTTAGAATTTCTTGGAATTCCTTTAGAATGCCTTGGAATTCCTTTAGAATCCCTTGGAATTCTTTTGAAATTCCTTGGCATTCCGTGGATTTCTTTGGAATTCTCTGGAAATCCTAGCCAAAATAATGGAATTCCGTGGAAGTACTTCGGAAGTAGGAGTTTGGTACACAGATTTTTGTCCACAGGTTTACCCCTCGAAATTTTTGCCATAAAAATGTATGTATGTCCCTCACCTACAGATCAATAATTTTGAAAATTTTTAATGACATTTGACACACCATTATTATTTTTTTCTACAACCGCCTAGAAAGTTAACTGTTAGATTTTTGAGTGGAAAATATATATTTACTGGCATAGCCCGGTAAAGTAACATAAGGGAACGGTCAAGTTTTTACCGATCTCTTGTCACTTTTGGTTGACAGCAATAGGATAGGTACATAATTAAAAACTCTAGGCAAAGCATCTGACATCTGTCAGTTAAATTTTATGAACTTTGCTTACAAAATACTTCAAGTTAAAAAGCGTTTTGAGAGTAGCAAAAAGGTTGCAGAAAAAATACTACACGCACACACCTCGAAAGTGTCAATCATTTTTCGGTCTTGTTACGTAAATAACTATTACAATGCAAATGTGGGGAGCACAACCACTTTTTTTTTCACGTAAATATACTTGACGAGATTCTTTAGATTTAGATTTTCCCATATTTAGATTTTTTTGTCTTGATAATAATATATCTCTTTTTTAATTAAAAGTGTTTGTGATAATCCTAAATAATAAATATTTATTTTTTAAACTGTTTACAATAATTAATTATTGATTTGTACATATTTTTTTAATCACAAATGGTCTGTTATTTTTATTTGGTTATAATGACCTTGCTGAGAAATGTGATAAATATATATTTTATAATAAAAACTTTGTTGACTTAATTGTGCGGCAGAAAATATGTACAGTTTTTACGATTTGCACGTCCATATAGGTAAATATAAAGATATTTTTAAAATACTCTATAAACTAATTTTAGTTTAAACATATTTGCACTGTGCTAACACATTTTTACGTACCTATTTATGGTTAATATATTTAGACTTATTTCATACAAACTTTAGATAAATATATCAAACCAATTACCTTCTTTAGTAATTAATTAAACAGTATCATTAACTAAATATTCATTTTTTGTTACTTTAATCGGTTCTGTTTATGTTCAAATTATTTTAAAAGTTATGATCATTTGTTTACTGAAATCAAGATGGTATTTAAATTTAAAATTGAAAATAAAATCGTCCTACCTGCTCCATGCTTTATTAGATTCTGAAATCGATTGATTTAATTAACAAAGTGTGAAGAATTTAGAAGCGTTTTTACAAAAATCTATACTTAACTATAATATATAAAACGTTTAGAAGAACCATTTTTTTTTGTTTCAAAACACTTAAAAGATAGTATGCGAGTAAAATTGCAGTGACGTGTTACAGGAAAATCAGAAGATATTTATCGAAAGCAAGCATGAGAACTATGTACTTATGCAAATGTTTTCTCGTGTCTCGTGTCATTGCTGTCTTTCGTACAGTTAAAATAAAAGATAGAAAACTATAAATGGCACAGATATAAAAATGTAGGCAAATAATGAGCTTTGAAGAAAATTTTTAACTGTAAATATCGCGTTAAAATAAATTCCAATATTTTAGAGCTACCTTAGAAAGTACATTTGCGATGGTATCATGTTATCGAAGTCAAAAAGCTTTCAAGTTGAAATAACTGAATTAATTCAATATTTTAATAAATAAGACTAATAAATTGATATAGGGAATTTGGATGTCATATCAGAAACAAAATTTAATCCTAATATTTCGAAAAATGCACAATAGTAATAAAATAAATTGTAATTTGGTCAATAAAAAATGGGACAGCTCTTTTCGTGTAGTGCAAAGGTGACTTTTAAATACATGTATCAATATTATGTAGACTATTAATATTAATAATAATAATCTCAATACACAACTAAATTTTAGCATAAATCTGTGATAAGAGTTGTCTCATTTTTTATTGTCCGCAACTGTACATACAAAAGCTGTTATTTATGTCATAATAATCAAATTCCCTAAGTCTACTAATAAAATTTGAAAAATATGGCTGCGATTCTGTTAAACATATTTGAGGTCATTGGACCCCTACAAAACATATTCTTTTGTGTTATTAAATCCTGAAAAAAAAACATATTTGACTTTTTCAACGAGGTATTTAGAAAGACAAGGTGCTTTTATTTGCACCTTTGAATCTGAAAACCATTGTGAATTTTTCTTCTCACCTTCTTTGTATATTAAGCCCCTGTCTTATAAATTATTTAAAAGCTTGTTAAATGAACTTCTACGCCAAAAAGGATTAGTCAGAGGTTGGTTTTTGAAAAAAAAATGTTTTCCTATGCAAGAATATCACACCTAAAAAAATATTAATCTGAATATGAAACCTAAATGTCAAATATAATTAGATGATTAAAAGTTGAGATTTCGGAATCTCTCTGATTAATAATAATAAACGTTTTAAATAATGTATAGGACGGTGGTTTAATACCCAAAGAAGGTGAGAAGAAACATAGAATACCACAAATAAATATACTATAGACAAAATACCATTGTGAATCTTGTGATTATGAGCCAACATTTTACCCACTGACATCCGATTTCAGCAAGACCTGTATTAGTCTAGGCAATAGCGTGAAAATTCGACGAAAGGTTACCGTCTGCCAGTTGGTAATCAAAGAGACCATATGAGTACCATACTTTTTTCTCTTTTGAAATTTTTGTATGGCGGCCGAATACGGAGGGGGAGGGGAATTTTTTTTAAACGAATGGTTACTGGTATTTGTCCGCATAGTTAGTTAGTATATGTACTCCATATACCTCAATTACTCTGGCAGACAAAACTTCCGGTCAGCGCGCGGTAACCGGAAATTGAAAAAAAAAATTTTAGTTACCAGACCAAACCTAGCGCAAAATGTTTGTTTTGGTGTGTAGAGTACTGTACTATAGTGGCAGACATTTCTATCAGTCGGTTTTTGAGCAATTTGCCATCAAAGTGGCGAAAAATGGATCAAAATTTTAAATGTTGATAAAAAATAGTTGAAATAAAAAAAGAAAACGTCTGCCCAGCCAGTTTATGGTTTACAAGGCACTAAAAAATCCTAACCTTGGCTGGCAGACATTTTGCCAAATTTAACCCCCCAAACCACCCCTTAAAGGGTTCTGGAGTGGGTTGGAACCTTTGATGTGAAGATAACGCTGACGTAGTTTTCCACGAAACCAAAACACTATATACTGCACTACCTTAAAGGGTAAAAAAAATTCAGTTTTTCGTGTCTGTACTTTTTTTCTTATAAATATTAAAAAAAGTTCTTTGGATATGTTATAACAGTAGAAAAAATATGAAAAATTTGAGCTTTTTTTAACCCTTTCAGGCGTGGTTTGGAGGGCTTAAATTTAGCAAAAATGCCTGCCAGGAAAGGTTAGGGTTTTTAGTGCCTTGTGAACCACAAGTTGGTTGGGCAGACGTTTTTTTAATCTTATTTTTATCTTTTCAAATTTTGATCCATTTTTCACCAATTTGATGGCAAATTGTTCAAAAAACCTATCGATAGAAATGTCTGCCACTATAGTACAGTACTGTACACACCAAAATAAACATTTTGCGCTAGGTTTGGTCCAGCAACTAAAAATTCGTTATTCCAATTTCCGGTTACCGCCTGCCGATGGAGGTTTTGTCTGCCAGCGTAATTGGGGTATGTGGAATACATATACTAACTACCTGTGCGGACAAATATCGGTAAAGATTGGCCATACCAAAAATTTCCAAAGAGAAAAAGTATTGTACTCATATGGTCTCTTTGATTACCGACTGGCAGACGGCAACCTTTCATCATCGAATTTGCACGTTATTGCTTAGAATATATCTATAAATTTAAAAGCATTAGGTGCCCAAAATATCGCACCACTGTTTATAATAGAATCTGAATTACATCTTGGGTATCTGCGTAAAATGAAATTCCATCCTAATCGGGAATAAATTATCAATTAATATTTATGTTTCCACTATGAATCGATCTATCTATCTTTGCAACCATCTGGTTAATAGTGAATTTACACACTTAGCTCTAAGCTCATCATATAAAATCTAAAATAATCTTAATTATTTCTTCTAATATGCACGATGAGCGAATCAGTGACCAATATCTACACCATTACCAACTTAGTTTGTTGGAGCCTACGAACTCAGTTAAATTTGCAGGCTACTATAAATTTTTCCGCTGATGAGAAAAACAACTGAATAGCATTTCCAAATTATTGGCGGAAATAATATTTTTTTAAATGAAACGACACCCTGCATATTTTCAGATATTGCAGAAGAAAATTAAATTCTAAACAAAAACTATCCTACAAACATAGTAAGTTATTTATAATTACCTTTGCTAATTGAAATTGGACCATATTTTAATTGTTGACCACAGGGTGTCTCACAAGGAACTGCATCGAACGATATAGCGAAAATCATGTGCAAGAAAATTTTGAAAATTTAGAGAACTACTAATGGCAGTGTAGCCAATCCAACTAAAATAATTTGCATCGACTTCTGGGTTTAGCAGAAGTCGATACCAACTTGCTTATTTTAAATGGAACACCCTATATATTTTAGGGTTTTCGTAAAGAGCATAAAATTCTGAGTGAAAAATATGTAGAATACCCTATGCATAACCCAGCCGTTTCAGAGATATTTGACATTTTAAAAAAAAATTTGACAGGTGTAATGGTTTACAATAACCTTTATAACTTTCTTCGTGTAAAAGATACTCATTTACATTTCGGCATACAGAAAAACCATAAGGTGAGCTATGCTCTGCAGTTTAAAGAAATTCAATAATAGTATACCAAGTGTTCGATTTTTAACGTTACATTTTGTAAACTTCAAACCGCGAAAACTTGCTTAAGTCAAATGGACCACTTTGTATTTTTTTACATCAAGTTATGTAAAATTAAATAAATTTTTTTATGTAAGCATTATGGGGGTTTAAGTTACAACTTTTTGAAATATTTGCGATTTTCTTAGAAATTAAAGAATTTTTATTAAAAATTGTATCAAATTAGCCATGATTAGAAACAATCAGTAATGTCAGTCATTGTCTTATGTCAAAAAATGCCACCGCGTTTAAATAGCACCCATGAAGACTTTTTAAATTTGTTTATTATTTATGGAGAATGTGATAAAGTAATATCAAGAACTTGCAGTACATTTGTTACTAGATATCCACAATAACGGAAAATAACACTAAACACTGTAACATGCCTATTAGTTAGATTGAAGACACTTTGCATAAACTAATATTGCTAAGACAAAATCAACTAAGAACATGATTCTATTTTAATTTAATAATTGTTCAAAATTCCGCCCTCGAACCTCCACACATTTTTCGCACCTTCGAATTAGTTCTTCACTGGTAGCGCTTCTAATTGAATCCTGTGATAAAATTTGAAATACGTTCTTACTCTCTGCATACAATCTTCAATAGTTATGAATGGGCTCTCATAAACTATTTTTAATAGTTCTCCAAATAAAATAATCTAAAATTGATAAATAGGGCGAGCGAGGAGGCCATAGGAAAGGTCCATTATTGGCGATCCATTGATCGTAAAAAAGTTTCTTGTAAAAAATTATTTTCAAATACTCGTTATGTGGGGGAGCACCGTCGTCGTGCTGATAAAAAATGTTTCTATGTTCGGCGAGAGGTAAATTTTCTAAATAGTTATTATTCAAATTTTGTAAAATATTTAGATATATTTCACCTAAATAAACAAAAACAAAAAAAATTAACTATACATATTAGCAGAAGAAGAAATCTTTATAACTTACTGTTTAAATTTTCCTGATAAAATTATAATGCCACCAGTCTATCGGTTTTTATGACACAGTAAATATTGAACTTCCAACTTTCTTGAAAATTTCGCTCCCTGAACACAAGAGGATTCGAGTCACTCCAATAATGCGAATTGTGTCGATTAAAAAGTCCATTTTTGGTAAATTTAGCTTCATCTGACCATATAATATTTCCCAAATAAGAATCGTTGCCTACAAACTTTTTAGAACAAATTCACAAACATTTTCTCTTAGGAAATCTGTTTCTTTTAATCGTTGAGCCATTTGGAACGAAAACGGGTGAAATTTATGTTTAATTAAGATTTTGTGAACTGAATCCTTGCATACTCCCGATTCTAGAGCAGCTTGTCTTAATGACATTGGAAATGCATGAAAATATCCCAGAATTGCTATTTCTACGTTTTCGTCATCAACAACAGGCTTTCGCTTTTGAATTCTTGCCATGACAGAGCTATAGTTTTTAAAATTATCCAGTATGCGTTTTACAGTGTTTGGTGACGGTTTCCATTTTTGTGAATATCGAGTAGCAAATGTACTACAAGTTCTTGAAACTACTTTATCACATTCTCCATAAATAATAAACAAATTCAAAAAGTGTTCGTGGGTGTAATTTAAAAGCGGTGGTATTTTTTAACATAAGAGAATGACTGACGTTACTGATTGTTTCTAATCATGACTAATTTGATACAAATTTTAAAAAAAATTCTTGAATTTATAAGAAAATCGCAAATATTTCAAAAAGTTGTAACTTAAACTCCCACAATGCTTATATCAGAAAAAAAGGAATTTAATTATACATAACATGATGTAAAAAAATACAGGGTGTTATATTTGACAAGCAAGTTTTTGCGGTTTGAAGTTGTAACGTTAAAAATGGAACACTTGGTATACTATTATTGAATTTCTTTTAAACTGTAGATCGTAGCTCATCTTATGGTCTTTCTGCATGCCAAAAATCAAATGAGTATCTTTTATACCAAGAAAGTTAGAAAGGTTATTGTAAACCATTACACCTGTGAAAATTGTTTTAAAATATCTTTGAAACGGCTGGGTTTAGGCAGAATTTTATGCCCTTTTCGAAAACTCAAAAATATATAGGGTATTTTATTTAAAATAAACAAGTTGGTATCGACTTCCGGTATAACCGGAAGTGCCAGATGTTTGTAATTATTTTGGTTGGATTGACCACACTGCCATCAGTAATTCCCTTCAAAATTTTCTGGTGCGTACTTTTCCCTATATCGATCAATGCAGTTCCTGGTGAAACACTCTGTATAATTAATTATACTGATCTTCAGTAATTCAGGGTTCTTGCAATTATTACAACTTTTCAGAACTTTAGAAAATTTTTCACACTTGTTTTTCTTGCACAAATCAATTAGATAAAAAAGAAATCTTTAGCACATTTAAATTTTACTTTAAAAATTTGGTAACAAGCATTGATTAAAAATTTTAAACTAGTTAATGTATACATTTTAATATATTTCTGAAATATGGAAAATATGAATATATTTATGGACTACCTGTACTTTAAATATAATCTTTTAAAAAGCTGTTTGGCAAGACGTAAATTATAATAATATGCGAACTGCATACCTTTGAAGGACAAGAACCTGTTGGTAATGGCCCAATGCTGCCTTGAAAATGTGGGTGGAAGTGCAAAACAACTTTTGGAACGGCGATCTTGTATTTTTTAATATATGTACGTCCTTTAATATAATGGTTAATAGATAAGCCTACGAAAAAAAATTATTATGATATTTTTATGAAAGAAAATGGAAAAATAAGATCTTGGAATAATTTTTTATTTTGGTTGCATATGTATCAGTATGAAAATATTATTAATATTTTCATGAACCAATAATAAGAGGATATTTCTTTAAAGTTCTTAGGGAGATGCAAGAAAAACTTCATACACTTTAGCCTAGTTCTTAGTCTATGAACTTTAAATGAAAGACTTATTGTAAAGATGTTAAGAAGAAGTCCAAAAGTATATAGGAAATATCCAAAAGTATATAAGAAATATCCAATAAGTTTTAAAATGACACTATTTCCTTAATAAAATAGCTGAGAGGGGACAAAACTAATATACTGAGTGTAACTAAAACTAGACGTATTTACTCTTTGTTTCAATTCTTGATTCAGTATCAGTAAAATTTAATAATATCTAGCTTTTGTCATTACACTACACAGATAAGATTATATTTTCATTTCCGAATTGGAGAGCTAAGACTGCATATACAAGCTGTCTATTTTATGAGGGCTACCCCAAATACCTCGCATAATATCCATAGTGGAAGAAAAATGTTTCAATAAAATTTATTCCATTTTTTATGGTTAAAAAAAAACCTGTTATTTTTCACTACTTTTATTGCTGTATATTGTTAATATATAAAGTCAAATAGTAAACTCTACCAGAAAATTTAAACGATTTTTCTGGAATATTTAGTTGTAAACATGTTTTTGTCTTCTTTGAAAGTTGATGAATTTTTAAGAATATTTAGGAGTGAATAACCACATTAAGTTATTTATTTAAATATCTTTGACAATATTGTTTGTGCATACAGGAATGAATGGCATTTTAATAATATTTTTTCATTTCAGAATTGTTAATCTAAACAAAATAATAATATTTTTTTTATAACTGAACTTTATAGAAAACTTTCTCCTTTTCTAGCAGGGATATATACAGATTTGAATAAAAACAGCAATACCTACAAATAGTTAAATAATTTATTTGAAAAAAAGTACTTTAATGTAACAAAGAATTAATTAAATTTTCAATAAGAAACAACAAGACATAAAAAATATAAATAATGAGTTGACCCACCGAAATTGAAAATGAAATGCACTTTGTATGAGATGATCAAGGTCACTTTGGAGTATCTAATTCTAAGTTTCTTGTACACGAAACTAAAGATCACTGACACTGTTTGGGGGATGGGGTAAATTATTTAGTCTTGTATCGATCACATCCCAGACATGTTCGATTGGTGAGAGATAGGGTGAATCTACAAATCATTGAAGCACATGCACATTAGCTCCTTCCAAAAACTATGTAGTAGATAACTCTTTCCATATGGAGGCGGGCATTATTGTTGGAAAATTAAATTATTCAAACCCCGAAGAGACAGCACTACAACAGGATGGTTATGGCCGCATTCAAATATCCTGAACGAAACTTAAAGGAGACCTATTGCCAAAATATATTACATTCTAAACCATCACTATGCGTGTAAGGGCAGGATGATGATTAGCTAGTTGTAAATTCCAGCCTGCGGGTGCGATTAAATGGAATAAAGAACAGACATAAATAGGGGCGGAGCTATCGGGGGTTTCATCCTCCTGTTCCTGAAGTAGTCGGAAAAATCTATAGTTAGTTCGGAAAATACGAATAGGCAACTCTTTGTGAATTTATAAAACATGCTAGTAACCGGAAATGCAAACGTGTGGCTTTAACTTCCACTCATTAACCAAATTTTTTTAAATATAAAAAGAAAAAATTCTTCTGTGCTTTACTCAAATAAATTTAGGTATTCTAAATTTCTGAGTCAGTTAATAACATAGCTGACTTGGAACTTTTGGAAAGCGCATAAAACACATTGTTTTATATCGCCATTTTCTTAAAAATATATCTAATATAATTAACACATCTACATAAGGGCTTTATACAAGTTGACCTTATCAGTGTTCTGTTTTATACAATACATTTATCTAGTTACTTAGTATCTTAGATGCTCCTTTAAAAGTATAGCTGAAGCATTAAGAGATATTATGAGTGATGTGTCTTTTGATACTAAAACTATGGCTAAAGCCTTAGGTTCACATGGACGTTTTATGTCTTTTAACTTTTTAATCTGCTTTGCTTTATTGAAAAATATTTTTTTAATAAATGAAAATTACGGAAATGTGTATTACTTATTACATTTTAATGCAGCAGTTGCACTAGTTGTGATCATATCTACAACTGGCACATTAAAACTAAAAGAAGTAATCAAGGTGAAATGGATAATTTTATTGAAGGTGCTCAACCTATTGCCAAAAAAATGGATATAAGTTTAGAAGATGACTTTAGGAAACACCAGAATAAAATGTTGAAGCCAACAATAATTGGTGATACCAGAGATAATGCAGCTGACATCACATCAACTTCAAAACTTTTTATCGAAAAGAATTTGAGTGTTAGATACATTAAATGTTTCTTGACGAAAATCTGCTGTTTTCAAAAATATTTCCCCTTTCATTAGCCTATTTCAATTTTCACTACAAAAGACAAATCTAAATATTTCAAATGCAGAAAATTTCAACATTATTTCCACCAAATGAAAGACCTGATGATGATCTTAGTTTACAAGCCCAGTTGAAAATATTATTTGATTTATGTATTGAAAACGATGACCATACAATGGAAAATATCCTGAATATGGCAGTAAAATATGTCTTAAAACAGGCTTTTAGTGTGTGCCAACTGATACTTACTGCCGGTTACTCTATGGTAACAAATGAAAGAGCGTTTAGTTTATTAAAAATGAACCCAAAACAACAATGGGAGATGAGAGACTTGATAATCTAATGTTAATAATAATAACAGTAATAATAATAATAAAACGTTTATTTCCATGAACTTTTACAAAGTATCAGAATACAGTCAACTAGACAAAAAAAATAGAAGCTGTACTATACTATATACTAACATTTTTTAATACAAATAGAAACAAAATACAAAAAACAAATAAATGTATAATATAAGACACAATAGACTGAAATATAAAAACTAACAATACAAAAAAAATAAAAAAAGATCAAGATACTATTCCTTCTCCTATCAGTTGCTATCGATAATATCAGTGCTTAAGTACTTCTCAACCGAGTAAAACGAATATTTTAATAAAAGTGATTTTACTTATTTCTTAAAAAAAAGATGAATGACGTTAATTTTTTTGGTAACTTATTAAACAGATATCAATTTACTTTGACAATTGTTCACCTTCAACGTTTATAATCTCTAAGCGAACTTTTTTGAGTCTGGCTTTTGATATTTATTGTTAAATCTACGTAGAATCAAGATTAGTCTTTAAGGCTTTTGCCCTTTAGATTTTCTAACCTCATAAAGAGCTAGGGTTTTAACGAAGGACCAAGTTGAACAGATTTTGAATGATTCTCCTAACATACATTATTTAATGATGACGTTATGTTTAAAATTAAAGAATTTTGTGAATTTTTATTTATAGGTTGCCTTAATAATGGGAATTGCGGGCGCATCTCGTTGTGATGAACTAATTCATTTAAAAACTGATGACATTGAAGATGTTAAGTCTGCTTTGCTGATAAAAGTTCCTCATACTATGACCGGTAAGGGTCGGTCATTTACGGTTCTTGGAGAAAAATATTTGAGTAATTACAGAAAATACGCTGCTCTTCGGCCAAAAGGTTTTGAAAGTCGTTTTTTTATAAAGCATCAAAATGGAAGATGTCAATGGTCAGTAGTCGGTATTCATAAAATTAGTAGTGTTGCAAGAGAAGTGGCAAAATATTTAAATTTGCCAAATGCAAATAAATATACTGGACACTGCTTACGTCGAACTTCTGTCACTTTTCTTGTAGATTCTGGTGGTGATGTCACTTGTCTTAAAAGACATGGGGGTTGGAGGTCGAATACTGTTGCAGAGGGGTATATAGAAGAATCTACAGAAAATAAAAAAAGTACAGCAAGAAAAATATTTCGACTCGATGAACCTAGTACTAGCATCAATGGGCCTAGTACGTGTAATAGTATCAATCCCTTGAATCTCGATAATACAGCTGCTTGCAATAATGTAGAAAATCAACGAAAAATTAATCAAGAAATGTGTTCCCACGATACCACTAAGAGTGTAACACAGTTATTACTATCACCACGTTAAAAATGTTAACAGTGTCGATTCTTCCGGTTTGTTTAATTTTTATTCAACTTACTCAAACTGCACTTTCAATATTACTATCAATAAATAATAATAATTGAATGAATTTATATATCTAGCCTAATCAATAAGTTTTGTATTTCATTTCATTGTTTAATAATTTTGGATTGTAAGAATTTCATATTTTAATTTAAATAAACTGAATTAATACGAAAATGCTTAATTTTTACCTAAATATACTTTTAATACTACGGTTAAAAATACTTTTGATCCTAGGATTAAAAGTGTTGACATTTTTATATTAGTAACAAAAACATCAATTTTTGTGTCAGATTTTACCATTAAAAATGATGACTTTTGTGACGTTTGAAGAAAAAGAAACAGATTCGTTTCCGGAATATCAGGGAAATATATTTTTTTGTCTCATATTATTTGTCAAAGACTGATCTTTTGACGTAGAAGTCATGAGCGCAGAGGTTTATTTTTCCAGCAGCACACTGAGTAACTCTGTGTTTTAGATAACCAAGAATTATTTATGTGGTAGTAAGCCCTAAGGATGAAAAAAATTTGAATTTTATCTAAACAATAATTGGTTAACAGACACAAATTTATTAAAATGAATAACTAAATAAAAAAAAAGTTCACACGTTGAGTCATATCACAACCAATGTTATTGAATCAGTGTTGCCAAATATTAGGAGATTAATTCGTAACCTCGTAAATAAAATTAAAAATTGTAAATGTCTTATTAAATAAGCTTGACACATTTTAATACACTAATAAAATAATGTAAATCAAGCAATTAAAGTAAAATAATCTGTTATTTGTACTCATTGGAATATGGTAAAAAAATTGCAAGTACTGAATCATTTAAAATACAGTTTATGTAACATTAGTCTTCTTGTCGACCTTTCTTAAAATCATAATTAATTAATCTATAAAAAAAATTCAAGAATAATAACATAATTAATATTATAATATTAAAACAATTAAAACACTGGTATTCGCAAATCTGTAAGAGAAATATCATTTTATTTAGAAGATACCCTTGCTTCTGTAATCAAAACACATGAGACAATTTTATTTATGAACAAGTCAAATATATGAACACTTTGTTAGCACGAAGAAGTTTTGCAGAATCAAAGAATTTGATTCATTTTTGAAAATTAATTTAATGTTTTATATTATAAATATCCCTTTACCTTTGCCTATCCTCTTTTTCCATTGATGTGTTCACCGCAGATTTATAGTATCTTTGGAAAGATGGAGACACCAGTAGGTCCGCACAGATAAAAAAATATATTCTCAAATAAAAAACCGCTGCCAATTACTTGGGGATCAGAACTTCCTCATCGTAATAAAACTCGACGTGTGATGGAGTTTATAATGAAAGTAATTTTTGACGTGTCAAAAAAGTCACATTTTGACGTTTCAAAAAAAGTCACATTGGTGGAATCACTAATATTTTTTTAGACATTCGGACCGAATTTGCTCATTAACGAACTCCATCTCTTCCTTGACCTCTAGAATGTGTGTACCAAATTTAAAAGCTTTATATCAAAAACTGCTATCGCGAACCAGACAGACACACAGACAGAACATTTTTTCTGATTCTAATGATTTTCTTATAATTGTTTCTAAATTTAAATATAATTTAATTCGTTTAAATATGTTTGCATATTTCGAACAAATTTAAAATCAAATTTAAACTAACATATTTCTTGGTTTCTATTGTTTCTAGTAAAACAATTATATATTTTCATCAAATAAATGGCATGTTCGATCCAAATAGTTAATGATTTTATTAAGTCGTGGTAAAACTTAACAATTAGACTAATATGCAATAGCGTTATATTATTATTACTATTCTTTATTTGTTTATTTTAAGTTATATTCATCTCTATTAAAATATAGAATATTTGTTCCTTAAATTTGAGAGTTGGGTATTTATCTAAGTTGGTTACACTGAGGTGCTGAACAGATGATTTCACTAAGTTGTCTTATAAATTTTATCAAATTAGTGTCCAAATAAATATCTATCATCAACAAAGAATAGTGGGAAAGTGGATAAAAAATAAAATAACAGTTACTTCAATTGATAAATGAAATCAACAGTTTTGATCCATTTTTAAAGTTTACGATTGAATGTGAAGAGCATAACAAAATTTCTTTTTTAGATGTTTTGTTTAAAAGACAAGGAGGAAAAATAATAACAGATTTGTACAGGAAAGATATTAATTCAAACAGACTATTAAATTTTCATTCTAATCATCCTTTGTCACAAAAAATAGGTATTATAAAATACTTAAAATTTAAAATTAATAATTTGTGTGACGAAAGTTTCAAACAAAAAAACTTTGATTTAGCCAGGCAAATTTTAACAAATAATGATTATCCCTTGTACTTGATTAATAGTATATTTTTACAAAATAATAGTCCTCACATTAACCATGGTATTGATACAAGAGATGTTATTTACTATAAACTTTCTTTTATTAATGGTTTATCACAAAAACTTAAGGCGATTTTAAAGAACGATAATAAATGTATTATATTTTATAACAATAAACCTTTATCTTAAACAAAGATAAATGTCCTGTTTCATATATGAGTAACGTTGTATATAAGTTAACTTGTCAGTGTGGCGCACAATATGTTGGTCAAACTAAACAATAAACATTGTCATCGACAATTCCAACCATTTATCTGCACCTTTTTAAAATTTAAAATTTTATTTTAAACAAAAAAACACACTGTATCTCCGAAATGAGGCAGTGAAGGACAAATCCTCTGTAAAATTCATTTGATTAAGGTCCGCTCCACTAATGTTATAATTAAAATTTATTTATAACTTCTTTTGTGTAAAAGTTGTTGTTTTACTTGTTAATTTTGTTGGTAGTACATCAGTTTGTTAATCGCAACACTTTTGGTATTTTACTATGTTGTTACTTTCGTTGATAGCATTTTGTAAACACTTTTAACCACTTATTTCACACCTGTACTTTTATATGCTGCACATGGCCGTACTTCCTCTATATTTAGCAATAATGAAATTATATTTTGTCATCCTTGTGTCTTTTTATAAGGAGATTATACTCGTATTATGTTTATTGGATTTTTTTTATAATTAGGTGTAAGTAATAACATGGAAAGGATAACTTTTTTTCTTGTGCTGCAACTTAATTTATTTGTCAGTAGGATGGATGTTCAATTTATCATTGATGGTTTATTACTTTATACAGGGTGTTTCAATGATGTCAAGAACAGGAGTCAATCCTCTTATCAGAGAATGCAAAAAAAACAAAAATATTTTTTTTCCTAAAATGCTATATAACATTATAGGGAGGCTTTTTAAATAATTGCTATTCCTCAATTCAGTCACTCCTTACTTATACCTTACCGTACTTAATTAAGTAAATACGGTACTGATGACAAATTTATATTCACCACTAATACGTTTTATTTCTTTGGGATGCATCAACATTCAATACAAAAATGGGCACGTGCCGTCAAAAGTCGAAACGACAGTTGGCAATTCTTTCATTCATGTAAAATTCTGTAAGTAGTGTACCTACGTCAGAGCCAAATTTTATCAAAAATTCCCATTTTCCTTAACAGTTTCCACTTTTTCCGATGGAACATATTATTAAGTTGTAGGGACGTTAATAGGGAACTTGCACATTTTTTTTTACTTCATAAAAATGTTCTACAATACTAAAAAATAAGATATACAAAATATGACGCCCTAATTCCCAATAATAAATTTGTTATAAATTATTAAAGTTTCGCGCGCGAGCGAAACCGTTTCAAACAGGTTCAAAAGCGCAGGAGTAGTCGTGACATCACACCATACAATTTACAAACGACGACGGAGATCCCAGCACTCGACCGCTTGATTTCAGATAAATTTTAAGTGTATACTTAAAATGGAAACAAAAACTCCTTATTTTAAATATTGCATTGTAGCGTTGTGTAAGAATACTAAAATGAAAGTGCCAGATAAAGTATTTATAATATTGCCAGAAGATAAGATTCGTCGATCAAAATGGCAAAAAGTGTGTAGAAGAAATGAAAAAGACATTTCACAGAGCAGTAGTAAGTACATTATTAAATACTATATGTCTATCTACTAGTTTTTCGCAGGCGGGCAATAAAATATTCCGAATTCCGAATTATTGAATTTTAATTAGGATAGGATTAAAGAAAGAATGTGTATACAATGTTAGAAAATAAGATTAGTATATAGAATATAATTTAGTGATACTAAGTAAAGGTAATTTCCTGGTGCGAAAGTAAACAGCTATTTATTATTATACTCTTCGCAAATACGATTACGAAGAGTATATTGCATTTGATCGGGACATTTCTAAAATCGTTAATATCGCTCGCAGAGAAAAAAATCATTTCGTTCGTCATCGAATTCTGAACAACTTTCAAAATGTCCGTCTGTTCATCTGTCCGTCCGTCTGTCCGTCCGTCACTTTTCTTGTAAGCACGATAACTAGAGAAAGAAAAGTCCGATCGAATTGAAATTTAGGCTATAAGTTGTTTTTGAAAAAAAATCAAATAGTAAATAAAAAAGTTATAGGACATTTTATTTAAAAATATGAATCTACAGAGGGTTGCAATTCTCAATGTGCTACTAAAATTGAAGTAATTTTCTATAGACACCAAAATGCTGTAAAATATACTACCATAAATTTCGCCTACGCAGTCCGCATCATCGGGAGATGAAAAAAAGTTGAAAATTAAATATGTGATCAATATATTAGGTATTGTAAGAATGAATCTTAGTTTATACTATAAAATATACTGCCACGCATTTCGCCAATACAGTCAGAAAATTAAATATGTAGTCAATACATTAGGTATTGTAAGAATGAAGTTTATAAGACAAACACAAGATTCTTTTCAAAAAACTGCGAAGAGTATCCTACAGAATGTGCAACAATTATATAAAAGTTCAATAACACTACTGTCTGCGAAGAGTAAAATGTTTACCTCTAGTATATATAGTATATTGCAAATACCTTTCCCTTGCCCTTTAATTTATTCTATTCAAATCTTACATTTATCTATTATGTGAATGATAACACGACACAATCACTTATTTCCCTTGCCCCAAAACATAGTACGAAAATACCTACGATAGGTAATTATACATTTACGCAACATTTCCTTTGCAGCAAATGTCTTCTATAGAGACACTTTACACGTGTGTACAAAAAAAACACGAAAAATATAGAAGTGGCTGTTGTAAAGAATTACCTTAAATTCTTTCAAACATAAGACTAAGTCTGCTAAAAATGCTTAGTTGCGACTAAGCATTTTGTAATTATTTCATTTTATTCCGTGATCAAGTCATAACTATTTTATGTTTACAAATTATTACTAAAAGCTAAAAAAAATGCATACTTCTCTGCCTTGACCCCGCGGACCTCTCCAAGGGAAAAACTTTTACTATTTTGTATAAAAGATGCCACCATAAACATATCCACTTTAGGCAAATTATCAGATTGGCCCTTTGAAAAACTTTGTTCAGTCCTTTTAAAATATCTGTACAACTACAATAAGCGGTACTATAAAACACAATTATATATTTATATCAGAACAGTCACTAATAAATCAACCACAGTCTAATAACACCATATTGTACATATGTTTATATAGAATGTCATACTTTGTTAATTTGTTTGTATTATTATTTTTAAGTATTTTATGAATGAATTGATTTTTAGTTTTCTTTTTTCTGTATATATGTATATATTAATATAAATCTTACTCTGTATCCCATACAAGTTGTAAATAATCTACTTAACTGTGAATAAAGATTTTAAATTGGAGTTGGTAAACATCTGATTGTGTTGCTTCCCGGCGCGACGACTACCGAATATTGTATGGTGTGACGTCACAGTCAATAGTAGCTCGTTTCGGGCCACTTCAATTTTATCGCTGTTTAGATCCTTCATATTGATCGCGTGGAATTAGAAATCTTATTTTTTTGTGAAGTACACGT
Organism: Rhamnusium bicolor; assembly: GCA_029963845.1. Lineage (NCBI taxonomy): Eukaryota > Metazoa > Arthropoda > Insecta > Coleoptera > Cerambycidae > Rhamnusium > Rhamnusium bicolor. Next base: position 2,451,073 of record JANEYF010004054.1, on the reverse strand, counting down.
TTTATTACAACGTTACGCAATGTTTTTTAGTATTATTTTTATTTTTAAAATTATAGGCAAGTTCCCTATTATCAAGATATTGAATTTTAAATGATGAAGTTCAACTCAGTTCAAATAGTATAATGTTATAAAAGATTAATTAAGAAGAAATTTTTTTTTCTAAAACTTAGAAATATCTTAAAATTTGTTGATAAATGCAAGGAAGCCCACTTTTCGTTTTAAAAACTATACGCAATAATTAGGCTAACACTTAAATCAGAATATTAAAAATTAGTATTTAAAAATTTGTTTCCTCTTTTGTAAAATGTATAAATTGGGTCTTCGTATCCTTTGGTTCTGAAGTACAGACAGATATACGATTAAAAAAAAATTAAAAACTTTTGCTACCAAAACGTATTCATTAAATTCTAGCTATAGCTTTTTTCATGGCTGTCATGACAGAAATAAAAAGAATAAATGTAAAACGGAGTATTTATATGCAGGGCAGTACACAGTTACTATGGATACATTTCTCCTTTGTGTTATGTTTAGTTTGTCTCCTGACCCATTGTTGAAGTCCCTCATGGAAATTTCACCAACGCAACTGGTATTAATTGTTAGGTAATTTTGATTAATTGGCAGTTGTTTTTTCTTTAAAAAATCAGAAGCCAAGCAAAAATTTTTTTGGAAATTAATGTTTTATTAAACGATCATAAGATAGAAAAATCGATCCCCTCAGTATAATAATTTTCATCAAACATATCAATTTCATTTGTTTCTTGGATTTTTTCGATTGGTCGCAAAAACAATTGATTTAATACAATGTTTTTTGGGCCTTCATGAAGAGAGCTCTACCTAGTGTACCCATTTCACGAATGTTAAATAGAGTTTTACCTTTGTGTACCTAAATCTTGTATGTAAAGTTTCAGATTCTTTCCACTTTAAGATCCGTGTTCAAGAAACACTTTTCATTCACTAAACCACAGATGCACCAATATACAGACCCACGACATACAAACGACATATCAATTTAAACAAATAACAAAGTGATTTTGGATACCAAGAATTTCCTTCAAATTCTGGAACTCGATTTATTTTACGACGCGACGGACACCAATGCTTACTCTATACATAAAGTATTGCACAATGTAATTTTCAGCCAGAGTAATAATTATTCTACTGAAAAGACCCGGAACAGGTTAATTTTTTATCCTAATTGAGCTCGAACTACAGGGTGATTCATGTTCGATTTATGACGTTATTGAATATTTTTTTAAATGGAACATAGGTACTATATCTTCCTAAATTTATGGAAACTACATCGAATTAGCATTTCATATTGATATTTGACACAAAATTAATTGACATCATTACTTGAATATAGACCACCTTGTAAGCTGGAGTTCAATTTCAAAATATGCGCATTTGCACGAAAAAACAAGTATTGTCATAAATACTACAATTGTATGAAATTTTACTACAAATTACATAGTTATGGTTATTTTACATTAAAATTTACTTACACTATTAATTATTAGGAATTTGTTTTAAAATTTTGTTACGTGTTATTTGGTTGTCTGTTTTAACGCAACTGAGATATTTTAACATAGTTTGCGGGCTCTTAAAGTTTTGTTTATGTTACAGAGATAACGTTGGAAATGTATATGGTTTATTGTAGGTGTTTTGCTTAAATAGTGAATATATAATAAGATATTTTATTTCAAGAATTATTATTTGTATGGGTCAGATGTAAAAACTGATTTCATGTTGTAATGCACCCCAATCATTTAATTAAGTTAAAATAGGTTTCGCTTAAATTTTCTATATCAGTGCGATTATTTATGGCGTTGCGTTGGTATGTCTTTTTATTTGCAGCATTTCATGTATGTTTCTTCGGTTATAATTAGGTTCTTTTTCTAATATTTGTATGTTGTTAAAATTAAATCGGTGGTTTTGTTCTATGGCGTGTTTGGCTAGTGCTGTCGTGTTTTGGTTTTGAGTTTTTATGCTATATTTGTGCGTGTATACTCTTTTATGCAGATATTGTTTAGATTGGCCTATATAGGTACCATTACAGTCGTTGCAGTCTATCTTGTATATAGTGTTAGTTTCGTCTTCGGTTGGTAGTCTAGGTTTAAGTTTGTGAAAAATTTTTTCGTGGTATTGTATGGTTTATGGGCTATTTTTATATTGTGTTGTTTAAATACGTTTTCTATTTTTTCGGATACTGTTGGTATGTATGGCATGGATACATATTTATTATTACTATTATTTGGTGTGTGGGTTGTTTCATTATAGGTTTTGTGTATTCTTTTTTTATTATTGGTTCATAAAAGTGTTTAGGGTAGGAGTTTGCTTCTAGAAATTTTTTGATTTTTTTCAAATTATTTGGTCTGTATTTTGGATGTGAAAGTTGGATGGCACGATCTGTTAGGCTATTGATGACGCTTTTTTTGTAGTTGTATGATGTGTGGGATTTAAAGTTTAAGTATCTTTGCAACCATACTTCTTTTGTGTACCAGTTGGTTTCGCCATGCTCCCTTCATATACGGCCTACCAAAACTGCATAAAGAAAACATTCCATTAAGACCAATAGTTAGCAATATAAATAGTCCCACATATAATCTGTCACAGTTTTTATCTAAGATACTAAGTAACGTTTTAGGAAAAACTGAATCCTTTGTTAAAGACTCGTGACAATTTTGTGAATTTAAAAAAAAAACAGTTCCCAGAGATCATATCATTATTTCACTTGATGTTACCTCACTATATACTAATATACAGATTTAGCAATAGAATGTATAAAAACTGAATGGTCCGAAATTAATAAATATTCACCCATTACCCAAGACGAATTTATCAAAGCAATAACCTTATGTCTAAACTCTACATATTTCACGTACAACAATCAATTCTTCTCACAAATTTTCGGAACCGCCATGGGGTCACCTATATCGGCCACTATAGCAAATTTAGTAATGGAAGAATTAGAAAATAAAGTATTAAAATCACTAAACTATAAACCAAAATTCTACAAAAGATATTTAGATGACTGCATTATTTGCTTACCAAAAGATAAAATAGAATATATGGTTAATATTTTCAATAATTATCACTCAAGGTTACAATTCACTAAGGAAATAGAACAAAACAATAGCATAAACTTCTTAGATTTAACAGTTAAATATAATAAGGATGGTATTATCGAACACAAAAGAAGTATGGTCGCAAAGATACTTAAACTTTAAATCCCACACATCAAATAACTACAAAAAAAGCGTCATCAATAGCCTAACAGATCGTGCCATCCAACTTTCACATCCAAAATACAGACCAAATAATTTTAAAAAAATTATAAAAGTTCTAGTAGCAAACTCCTACCCTAAACACTTTTATGAACCAATAATAAAAAAAAGAATACACAAAACCTATAATGAAACAACCCACACACCAAATAATAGTAATAATAAATATGTATCCATGCCATACATACCAACAGTATCCGAAAAAATAGAAAACGTATTTAAACAACACAATATAAAAATAGCCCATAAACCATACAATACCACGCAAAAATTTTTCACAAAACTTAAACCTAGACTACCAACCGAAGACGAAACTAACACTATATACAAGATAGACTGCAACGACTGTAATGGTACCTATATAGGCCAATCTAAACAATATCTACATAAAAGAGTATACACGCACAAATATAGCATAAAAACTCAAAACCAAAACACGACAGCACTAGCCAAACACGCCATAGAACAAAACCACCGATTTAATTTTAACAACATACAAATATTAGAAAAAGAACCTAATTATAACCGAAGAAACATACATGAAATGCTGCAAATAAAAAGACATACCAACGTAACGCCATAAATAATCGCACTGATATAGAAACTTTAAGCGAAACCTATTTTAACTTAATTAAATGATTGGGGTACATTACAACATGAAACCAATTTTTACATCTGACCGATACAAAATAATAATTCTTGAAATAAAATATCTTATTATATATTCACTATTTAAGCAAAACACCTACAATAAACCACATACATTTCCAACGTTATCTCTGTAACATAAAAGAACTTTAAGAGCCCACAAACTATGTTAAAATATCTCAGTTGCGTTAAAACAGACAACCAAATAACATGTAACAAAATTTTAAAACAAATTCCTAATAATTAATAGTATAAGTAAATTTTAATGTAAAATAACCATAACTATGTTTTTAAAATTTTATATTAATTGTAGTTCTCTGATGATGGTGTAATAAACTGAAACGTTAGAAAAAAAATTAAATTAGTTATACCTGACCGAAATCCCCACAAAAAAAAACTATCAATATTAATTGATATTAACGGTCAAGAAAAGAAAAAATATATATATAATATACTACAAATTACGATACAAATAGAGACAAAAACAAATTGTAGTAAATTTCAAGAAGAAATTGTAATAAAATTAAATTACAAATTATTATGTTATTTGCAACATAAACTTGCAAAAATTTGCAAATAAAAGAGTAACGGGCTCAATTTTGATGGTCAAATTTGTACTGCAAAGTGTGGTTGTTATAGTCATGAAGTATTGTAGAAGATGCTACTAAAATTTGTAATAATATTTACATTTTATGTTTGGGGCATGTTCAGATTTTTGTTGACCAGGTGAGATACAAAATTATTAGGTGAAACAAACACTCGATATAAATTAATTATGTCAATTATTTTATCTTCTAAACATCTCTGAGATTAAATTTATTATATTTCTTCCAAGTACTTATGTTTTTTATTAAATTTCATACTTTTTATACTTTTTTAACAAGTTATCAACTCTATTTATAGAGCAGTTGTTAATTATTCTAATGGCCTGTTTGTATGTCTTGTTTTGGTTAGAATATGTTAATTTACTATTTTTACACCTATAAACTCGTGATATCCAAAGTAATTTTATTGTTTTCTTTGAATTATGGACTACAATTAATTTAATAAAAGATAATTAAATATAATACCAATATACATAGAGAAATAATTTTTATTTGTTATTTATTTTAGATCTTCTATGCCACTATTTTAATTTTCCGTTAGGTAATCTGCTACAAGAAACTAACAACTATAATATACAGTAAACTTATAAAAACCTATATCTTTAATCCAATTTAATCAGAATTAATGCGGTTTACTTTACTAAATATAATCAGAGCAAACTGAACTGAAAATAAACTTTATATAAGAGAGTATTTAAGTTGCAAAGATCATCCAATGATCCTAACTTGGTTGGCGAAATGTGCGTAGAGTATTGTATCGAGTGTTTTGATGTCTGTGAGGACTACTTCAGTGTTAGTAGCATTGTTGGTCCCATATCATTTTTTTTCTCTTTTTCTACAAAAATTTTGTAAAACTTTTGGCCAGAAGAATAATTCATTTTCTAGGGGAAAATAGTATTTTCTCTTGTAACCAACATGTTTTCAGAGGAAATCGTTTCACAACTACTGCTCTATTAGATTTTTTAGATCATGTTTACAAAAAACTTAAATTCAAGAAACAAAGTCATAGCTCTGTTTATAGATATTTCCAAGGCTTTCGATTGTGTTGGCCGTGATATTCTATTGAAAATACTAGAATGTTGTGATCTGCATAGGCAGTGTAATAAAGTTCTAAAGTCCTATCTTACAAATAGGAAACAATTTGCAGATTTTTTTGGCGAAAGTTCCTGTGAACTGGATGTTGATGTTGGTGTGCTCTAGGGTACTGTCATAGATCCATTGACTATTTTTATTATGTATATATCTTCACATTTTTCTATGGATTTGTAGATGATATAACTGTTGTATCAAGTGGTAGAGACTAGATACTGAAAAAATTCTTATATTAGATCTCTGAAGATGTTGCACTAAGAAATAATTTAATGATAATAAAAGTACAAATAATTAATTGTACCTTGGACATTAATCCATTTCGTGTCACTTTTATGAACAAAGATGTGCATATTTATAGCAGATTCATAAAAAAATATATCCAATAATCTCATTTATTCTCAACAGATTTGTTCGTTTCACAGGTGATTAATACTTAGCATTGTATAAAACTTTGATATGATCATATATTCAAACGATAATTATAACATAACACACCTTATGAGAAATAGAAACTATTATAGAATTAATTGAATCCGACAGTAACTAATAAATACGAAATATAAGCATTGTAATTAATGGATATGGTAAATTCATGATAAATATATCAAACTTAAAGATTATATAAGCAACAAATTAACTGACGTAATTTCAATTACTATGTTAAACTTAATTTACAATAATTGATAGAACATAACTTCTGAAGGTTTTAGTATAATACTTATTGTATAAAATATCTTTGTACATGTTTACAGATGCTTAAAATAAAATTAATTTAAATGAATATAAAGAATCATATGATGTTACAGAGAATAAAATTTAAATGCAAGAACAAAATGTTTACTATAACAACTATTAAACGAAACACTGAAGAAATAATATATTCATGTATTTTCACACAATACAAAATAGTTATTTTGTCAATAGAGCTTCCTCAGATTTGAGTACTAGGCTGATTATTATTAGGGTTGGGAAAAATAATAATCGAGAAATCGATAATAGGTAATCGAGAAATCGATGTTCGGATAGTCGATCATCGATTTACCGATGATTGATTAATTAGAATTACTCGATTATTTTTAATAATGGAATTTCGATTATTAAATTTCGTAATCGCTGCTCTATAATTATTATTACTGATAGTTTTCCGACTTTACCCAACCTCTAAGAGCGAATGATGATTGATTTATATTGGTAATAATTGTAAATATAAATATAAATACAAAAAAAAGTAGAGTTGGCAAAAATGCGCCGCAGGACATAGGCGTACACATCATAATAAGTGTAATAAAAGAAATTAGCAAGTAATAAAAGCAATAAACTGTTACAATTTATAACAATGTATGCACAACTTACCTTCTTAACTAGCTTGGTTATCACAAACTGTTAAAGATCTTAAAAAGCTTTGCAGCATCATATATGCTATAAAATGCACCAAGATGTTTAGGAGATTTAAGAAACACTTTTTTGTACTTGATATTAATACATCTACCTCTGGAAAACCTTGTCGAATAGTTTCTGGCACAAGGTGTAAAGCATGCACTTTACACGTAACATGTACCAAACTACAACCGTGTTCTTGAAGAGAACGGCCTACCAAACGCATTGTCGCATTAATTCAATGCAGGTCGGGGTTTTTGTCTACTGAGTAGTTATTTCCTGCAAATCTTATTCAGTATAGTTTAGCCCACCCGGGTTAGAGGTCGAAACTCTTGGTACCTGCTTTGCAGGTCGCTATCAGTCACTAAGACATCAGTGATGTTTCACTGGTACTAGCACTGACCACCAGAGGGATACACTTATCACTCATTATGTCTGTTTTGCTTAATCTACTATAGGCTAGCCTAGTTTGCTATTATTATTTGTCACTTCCATCACTTATGGCATACTGACGAGAACATAAAAAGTTCGAAACCGGTCTATGTCTAGTGAGGAATTGACAAACAAGATTTGCAGGTTTGATTCAATGTAGGTCGGGGCTTTTGTCTGCTGAGTAGTTGTTTCCTGCAAATCTTATTCAAAAATTATAAAACAATTTAAAATTAAAACAAATTTAATGAAGATGATGAATTTGTTTCAAGCTTATAATTTAATATTATGTCTTACCGATTCGGTGGTGTAACTGACAGTTGCGCGTATTTCATCCTAATCACCTGTTGTCAAATTCGGGCCGGATCATGTGGATGAGGTATATTTCGAATGAGGTGTAAATTGACCACATTTAATATCCCTACCAACGACACACAGCGAGAGACAAAATTTCTAGGTTAGAGATTCCAGTGTTTACACAAATTAGTAGTGAATTACGCTGAAGTGATAACTTGATAGAAATAGTTCTGAATCTTTTTACTAATTTCTAAATAGTGTTAATTTTAATACGTAAAATCACAGAATTATAAACTGAATTTGTGACAAAATTCAAAATATTCTTTTATCAAAACTTCTCTTATGTTCTAGGATCTTTTTCTTAAAATTTCTTTTCATTTGTCCTAGGTATATCCTTTAGGGAAAGGCTAACAGATTTACTTTTATTTTTAATTTCATCGTTATCATTGTTAGCTTATTTATTAATAGATTAGTTATTTTACGCACAAAATTAAAATTTCATTTCTCTAGATTTTTAGAAATTTTTAAATTTGATCTTAAGTGGTGAAAATTGAAGAAATTAGCTGTCTGGTTTTTTCGTAAAATGTTATAATAGAAATATCATCATTTGTTGTTGAGTTATAGCCATTGTTTACTGCAATTTGTTTTATTACATTTAGTTTTTTAAAAAAGTTTATTGAGATAGAGGAACGTTAATTAACACGTGTTTCATAGATCATACTATTATAAGTGGCTTGTTTGTGTTTTAAAGGGTGTGTAGCAATAATTATGTGTTAGTTTATGCATGAGAACCTTTATGATATATTAAAAATAATGTAAAGTATTAAAAGTTAATAAACCTAAAAAGTTAATGGAATTACATTTGCCAATTTCCAAAAATAAGTTATATTTCAATATGAATCACTAATATTTAAAAAATGTATATTTATTTTATTAGATCTTATCAAATAAGTTTTCATAATATCATCTACATATCAATTATACCAAACATGAGATTTTTGATTAACATTACTATGATTTTCTTCCAAATAATTCGTAAATATTTCACCGTGAACTGAATGTCCCACAGTTATACCATCATAATTATAAAATGCAAGAAATTTTCAACATTGAACTTACCGTGACTATTAATAATTTTTTCTATTCTTACTTGCCTGACAGGAAATTTACTGTGCAATACCGTGGTTTCAAGTCTGTCGAAGCAATATCAACAGCAGGCGTTTCTCAGGGGTCCGTTCTTGGACCTCTATTATTTTTAACGTTTATAAATAACATTAGCTTGAAATTACGATTTAGTAATCTGTTGTACACTGCTGATTGCAAGTTATACTCTGTCAGTAATAATTTAGACGAATTTTTTCCAACACGAATAAAGTAAATAACTCTTCAAAAATATAGTAATAAATAGATGCATTTAATGACGGATCTCATTTTCTATCAGTGGTGCTTATTCGAGAAGGCTCTAACAATCTGATAAAACTATTAAGTGATTTGAAAAAAATCCACTATTAATAATTAATTAATCAAAATCTGTGGGGAAGAATCCATAAGCAATTATCCAAGGCCGTGTATGATACTTGCTCCATCTCGGTTATTGTTTGAGCTTTCAAATGTTTCAAATTTTCTAGCCATTTGCTATACACTTCACTTTTGAGATGGCCCCATGAAAAGGGGCGTTAGATGAAGAGACCTAGCAAGCCATTTTATGAATCACCGTCTGCAGATTCATTTATTGAGAAAACTTAATTTCAATATTCCCTCCGTTGGACCCCGTAATGCCGGTGGACATCATCTTGGTGAAACCACATTCCATTTAAATCAAATTATTAACATTAAGGAATAAACCAGACATCATGTTGTTTTGTAACAGTTCCAGATATTTTTGTGCAGATAAATTTCCATCTATAAAGAACGGCCCAATGATATGATGCTCAATAGTATCTCCCAAATATTTATCTTATGCGGATACTATGTATATCCATATATAATAATAAATATATAAACACCACAGAAATTAGGTAACCCCCTAATCCTAAGCCGAAGCTGCACGGGCGAGAGTTACAAAAACGCGGAGACAACCATTCCCATCGAAATTGCCAGTGCCAGTGGCAGGATTCGAACCTGTAGCTACGATGGAGAGATTACCTAGTCACATTTGCCAACGCACACCCTAGCCAACTACTCCACCAAGCCAGTATATGGATTATTTCTCAATCGGTATACTTTTACGTTAAGGTAAAATGTTGCATCATTGGAGAATAGAATTTTATGACCCAAATATTCATCATTATTACAACGTTCCCAAATTAGATCGCACTCTCCTAATCTTATGTCGGTATCATCCTCATTATGATTATGAATGATGGATTTATCGATAAGGTTGACATTCTCCTTTTTAGGGTCAGCCTACTTGGACATATGTCGAAGACCGAGAAATTTATTGTGGTCTGTCAGAATGGTGTCATCAATACCTTGGTCTACCGTAGCTACGTGTAAGCCTTAGATTCGACTACGATAGATCAAGATTGTAGGGTGAGGATATTTTTAATATCAAGTGCCGTTAAGCGCTGAAATCGCAAATACTTTCTGCATGTCTCATATAAGCGATTTCTGCCAACATTCACCGACGAAATCCGGCATTATGAGTGCTATAGTATGTTCAGATTAGACCTAATAAGAGTGCTCTATTACATCTCCGAATATATTGAGTCCATTGCCGACAACGGCATTTAAATGTCACATTTATTGCAACTATCCTTTCTCCACAGTTCTCACCATCATGGCATCTGCAGAGGAAAACAGACCAAATATTGCGATTTCCAGTATAAGCTTCAAGTGTACCCAGATTACTCAATTAAGATTGTCGTCCTTCGATGTACTCGGAGGGACAAAGCCTAAGCTGTTCTCGTAATTAAAGATCAAACTGGGTTACCAAGAAGCAGCCGAATGGTTAGAAAGCCAAATGTAGAAAGCGGTCATTCTAGGTTTTTCTACATACGTAGGAAACATAATTCTGGAATCTACAGCCATTAATCTTGCGAGGTGCAAGGAATAGCTATAGTTAATTGACTTGTGCAACTCAAATGGGGTTCGAAGACTAAGCATTGGTTAACAAATTATGTATACATAAAAAGATGACTCGAAAATTTCAATGTACCTGAAATATCTTAGAAGAAGAAGAAAAAATATGGAAAAAGAAGAGTTTCTGTTGAGTCGAAATTTTAGAACAAGTGTTGATCTTATCAGAAATTATCTGTAAAATGATAAATTGCATTTAAACTATTAAAAATTTCAATGAATTAGATATCAAGATACTGTACCTTTTAAAGTTCTGGACACACGCCTACTTGATGAAAGTGTTAAACCACAACTATTTGTCATAGAATTCCCATTTTTTAAGTTAATTGTAGTCGAGAGGTAAAGACACTTGGCTCTCACCCCAGAATCTCGGGTTCGATCTCCGGTCGAGAAACTGGGATTTTTTTCTAATCGGAAGTTAATTCTAGTATAATCGGACATTGGGTGCATGTCCGTTGCCTCTAAATGAGTAAGTTCTTCCCATAAAAGGTACCTCGAGATACCTTCGGGGATACGGGAGATTGTATTACCCGTGGTCATGACACAATAAATTATAGATATGATATTGCACAGACTCGACGCCATTTTTTGCGTCATGCGGTTTGTAAACCTCAGATCATTGTTGTTTTAACCTTCAAGAAATTGTGTTTTTTCCGTCTTCTGAGTGTTCTATTTATTGTTTTTTATAATAATATAATAATAAAAGCTGCCTACAAATATTTTATAAATCAGACTGAAAACAATGTTACTAACGATCCTACTAAGTTTTGGGCGTACATAAATAGCAAAAAGGAGTGACCAATATCCCTAATGATATGTATTATAATAGTGAGCATTTGGACGATCCAAAAATATTGTAAATGCCTATGCAGACTTCTTTAAACAGTCATATTCTGTGGCAGAACCAAAAAACATCTCCGTACATGAATATAGTTTAGGAACTAGTAGCATTAATCTCGTTTACTTCTCAGAAAATGAAATATTAATGACATTAAAAAAAATAAAACCTAAACTTACCATGGGACCTGACGGTATTCGAACATTTTTATTGAGAGATTGTGCTGCAATATTTGCCCATCCCCTTATGATTCTATTTAATCTATCTGTTAAATGCTCTTGCTTTCCTGATATTTGGAAATACTCCAAAGTATGGCTAGTATACAAAAAGGGCAATAAAATGACTTTTCGACCAATAACGAAATGCTACATATTAAAAGATATAATAATGCAATTAACAACCGTACAGATATTGAGACTTTTAGCGAAACATATTTCAGTTTATTTAGTTAAATATAAAGGGGATAATAAGTAATACACCTATAGAAATAAAAACTAATAAGTTTTTACATCTTTTCATCAAGTCCACACATTAAATAAATTGTTTAACCTAATAATTCACACCACCAATGTAAGAAAAATATCATATTTAAGTATACATACATAAATCACACATCTTCACAGTTAACATAAACGTAGTTTTCTGCCGATGGTTATAATAAACCGAAACGTAAGAAAATAAATATTGTTCTTGTTTATTTAAATGACAGAAAACTGTTTAATTCTTCACTTACCTCAATTAAATTTTAAAAACGTACCTTGAAATGTTTCATAAAAATTTTTTAATAATTAATTATCAGCGTCCTTCGATACTGTCAATAATAATTCATGTCATATATTTTAATAATTTCTTCTTATTGGCATTGACATTTTTGTAACTAAATTAGATATTTCAATTGTCCAACCGCCAGATTCATCCTAACCCCATTTTATGAGGTCAAATATAGAATTATATTATTATATTAGGTATAAGAAAGTAAAAAGTAAATCATTATAATGCAAGGCCTACTTTTTCATTTTTACGGAAATTATTCTACAAGTATCTCCAAACATCCAATTGTATCATTTCTAAGGTTAAAACTCATTTTTCTCGAAAGCAAGAGGACCTGAAAATGTAAACTTTTATTTACTACAAGTTGTCAATTGTTGGTGTCAATGAGTATATTATTTTTGTCTTAAAAAATGGAAACTTATTCATTTGATGACTTATTTATTATTCGCTCGCAAAATGGGACAGACAACCGCATTTAGGTTATTTTAAAAAATTAGAACTTTGTTTAAGTAGTAAAGGTTCAAGGAACAAGAAACCAGTAAAAAGTATCCTCAGTGATGTCAAATTTTACAAAAATAGATGAAGTAGTTACATACGTAGAAAATAAAAATGAACAAAAACAACCAGTATCTTTAAGGGAGATTCAGTGACACTGCAATATCAGAAAGAATATTAAAGAAAAAAAATCTAATTGTGTCATAAAATACAACACTTACGTAATCTGATTTTCTGAACCGAAATATATTCAGTAGGTAGATTCCACAAAAACTTAGAATAAATCCATTCAGTTTTATGGACTAACGAGTTAAGACTCTCAAACAATAATAGAAATAACGTAGATAGGTTGATCCCATATGAGTAATTATTCATGATATGTATGTGTTTAAAAGAAGCACGTTAAATTTTAGAAATTTTATTAAAAAAGTTAATTAGATACTAACAAAAATTTATATCTTACATTTACTTATAATTTGACATGTTGCAAAACTATTTTAATTCTAATTTGACTACCCTGGTTTTATATTTATAAAAATTCCTGTGTCTGATGATGTGAAGTAATTAAATTGTTCACGAAACCGGTCACATTAATACAGGAATTTTATGAGAATTTTTCTGTTTCCTTTATCATGAATAATAGAAATATTCACCGGCGCTCTGTTACGACACAAGAATTGTTAGATCGTAGTTTTTGAGGAGAGTATGAATCAAGAATGTACCTACATTTTTAGAAACTAATTTAAGGAATTTTTACACCGTCTTCCATTAGATGTTCAACTCAACTTATTGTACCAAAAAGACGGTGCTCCAGCACACCATTCAAGAGTATGTGTCAACTTTTAAATTGTTTATTTACTAATTCTTGGACTGGTACCAATGGACCCATTTAACGACCATCGAGGTCTCCAGATCTATCATTTTTCGATTTTTTATTTAGGGTTATGTGAAAGGTAAGGTTTATCTTTGCATTATTTAAAAATAAAAATTACAAATGTCAATAAACCAAGGGATGGTAACAAATGTTCATACAAGCACAATACGCAGATCCAGATAATGCTTAAATAATAATGGAAGACAATTTGAACATATTATTTAATTACGTATTTTTATTTCTTATGCTTATGTTGTTCCTATGTTGTTTCCATGTTGTTCCAATGATATTTATTAAAATTATATCTATATGTTAAATTATTTGGTTCTGGATATGTTATTTTCTTCAATGGTGTAGTTACTTGCATACATTTTCGTGTTCTGCATCTTAGTTAACAAAAATAATGTACCTACAATTTATTAAAGCAAAAACGATAACACACCTTAATAAACGGCTTAGTTTGCATGGTCTACTCGTTACATTTTTATCATAATGTTTAAGTGAAACATTTTTATAATAAATATCTATTTAACTTATTTGAGAAGTTAAAAATAAGATTCTTTGGTATTTTTGAAATCAGAGGAAAACTCTATCGTACCGTGTAAATAAATAAAACATAGAAAAAATTACCCACATGTACAGCACACAAACCGGAAGTGCGAATTGAAAAATAGTGCCTTCAGTAACCTAATCGGATGATATTCTCGACTTCTTTCATTTTTAATTTTTTAATAAAATCAATAGTAAGCTCGTTATTTGGAAACAAAAAAAAAACGCAATTTCGATTTTTTAGATTCTTTGATTTTAAAAAATCGAAAGACGCATTTTCAAATTTTCCAACTTTTTACCTTCACCAAATTGTAATGTCGCACCTATTTACGCAGATATAGCTAATTTCCCGGGCTGAGAAAACATTTTATATACAAAATTTGAAGAAATCATCTAAACCAGTTCATCAAATATCTCAAAAAAAATACATTCCCTTCAAATGACCGTAGTTCACTTAGGGAGCATTTAATATTATAATTTTATAGGACATATGAACTTAAAATTATTCTTTCTTTATTCCGTTAAAGTCCTGATACTAAAACCTGAATCTTGCTATAAATAAATTGTAGCATTTGCAGTGTAGTAGAGAAAAATCCTGTAAGCAGTAATGATTCTTGGTTAGTAATCATTCCATTAACCATATTATGTCATGACTATGAGCATTATTTCTTATAAATACTGTGCGTTACGTACTATTGTATAATTCGTACTGCCTTGTTGCCCTTGTTACTTATTTTTCGGTAATTCTTACTCAGTATCGTTTGAAGCTCCTGCGAGTTAAGTTGACTACCCACCGTACTGATAAGAGCTGTGAAAGTGTTTTGTATCTCTTAAACCATCGGTACGATGTTGACGTTTAATATTGGTAAGGATTTATTTTAGTTAACTGAGTAAGATTTTAAGTTATATGGTGTATTTTGTAAATTATTACTTCAGCAAACTGGTGCAATGTTATTAATTTTGTTATTTGTAAATATGTGTAAATATTTAGTTCGTTTCGCGAGCTTTCATTTATTTTAAATGAATATAAATATTGTATTTTATAATGGAATCTCATTTATTTATATATAACAATAATATTTTTACTTGTCAGAACATATATCCTATGCCTAAATTAAAATGTAGTGACAAAACAAAAACGTATTTTTTCCTATTTTTTTCTCACACAAATTTAAGAGTTGTTGCGTTCTAAAAATAAAACAAATTATGGATTATTGCCTTACATTCTTGAAGGTAAAACAACAGAATTTTGTTCATTTTCTGCACAGTACTTAAGAAATGTACTCTATTTTAAGTATTATTCCTTTAGCTACACTAAATAGGTACTTAATTTGAAAACGCTTCTATTCATAGATGCATTGTTTTCATTTTTGGAATAAAAAAATGTTTTTTTTTATTAAAATTTTTATTCAACAACTTTTTTTTATTCTAGGAAATATTCTAATGTTTGTGGGAGGTACAGCTTTAACGTGGTCCTCACCAGAACTACCAATACTCTATAACGCCACATTGAGTCCTTTTAAGCGGACTTTAACTAGTGAGGAAGGAACATGGGTATCATCTCTAGTGACACTTGGTGCTGCATTTGGTCCATTCTTTTTTTACTTACCTGGCAGACAAAATGGGTAGAAAATATACTCTTCTGTCTCTAGGAGTACCATTTGTCGTTTGCTACTTGATGATGGCTTTTGGAAAAATAATAGAATTATTTTATGTAGCAAGATTTATAATGGGTTTAGCAGTTGGTGGGGTATTCTCGTTAATGCCAATTTATGCTTGTGAAGTAGCAGATAAATCCAACCGAGGAGTTCTCGGTTTCTTAATGGGATCTGCAGTTTGTGGTGGACTACTGTTTTCATGCGCATTAGGTCCTTACGTCAGTGTTATGGTATTTAACTTAATCCTGGCAGTATTCCCTTTAATATTCTTGATATTATTTCCATGCCTAGGTAGAGAAGTGCCTCACTATTACGTCAGTATAAACGAAAACGACCTAGCTAAAGAAGCTTTGCAAAAACTTAGAGGTGGTTCGAATGATATAGATGAGGAGCTAGGAGAATTACAGAAAAAGTTCAAAGAAGAAGAACAAGGCTCTTTTACTGACATATTTAGAACAAAGGGCTTAAAAAAAGCCTTTGCTACATCTGTAGGACTATTAATTTTTTCAACAGTTCTCCGGAATAAACATCGTATTGTTTTATGGTCAGAAGATATTCCAAGAAGTTGGATCTAATTTAGCACCAGAAGTATGTACAATTATAATAGCCGTTGTTCAGTTTATAAGCAGCTTCATAGCTCCTCTAATAGGAGATAGGCTAGGAAGGAAAACCATCCTTACATTTTCTGCAATTGGAATGGCAATTTCGGAAGCAACACTTGGTGTTTATAGTTACTTAAAAGAACGCGGCGATGTAAACATGGATTCAGTTTCATCTCTTCCAGTAATTATCATGACAGGTTTTATAATTTCATACAACAGTGGATATGGTCCGTTAGCGTGGTCAATGTTAGGTGAATTATTCCCATCGAAAGTAAAATCAATTGCCACATCCGCGGTTACTTCGATAAACTGGTTATTGGCTTTTTTTATTATTAAACATTTCGAATCAATGATAACAACGTTTGGTGCCGCGGAGTACTTTTGGTTTTACGGTGGATGCTGTGTGCTAGCGGCTATTTTTGCAAAGTTTTATGTTATTGAAACGCGAGGTAAAAGCCTGAAAGAAATTCAAGACGAACTTAGCAGATAACAATATTTTCCTTATTCTATTTTTATTTATTTTATTGTATCAATAAAAATTATTTATGCTAAATTATTTTTTTTACCTTAAGTTACGTATATGTTTTTAATACTTATTATTATTATAACATGTATATTAATTTGATTACGATTGCATTATATTTATGCATATATTATGCTTATATTATCTAAGAGTAATTTAATATATTTCCCAATTAATTTTTATTAATATGAGTCAACTCAAAAAATATAAATATAGCCAAATTGGTCAAAAAATAAAAAAGCAGATAATAAATATTTATAAAATTATGTTGTTACTTTTATTATAATATTACTGTTTTCACATACATTCGTTATACAGGGAGTTTGATTTATCGTTCTATAACTCATAAATTTTGATAAAATTAAAAACCGCTAGATTTTTTTTAGCATCAACATTTATACAAATTTTCTATATCACAGTTTCTTTTTGTATTTGGTTCAAAATTTATGGGCTGTAGAATAATTAAACACTACGTATGCACAATAAACTTTTAGATTCTGATCTATTATTAACTGAAATGAAGTACCTGTAATTGTCAGTGTGTTAACTCTAAATAATGCTTGAAGATTTACTTTTTTTATATATATATATATATATATATATATATATATATATATATATATATATATATATATATATATATATATATATAATCATATACTTCTAAAATAGAAAAATAAATCAGTAGACGATATTTAGTACCTATTAGTTGTAAATAAATAATACAAACCTGTACCAATAATGAGGTTGCTTGATTATATAATAACATTTGTTATAGTTCTTAAATACATATAAACAAAGAAAAATAAGTGTCAAATAATTGAATTAAAAATAGAGTGGGAGTATTTAATTAAATAACTATAAATTTCCTCAGAAACATTAGTAACCTCTGAATATTACAATACGTAGATTTTTAATTTATAATTTTCTTACCTTGCGAATAACATGCATTTTTAAAACATTTTATACTCTGTTCTGTATATTTATTAAAATTCTTTTCGATATTTATCCATATATCAGAAATAAATTAGATACAATATTATCTTTTAAATATTATAAAGATTAATGGGTATTTTCTCGACTGATAAGTGCAGACATTACTACTTAAAACAATGCTTATAAAAAACAATTATCTCTTGCGCTATCAGTATACAGAGTATCACGGTGAAGGTGGCCAAACTCTGAGGACAAGTAGAATATACTATGAGTTTATATAAAATATTCTCCCACGACGCACCCCTGTTGATATATTCGCCCTTAAAATCAAGTGGTGATGAAAATATATATATATATATATATATATATTATATATATATATATATATATATATATATATATATATATATATATATATATATATATATATATATATATATATATATATATATATATATATATATATATATATATTATATATATATATATATATATATATATATATATATATATATATATATATATATATATATATATTTTTTTTTTTTTTTTTTTCTTTATGCGGGCGTACCCGTTAATTCTTATTGTTTTTTACTGTAATGTAATTAAACCCGCGTCAAATTCATTCTTTGTTCATATTCATTCTCCTGGGTCCGGATTCCCACGCAGGTTGCTATAGTTGCCCGCGTGTGCGATGCTTGGACGATGCTCCCATACCGGAGTCATCCAAGTGGAAGCCACAAAGGTGCGACTGGCTCCCTGTCAGTGGTTTTCCTTTAGTGTCTTTTTTGAGTTTGGTCCATCATTTTAACTCAGCTACACCGTGCTGATGAAGACCAATTAGTCAGAAACACGTGTCCACGGTTTGCATCTTTCTGCCATTTGCAAATTTTGCATTTTCCACCGTGCAATTTTTTTTCTTTATGCGGGCGTACCCGTTAATTCTTATTGTTTTTTACTGTAATGTAATTAAACCCGCGTCAAATTCATTCTTTTTTCATATTCATTCTCCTGGGTCCGGAATCCCACGCAGGTTGCTATAGTTGCCCGCGTGTGCGATGCTTGGACGATGCTCCCATACCGGAGTCATCCAAGTGGAAGCCACAAAGGTGCGACTGGCTCCCTGTCAGTGGTTTTCCTTTAGTGTCTTTTTTGAGTTTTGTCCATCATTTTAACTCAGCTACACCGTGCTGATGAAGACCAATTAGTCAGAAACACGTGTCCACGGTTTGCATCTATCTGCCATTTGCAAATTTTGCATTTTCCACCGTGCAATTTTTTTCTTTATGCGGGCGTACCCGTTAATTCTTATTGTTTTATATATATATATATATATATATATATATATATATATATATATATATATATATATATTTATATATATTTTAAATAACGCATCTATTTCTTATCGAATTGTAATAATTTTTGGGACGTTAACAGTGCGTGAAGGTCCTTAGGACAGTGTGATACATTTTTTTGAAAACACATCATGAGAGCAATGTGTAGTTTACTACTTTTCTAACCGTAAAAAAGATTTTTTTAAATTTTAAGGTGAAATTTCAGCGACACAAACATTTTTAAAAAAGAAATGTACTTTTGTTTCATTTCAATAAAATGTTCCGTTTTTGAGAAGAAGGTAAGTATCTACTTGAATTACATAATATACCTACTTTTATCATATTAGGTTTGAAAGAATGTTTACGTAATACGCAAATATTTAATTCATTATTTTTTTCTACAAATGCATAACAGAAGCAAATAAAATGTCAGTATTTCACTGATTTTGATGTAAGTATAGACATTAGCACTATTTTTACAATGAAAATTATAACAAATTCTCAATATCAGAACTATCCTACATGTTGTAGTTATTCTTTAGAATGGCGGATACATGAACTTAAGAATAAATTACTACATAGCGATAAAAACATTTAATTTTTTATTGTTGTTCATCGAAATAAATTTACAAATATTGTTGAAAAACTGTTACTTTCGTCCAAGTTTGATGAACTAGTTTGTTCTAGAAGGGAAAAATATTATTTTTTTAATCACATTTTCTGAAATTAAGTCTTTTACTTTAACCCATAAATTGTTTGACTTCTGTCAACCTTTTTCCTAAGTATGAATAAATCAACTGTCAAGTGATACTGCCGCACACAATCATTTCTATTATCTATTACCTTGAAAAAGGCGCTTGATACTGATATAGCCTCATAATTTATAATATCCTGATGTTCACCTTTTTTATATACTTTGATAATTTTTACTGTTTTAATAAAGCAGGAAACTGACCAGGACAAATCAAGTTATTTATTAGAATTGTTAAGTTGTAATTATGTATTTGTTATGATTAATAACATTATTTGTAGATCAATTTAGTTGGCTTCGTGGTTGTGTGGTAAGGACACTTGCCTCTCATCCTGGAATCCCGGGTTCGATCTCCGGTCGAGGAGCTAGGATTTTCTTCTAAACCAGAAACTAATCCTAGCATAATTGGACATTGTGTCTGGTTTCACTTAATTGGAAAACTGCAATTGTCCAGGTTTTTTTATTTTTTCGTTAATCAATGAATGTAATTGAATATAAACCATGAAATATGACAATGGCAATAAGTCCTTCAAACTTAATAATAGGTATAATTTTAGAATCACATTTAGCATCCTTAACTTTATATATTATAAATTTGTCAGTAAGTCAAGAGTGTAAAGTATATTATTGTAATGGTACCGTTCAATATTAATGAGAACGTTTTTCGCCTATGTAATAGCCTTTTGTAGTTATTTACGTTTTAATTATGTGGAAAGTATTAAAAGTCAAATAAATATTTTGTTGATACCTAAGTTTAGTGCTTATTATATCTAGTACCTATTACACTGCACGTATTTATTTTCACAATTGATTAGCAAATGACTATTTTACTTTTCTAGGAAATGTGTTAATATTATTAGTGATACATATGTAATATGATACATATCATGTCTCCCAATCTTGTCATAGTCAAATTTAGTGGAGATTTAATTAAAAAGTTACATGAATGTAATTTCTGCCTATCTATATTTGTACTGATCTAGCTGATGATAGATAGAACGAAGCTCTTTCATACTTGGCTACTTAATTTTTGTAATGGATTACTGGATTATCTGTTAATATTTTTTGGGTATTTGACTCGCACATCATTCTTTAATTAAGTAGAGTCTTCTGAGTCAAGGTTAGCCGATTAGATTAGGTTGCGAGTGGGTCATTAAGACTCTAATGGCATCCCTCACTGCGATCTAAATAGATCTTTTGTGATTACACTTATATCGCTGTGTATCCGTCAACTTCTAGGTTTCTAAAAAGCATAAAACTTTCCTGGGGGCTATGGTTTCCACTTCGACAAATTTTGTGGATATCTGCTACAAATATCGTAACCTTTCGCGGATTAGGACTTTGCATTAGCAAAGTATATGTTCAGCGATCTCTGCTTCCTCATTTAATTTTTTTTGCGAATAACTTATAAATTTCTGGAATTAACTTCCAGTAGGTAGATTTATGTTCCTTTTCCCTTCTTCTCTGACCTCTATTTATGGCTTTACTGTTTATAAATATTCCCAGACTATGATAGACTTACAAGTAAAGAAACTTAAAGTTTTAAGTGCTGCGTGGCTGTCTGAGAGGATGGAGATTCATACTCCTCGTGTGCCTTTTTTAATGCATTCTCGAGCGCAGATTTCTGTGGCGTGATTTTCTCCTGAAAGATGGTGGGAGTTTGGCCTAAGGCTTTTGATAGCCTACATTTGGCCCTATACACTCCTACCACTATGCTTTTCGCCATCTTTGATTGAGTGTTGCGAAGTGGGAGAAAATAATTACTGGCATGTGATAGAAATATTTCATGAAAAATATCCTGATGTGTATATATCCAGAATGAGCACATAAAAATTATTAAAAAATTCTTAAATACTGGCTCAGTAAATAATTTAAAGAAATCTAAAAAGGCACATAATGAAGAACACGGTGCTACTCTTTTGGTGTTGGTTTCAGTTCAAGAAAATGCAAAAGCTTCTTTGAGGAAGCGGTCCGTCCAACTAGAAATAAGTAAGTCACATATTCAGAGGGTGTTAAAAGACAATAAAATCAGACCCTTTAAACATATTCTTAATCATACATTGGAAGCAGGAGATAATGCTAAATGAATATATTTTTGTATGAGGATGGGAAGTGAAATTATGAGTGATGCTAACTTTCATAAAAAATTATATTTTCGGACGAATCAATGTTCACTACGAATGGGACAGTATCATCTCAGCATACCAGATATTGAAGTCGTAATAATCCCAACTTTCGTATTCTCAATAGGCGACAGTATTTTGTGAAAGTAAACGTCTGGTGTGCTATTTGTTATCACGGAATAATAAATACGTCCTATTTATTTTGATAACAACAACAATTTAAGTCAACATAATTATTTGGATATGTTGGAAAATTTTTTCAATGAGGCATTATTACAGTTATTTCCGCCATATCGGAAACGTATTTTTAACAAAACGGTTGTCCCGCATATTCTGTTCGCGTTTTTACTAACTGGCTGAATAATAAGTTTGGAATTAGATGGATTGGCAGAAACGGCCCAATTTTATGGCCAGCTAGAAGTCCTGATTTAACAAGTACAGATTATTATTTATGGAGATGTTTAAAACAAATTGTCTATAGTAAACCAATGGAGAACAACTCTAATGGTTTAAAAAATCGCATCAGAGGCAGTTGCATCAATAACCCTCGATGAGGTTAGGAATACTTTTAAGGAACTACGTATTCGGATTGGATTCTACGCGGAAAATGGACGAGAATTGATTCGAGTGATTTTTTATATGTTTTTTAGTAATAATTCTAAAAGTTGGTGATGTTCTTAATTTTTTTTAATGCTAATTTCTCAAACAAAGTAGTTTTTTATAAAATGACCAAAATTATATTTTCTAATATTTTTAGATTAGCTGAGAGTGATGTTTATTGTAATTGATTTTGAAATAATATGTTATTTAAAATTTTGTATTAAACTGAAAAATCAGGAAATAATATTATTATCGCTAGCACTATACTCTTGACAATTTTTACATTTTTGATTTTTTTGGTCACCTTGTACAATAAATTTTATTTCTATTAATGTCACTCTTATTTATGACTAAAGCAAAGCTTTTTATGAGGATTTTTAATGTCAAAAATAAAAAAGTTTGTCTTCTTGTAACCGCAATCCGGGGATATATATATATATATATATATATATATATATATATATATATATATATATATATATATATATATATATATATATATATATATATATATATATATATATATATATATATATATATATATCATCAAATGTGTTAGCATTGTAGAGGTTGTGTTGTGTGTGTGCTCTGTTAAAATCGTTCAAATTTGTGGGATAAAAGTAAAATTAAAAGTGGAAAATTTACATAGTGTATAGTTGTCACTAGACCTACACAAATAAATGCATTCTATCTCAATACGTTTGTTAATAAAAACAACAAATATCAATAAATAAACCAAGCTAAGAAATTTATGAATTATAAAAAGTAATTGGTATAAAAAGAAATGTGATAAATAAATAAACACAGAATAGTAGAAATAAGATAACAATCTGTACTTTTTATACGAAATAAAGAAATATATATATATTTTTTGATAAAGTAACGCATAAAAAAAGTTATGAACGTTGACCCTAATAATGCATCTAATGCAGACATATACAAATTACTTTTAAATATTAATAATCAAAACATTGATGTAAATAAAAAATTGGAGGAAATCCAAGAAAACTTTAAATGTGAAGTGGATCATATGAAAGAAAAAATAGAACTATTAGAAGAAGAACACGAAAAACTAAATAATCAATTAATTAACACCCAAAACAACTTAAGAAATATAATATAATAATATATGGTGTGGACGAAAATGAAACAGATCTGGAATATGTAGTAAACATCATAAACAGTAAATTGAATATAAATTTTGGGCACGATGATTTTAGAAATTTCCTACGCATTGGCAAAAGAAATGAAAATAAACCTAGACCTATTTTAGTCGAACTACTTTCTTATAATAAAAAACTGGAAATACTGAAAAATGGAAAAAATCTTAAAGGAACTGGTCTTTACGTGAGCCCAGATTTAACACACCAAGAACTTGCAGACAGAAGAGTTTTAATTGAAAATCTGAAATTGGCCCGAGAAAAACAATACTCAGCTAAAATAGTTAAAAACAAATTAGTTATAAATGGTAAAACCTATAATGCAGACCAACTAAAAATTGCTCCTCTGAACCTTCCCCTCTCTACACCAAGTGGATCTACTCATGAAAATAACATAGATCATCAAAACCCACCAGAAACACCTGATAAAATAGATAGCCTCAATAAAACACTTTTTGAAGATAATGAAAAAGAAAATAAAGATAAAGAAGAATCTGAAAGAAAAGAATCCCCACAAACAGTGGCAGAGCGCATAATTAAGAAAAGGAAGAAAAATTAAAACAAATAGTATATTTACCTTACAAACTTTATACAGATCTGTTGCCTTAATTTTTGTCTTGTAGTTACTTATCTAAGTTTTATTTTCATTACTTGTAATATTTTTACTTAATTATAATAAAAAAAAAAAAAAAAATCTAAATACATAAACACATTCCTATAAAATGGATCAGTATGTGAGAGACGTTCAATTTTCACCTATAAAAACCGAAATCCTAGAAAATGGACAACAAACTAATATTGTCTTAGAAGTTAACAACCGTTTTCAAAATTTTAGAATATTACATATAAATATTAGAAGCCTTAGTCATAATTTTGATGAATTGTTGATATTTTTAAGTCAGTTTGAGAGTGTTTTCATTGGATCATATTATCTGAAACGTTTGACCTTAAAAATAAAGACCTCCAATTTTTTAACATCCCTGGATATAATATATTTTACAATATGGGCAACATTAACAAGAATGATGGATGTGTAATGTATCTAAGTAAACAGATGAATACCCAAGTAAGTATAATACAAATAAGTGATATTAACGCAATTAAGGCAGATGTGTTTGATTTTTATGACAAGCAAATAACCGTTTTAGCTACATATAGGCCCCTTCGACTTGCCCATACGCATTTAATACCGCACTGGAAAACTATCTAAGTCTAAACAATACTAGGAGTGACATAAACTTCATAGTGGGAGATATAAATGTGGACATTTTGTCTAATACTGACTATGCAATTGATTATCTAAATATATTATATGAATATGGTTATAAATCGTTTATAAATGAATACACAAGAATACAAAATGAATCAAAGTCATGTTTAGATCATATATTTATTAAGAGCAGTTATGATATCGATGAGAATATTCTTCCAATAGTTATTCAAAATGATATAACTGATCATTATATTGTCATCTCGCAGTTAGTGTTGAATAATAATTTAACAACTCACAATATAAAACAAAAGACATATAAATATATAAACTTTAAAAAACTTAGAGCCGTCTTAAGTTCACAGTCCTGGGATTTTATTCTTGGAATTGATGTTGAATCTGAAACAAATAATTTTGTAAATATTTTACTACATCATATAAATAACTGCACCCATATAAAACACATCACCCATAAAAATATCAAACTAAAAAAATGGATCACTAATGGTTTAGTTCACTCTATAAACAAACGAGACTCCTTATTCGCTAAACTAAAAAAAAACCTAACAATACGTTATTAAAAGAACAATATAAAAATTATAAAAAAGTTCTAGATAATTTAATAAAAAAACGCAAGGATGACTTCTACAAAGGTTGTATTGACAAAACAAAAAACAACTCCAAAGATCTATGGAATTCTGTTAACTTGATAACTAACAACTGTAAAACATCCACAACTGAAATAAACTCAATTAAAACCGAAATGGGAGAAACAACTCGTGACAAGTTAAAAATAGCAAATGAATTTGTAAACTTTTTCACTAATATAGGTAAAAATTTAGCTAATAAAATACAGATTGATCATGCCAATGTGACTACTTTTGAACGTACAATTAAAAATTATGTTTTTTTATCACCTACGTCTGAACTAGAAATTAAAAATATTATCCATGACCTTAAAAACAAAAAATCAGTAGGTTTGGATGGAATTAATTCAATTACTTTAAAAAACATATCTGAATTTGTTTCCTCACCTTTTGGCATGTTAATAAATACCATGATCGAACAAGGCAAATGTCCCTCCGCTTTTAAGTGTGCAATTATAAAACCTTTATATAAGACTGGAGATCCACTAGACATGTCCAATTATCGCCCAATTTCCCTTATTTCAACTTTGGCAAAAGTATTTGAAAAAGTTTTAAAAATCAGAATATGCAGTTTTACAAAAAAAATATAATATTATTTCTAAATCTCAGTTTGGATTTATAGAAGGAAAATCAACCAATGATGCCATTAAAAATTTAAGTGCTGAAATCTATACGTCACTAGATAACAAAGAAAAATGCCTAACAGTGTTTTTTTGATCTACAAAAGGCTTTTGACACCGTTAGTCACGAAAAACTATTTATTACATTAGAAAATTACGGCTTCCGAAATAATGCTTTAAAACTAATGAAAAGCTATCTAGAAAATAGACAACATAGAGCATATGTCAATAATACTTACAGTAACCCAAGAACAATTGAATTCGGGGTGCCTCAAGGTACAGTTTTAGGCCCAATTCTTTTTATTTTATACATTAATTCTATTTTCAATATTCCTACAAGTGGTCAAATTTTTTCTTACGCTGACGATACAGCAGTTTTTTTATAAAGATATCTCCTGGGAGTCACTAAAAATTAAAGTTGAAAATGACCTTATATTATTTAAAAACTGGTTTGATAAAAAACTTCTAACTATAAATATTAAAAAAACAAAATACCTACCGTTTCCGCTATACATAAATGGATTACCTAATTTTAATTCTATAAAAATTGGTGATACACAAGATATTCAGGAAGCAAAAAATATGAAATACCTAGGTGTAATTTTAGACTCTCACCTAAGGTGGGATGAGCACATCAAATCCATTACAAATAAACTAAGATGTATATTATTCAGATTCAAACAACTTAAAAAATACTTACCAATTTTACAACTTAGATCAGTGTACACAGCCCTTGTTGAATCTCATTTAAGATATGGAATAATTGCATGGGGCGGAGCACTAAATTTACATTTGATGAATTTGGAAATTATGCAAAAAAAGTTTTTAAAAATACTACTAGGTAAAAGTAAGCTGTATTCATCTAACCTTCTTTTTGACGAGAGCAAAGTTCCTGACATAAAACAATTATTTTTTGCAAAATGTGTTTTGGAATCGTACCTTGAAAACTCCAAAGAAATAATTTCCACTTATAAAACTAGGCAAACTGTCAAAAGAAACATGCAAGTGCCAAAAATGAATACCACTACAGGACAACGTAGTTGGAGATTTTTGGGTCCTAGATGTTTCAATACGCTTCCAGAATATATAAAATTCTTGCAAAGAAGACAATTTCAAATAGAATTAAAAAAACATTCAATGTTAGACAGAATGAAAATTAATGCTCTGATTGACTTAAAAAATCAAACTCTGATATAACTGATGTGTGTATGGTTAGACAATACCTAACAAATAAAGTGCAGATTGTTACTATTAAATAGAATCGTCTTTTACATACTGTTATTATTTAAGTACATTTTATTATTAATTATTAGTCTTTTTTTAGTATCCTATTATAGTTTAATATTTTAATATGTTGTTATACGTTATTTTATCTGTTACTAATGATTAGAATTCTTTTGTTTTGTTTTTTTGTCACGATAATTTGTTACCTTAGTCACGGACGGGTGGTCCTACACCACCTTGTGACTTTCTGTAGTTTATTTTACAATTATTGTATTTTTAACAACATGTATATTTACTATTTTTCGTAAATAAACTATATTATTATTATTATTATATATATATATATATATATATATATATATATATATATATATATATATATATATATATATATATATATATATATATATATATATATATATATATATATATATATATATATATATATATATATATATATATATATATAACAAAGAATAGAAGGTCACTGCGGGATGAGATGTAACAGGAAGAAAAGGATAATGGGTATTGCCCGCAAAAAAGGATGAATCCGTCGACACGTGTTCCTGAGTCACTACTCGTAATCATGACGGCTATAAGTTGTAAGGATAGGTACAACTTAGGTTCAACAACACAAAAGGAAACCACTGACAGGAAGCCAGTCGCACATTTGTGGCTGCAATTGAAAGACCCCGTGTTTACAGGGCATCAGACAATATGGCCACGGAGGCAACTATAGCTACCTGCGTGGTATTCCCTACCCAGGGTTTAAAGTAACAAAGAATAGAAAGTCACTGCGGGATGAGATGTAACAGGAAGAAAGGGATAATGGGTATTGCCCGCAAAAAAGGATGAATCCGTCGACACGTGTTTCTGAGTCATTACTCGTAATCATGACGGCTATAAGTTGTAAGCATAGGTACAACTTAGGTTCAACAACACAAAAGGAAACCACTGACAGGAAGCCAGTCGCACATTTGTGGCTGCAATTGAAAGACCCCGGCATCAGACAATATGGCCACGGAGACAACTATAGCTGCCTGCGTGGTATTCCCTACCCAGGGTTTAGAGTAACAAAGAATAGAAGGTCACTGCGGAATGAGATGTAACAGGAAGAAAAGGATAATGGGTATTGCCCGCAAAAAAGGATGAATCCGTCGACACGTGTTTCTGAGTCACTACTCGTAATCATGACGGCTATAATTTGTAAGGATAGGTACAACTTTTTCTATAGCCGTCATGATTACGAGTAGTGACTCAGAAACACGTGTCGACGGATTCATCCTTTTTTGCGGGCAATACCATTATCCTTTTTTTCCTATATATATATATATATATATATATATATATATATATATATATATATATATATATATATATATATATATATATATATGTATATGTACAATATTAATTTGTCAAAATAAAAGTTTTTAATTTTTTTGCTGTGGTTTAATTCGAATATAATAGTAAACACCATGAATAAATTTAGTCCCAGAAACCTGAGCTCTGCATTCGGCCAAATCAATGCAAAGACAAGTATTTCAAGACAACATTTTGGAAAGGACGTTTAGACTAGGACAAGAAACAAAAACAAGAAATTGAAATTTTAGAGGCAGTGAGTAACTGCGTTGCATGATTTCCCGTCTTGAATTATTATTCGATTATTTGGGGAATTTATTGAATACTTTTGCTGTTTATTGAATTTCTTTTAATATTACATATATTAAATTTGTATTAAAAATGTCATATGATCAAGAGCCTGTCAGGCCTAATAGAGAACAATTTGCAACGTCCATTAAAATACCACCATTCTGGATATCTAAATCAGAAGTCTGGTTTACGCAAGTCGAGGCAGAATTTAATTTATCTAAAATTAGTGGCGATAGGAAGAAATATGATCATATTCTTGCACATTTACCTTTTGAAGTAGTATCAAATGTATACGATGTTATTGGTAATCCACTTCATATTTAAATCTTAAAATTATACAAAGATCAACTTCTAGTGAAGAAACATATTTAGATAATTATTTGTTGTCCAGCTCTCAAATGGGCGATCATGTACCAACAATTTTACTGTTCAATGTCTAATATTGTCGGTGGTTCTCAGATGGTGAGTCAAGAATTATTAATTACACTTTGGAAAAGACGTTTATCAAAACCGATTTATGTAGCAATCACGGCATAAGGTAAATCAGGTATTAAAAATAAAATTGTAATTGCTGATAAAATTTGGGGAAACGTTGAAATCCTAATGTTTCTCAAGTTCAACCATTTTCAAAAAATTCAAATGAAGTAAAAACAAATAATTCAATAAAAGATTTATTTAATGCAATTCAAGGTACATTGAGTCAAATTACGCAAAAACAACAAGCCGTGGAATTGCAAATAAATTCTTTGTAAACGAAATCATCATTTAATCCAACGAATCCGTCAAAATCAAATTATCGATGTAATAATTGTCAGAATTGATCATGTTTAAGAACAAGATCCTCAAATCGGGTGAATAAATTTGATCCTTCCAATAATACGGTATGTTATTTTCATCAATTATATAAAAATAAAACTATCAAATGTGGGGGAACATGGTGTGTTTCATTCACAAATTAAATCACAAAATCATAATCAGAAAAATTAAGAGAAACCAATGTTACGTCGATAGACAATTTTAATTCGAATGTAGTGGTAAACTCCACAGTATAGTAATATTTTATGATAAAGTAAAATTTTAAAACCTACATGCGCATATTTTATTATTCCTTAAAAGTGAATTTCATTCCGCTGAGGCACCTCTTGTAATCAAGGCATTTTTTAAAAAAATTCTAATTTTCATGAATTCTTGATTACTGTTAAGTGCAAATATTTTTATGATATCAGACTTACGCACGGATTTCCGTTTTGGGTTTCTTAATATTTATTTTTAATATTATCATTAAATAAGTATCTACGAGTATAACTGTAAATTTGTGCATTATTGATTTAAAAAATATGTTTGTTAGTAAACTGACATTATTTCAATGCTATATTTTTAATGGTAATTTAAAAGTAAATAGCAAAAATTATTTTCCTCAGTATTTGTTTATGTAATTAAATATTTACTAATTTTTATTGTTATAAAGCGTTACCTGCAACAGTGCAATGAATAACAACATAAACGATAATAAGCTTCCAACTTTTATTATATTATAACAGTTTAACACCTTTAAATTTAATGTACAACAGTTAAAACATATCTATTTATTTCGTATTGCTTTTATAAAACACTACTAATAGTACTATACCTTATTCAGATAGTTATTTTTGATCCATTTATCAAAGATGTTTTCTGAAGAAATGTTTTTATAATCTCCCTCCAAGTCACCTAAGTAATTCTCTGAAATCATGAGAACTTAGATTTGGTTTAGTAAATGCTCTAAGGACTGTAATCAGAAGTATGTTGGACAAACTAGACGATCAAATCAAACTCAATTAAAAGAACATAAAGCATAAATCAAATATGGTAGAACAGATAAGTTTAGTGTTGCCCAAAATGCGTTTGAGAGCAACCATAAAATAGATAGTAGCAATTTAAAATTAATTAGAAATGTAACAAATACTAGACAGATGGATGAACTTGAAATATTGGAAATTACAAAGTGTAAAAATAGTATGAATAGAGGGTCAATCTCACATATTTTGCTCTATTGATTAATGAGTCACGGTTCACCGAACCGCAACAATAGTTTATGTATAAATAGGATACATTGTTAGCATAATATTAGTTTTAACCATCTCCAGATGATGCTAACTTGGTTGATAAAACGCGTATCGAGTGCAGTATATGTTGGTTTGGTAGCTTATGGAAAACCACGTCAGTGTTAGCTTCACATTAAAGGTTCTAACCCACTTCAGAATTAGGATGGCTTCACGGTCAACGGAACTGAATCTGTATCATAAGGTTAGTGCAAACATTAGATTAATAGGGTCAGATATTTGGTTTCTAAAAACCTGCAAATGTCGTTCAGTTTTTCCAAATTCTGTTCAATATAATTCCAAAATCTTCACACACTTCAGATAAAGTTACAATGTTTGCAAATTAGAAACCTGAAACGATGTACACTTGAAATACAAGCATATGGATAAAAAGCTTATAAGTTAAATAATTTAGAACATGAACAATGGTGTGACTTTCAAAGGACTTTCAAAATGTCTCAAAATAAAAACTCAAAAGATTAATCAATAGTACATCAAAAGAAAGTGTTCCTCAAAAGTTTGCACCATCGTAGAAAAGTTGTTTGATAAAGAAATAATTGATGTCTTTAACAAAGGTTTAAATTTTGCATTACTTATATCTGAAGGCATTCTATATGAAATTTTGGCAAGTGTTGAAATTCACTTCAGTACATTCCTGATTCCTCTATAGGGTTCGTCAGAGAAGCTTGCAGAAATCAAATCAAGAAAAATATTGTCACTAAAGTAAACAGAAAGCCAGTATCCACAAAGGATAGAAAAACGATCGAACGGTTGCGTGAAAAAGATTTATTTTTACGTAAGGGCTGATAAGGATAATTAGGTTGTTATCTTAATTAAAGATTATACACAACCTGATTAGTAATGGTCCTTATAAAAAATATTAGAAATCTATTACCAAACATGATTATTGAAATAAGAAATGTACTTAAATCCTGTGAATACATTATTACTCCAGCTTTAGAGAGGTTACATGCATTTAACTGCTTGCCTAAGATACATAAACCAGGAAAGTCGGTGCGTCCTATTGTTTCAGCAATTGGATCGCCAACTTACCATCTATCAAAATGATTAACAGAGGAGTTCGAAAGTTTACCCATTGCAACACCTAGTTTCTTTGTGATTATATCCAATGATTTCATTAATAAAGTGAAAAAATACAGTTGAAAGAAGGTGAAATTTTGGTTCCTTAGTCGAATGACATGATCCACCCACCTTAATCTTCCTATTTTAATTTTGGTAATTATATCTGGTTTTGTAGGTGTTATTAAAACTCCAAATATTTTACGTAGTATTTATGAGGACAGTGATGCTTTGGTGTGCATCCAAATCGTTTAGATTTCGGATTCATATATTTGTGCGGGGATTATTACTGTTTTAAATAGCCGTATTTTGTATCCTGGACAGGCTGCGTTTACGCAAGAACTTAGGTAACCCAAAAAGAATGTTTTTTAGCTAATAGTATTATTTCTTAATTTATATGTGATGATATTGTCAATACTCACCGAGAACCCTAAATACTCAAATCTCACAACCACTTCAAAGTTGTAGGTATTGATAGTAAAACGTTGTCTAATAATCAAGTTACTAGGTTATTAGGTGTCGATACATGACTGGATTTATTTTCATTAACATTAAGGCTTATGTTCTCGGCTTTGTTAGCAAAATACGAGAAGTTCCGAACTAAATACAATGTTCGTAAAAGAGTGTTTGACATTCAACACTTTTTACAAAAATACTTTAGGATGGAATTTTACAATCCCCAGTTGTTGAACTCAACTAAAAGTTTTTCATCAAAAACCTTTATGAGGTTTGACACCCTTACTTGTTCCTCATTGCTGGAAATTTAAATGTTCGGCCTTTTCCAAATTGTTTTAAAATGTTTAAGCAAATTCACCCTGACGTACTAAGTATCCTTTGAGTTTATTCTCTGTAACGTGTAATGTTACTGGCACCCAGAAACAAACATCAACTAGTCCGAACGACACAAAGGATAACAACACTAAATTTATATGTTCTTCTATTGGTCTTATGGTCCTTAAACCCAGTTTGAACCGATTGTTTTGCTTTATATTAAAGTTTTGATCATCTTTTAGAGTATTTTGGTGTTACTGGAAACTACTTCAGTTTGGTGTCGTCATACTATAGTCCAAGTTACACTTCCGAATAGTTATTTAAATGAAAACATTATTTTTATCTAGTTGTGAACAACGATGCTTCTCATTTCTATGACTTCTTTGCCGCATTTTTTATATATTTTTAAACTTTTGTCTGTGTTCTACTATTACACAACAAAAAGCAGTTTAATATTCTCGCGTTTTGAAGATTTGCTACCGACTGAATAACTTTTTATAACGGCAAAAATGTATGCATCTAGGTACCGTATTAATTCTATTAGGGGTTCCATATAAATTAGTCCTATCCTGTAAGATGATATTTTTGATTTTCAGCCAATATTATTCGCTTTTAAAGTGTCCTAGTAAACATGCGGTAACAGTAACGAATTTCGTAGGAAAAATTCTATCGTGCCATTTTACATATCCCCTAATTTTTAGATAGACTATCGCATTTGCAAGAAATGGCAAACAGACATGTGCCATTTAGTATGAAGTTAAGGCAATTCGTGTAAAAGAGATTTAGTTTATAATAACTCCAATAATAGGAATGATGTAGATACATCCTGGGTTTTCGGTCAATTAAATAAATAAGAACAATATTTATTTTCTTACGTTTCGGTTTATTATAACCATCGTCAGAAAACTACAATTAATTACACAAAAATTATAAGGTTAAGTTATGTTATGTTATGTATTTACAATATGGATTATTTTGGTATTTTTTTTGGTACTAGTTTGCATTTTATAACTATTGCAGATGAGTGTTTATGTAACTGAAGCTTTTCTGGCTTGTACTGCGGTTTGTTTATGTTAACTGTGAAGAGGTGTGATTTACGTGTGTATTATTAGATATGATATTTTTCTTATATTGCATTGGGGGTGTGGATTATTAGGATTAAACAGTTTATTTTATGTGTGGACTTGATGAAAAGATGTAAAAAATTTGTTATTTTTTATTTTTATAAGTGTATTACATATTATCCCCTTTATATCTAACTTAATATGCTAAAATATGTTTAGCTTAAATTCTCAATATCTGTACGGTTGTTAATTGCGTTATTATGTCTTTTAATTTGTATCATTACATATTTTGTTCCTTGATATATTTATTTCAAAAACAAATTTATGTCATACAAACCAAATCTTTGATCAATTACAGATCAAAATGTGGTGTAAATATTAAAAACTACTTGACTTA
Organism: Rhamnusium bicolor; assembly: GCA_029963845.1. Classification (NCBI taxonomy): domain Eukaryota; kingdom Metazoa; phylum Arthropoda; class Insecta; order Coleoptera; family Cerambycidae; genus Rhamnusium; species Rhamnusium bicolor. The sequence continues at coordinate 2,416,299 of JANEYF010004054.1, read as the reverse complement.
AAATGGTGAGGTCATCCACTGAACGTGTTTACTGAAATCTTCATTGTCGATTACTCGATATAAAGTGAATTACACATTAATGTGTTTTTATTGCTTTTGAAAGCTTGGAAAATATGGCAAATTTTCGATAATTATTTGAATTAGCATTCTTCCTCATTTTGAATTAGGTTTCACAACATTTTTCAATTTAAGTACAGTAGCTGTAAAGCTATGGAACCTGTGGTTTTACTAATGTTAAATGTTTGAGAAATGCATCTTATAGTATGAGGATGAGGAATTCTTTTTAGATATAATAAAAATAGCTTAATCTGGACTATTGACTACTAAGAAAAAGTGTCCTCCCTCCCTCATTTAGTTTTACACCTCAATTTTTTGGCATAAATCTTACATCGAGCATAGCTAGCACATCCTTTCACAATAAATAAATAAGGGTTATTATATAAAAGGGCTACCGCCAATTTGCCCCTCCCGCCAATATGACTGGCCATTATCTGCTAAAGCATCGATTTCTTAATGTTATCAGTCTTGTGCTAGTCTCCTAAATATAACCCTTAATCATTATTACGTAAGTCTGTGCTAGAGCTAAAAATAATTGTACTAGGCTGTGCTTGCCGTAAAATTTGTGTCAGCAAAACTGTGATGAATAAGAACCAATCAACCTATTGTAGGTATGAATGAAAACTGAAAATTATAAATTATCTTACACCATTTTTTTTTCAAAGTACAAATGAAGAGCACTAACTGATAAAGTATAATCGCGTCTGCAACTATCTTTATCGATTGGAAAAACGACAATAATCAAAAACTTATCAAACGCAATACACTCTTTTCATATCGATCTACATTGAAACTAGTTAAAAACCATTAATTTATTGCCCAATGGTCATTGTTTGACCCTAGAATCCTATTATTATAAGCGACGTTATTTATTTATTTGACGATTATGATTATGTTGACTGAAAACCAAAGACCTCATTAGTCATGAGGAAGACAATAAATTTTGTCGAAACGTCGACTAAATGAGAATTTGAGGTTTACTAATTTTATCCAAACCGACTAATAAAACTACATTAAGAGATGGTGGATATGAAACTCCTTAGCTTATCATTATACATCACACTAATGTTGAACACATCACAAATATTATCTTTCATACCAAGTAGCGTTGTTATCGGTTTGAAACTGTGAAAATTGGCTAAAAGGAAATCAGCTTCATAAGAAAAAGTCTCTATAATTAAACTTCTTGGACGTGGCGAACGGATAAGGCAAGTAATTCAAGAATTTAATAATATGAATCGTGGACGAAACATCAGCTAGGATTAATGGAGATGTAATAATAATAGAATATTTTAAATAAAATCCTAGGACAAGCATCAGAAACATAAGTTTACATTTAATTATTCATCGAAGCTACATTTGGAGATGTCTAGAGAAAAATAATATAGTCCCTTTTAAACGTATATATTTTCATACATTGGAACAAGGAAATCTAGACAGACGCCTCTAGTTTGTGGCTACAGGGAAATTTTCTGAATAATGCAGGTTTCCTGAAAAGTATTTTATATTCTGATGAAACCACGTTTACCACAAACAAGACAGTTTCTACTAACAGTATGAAGATTTGTTCTGGCGCTGCCGGTGAAAACCCACTGGGTGACAATATTCTAACAAAATTAATGTTTGGTATGTAATTCTAAACCTAAAACTAATTGGAAAAGTTTAAATGGTCAGTCGTTTTTACAATTTTTAGAAAGTCAAATATGGAAGTATTTCATAATATATCAATTCAACAAAAAAGAAATGCATATTTTCAGTTGGATGGTGCATCCACTCATAATGCGGTAATCGTAAGAAATTGGCTGCTACACAACAATTAAAGAAAAGTGCCGTGAACAACCGAGGGATAATAAAATAATTCATTTTTTATAATGGAGGAGTGATAGATGGAACTACAATTTAGATAAATGTTTTTATAGTTAAATATATTGTATTATTTATTATTATTATGTAGGAATTTGTAACTTTTAAATTTTTTTGTCGTTGTTTTGTAGGTTAAAATTTTATTGTTTTACGTTAAAATATCTAGTTTTAAGGGTTGTTGAAAAGAACACACGATTAGTTAAAAAATATATGATTCACTGATTTTCTACTTTAAAAATTGCATTGCAGAAGGCCATATTTTGGAATGCAAACAAAAAAAATGTCAGGATTTTTCCAGTTCTACATTTAAAAAAAAAAATTGAAATCGGTCAAAAAATCGTTTTATTTATATTAACGTCCTGGCGGAGTTTAATTCATTGCTATTCCACTACTGAATCAGCATATGCATACACACACACAAAAGCATTCCCTGCTATATTTGCCAGATGCCGCAGCTGAGATTCTAACACAGGAGAGGTAGACAGTGACCAGCCGTGTTCTACCACACAATAATGTTCTAGCCACCTGTACTACCGTCTCGGTATTTTAAAAAAAACTATACATCCATGTCCTAGTCAGGATTCGAGCCCAAGTCCCTTGGTCTCAAGCTTAACGTATAAGCACTCAGCCATTGAGCTGGCATTTTAATGTAAACCAAAATTAATGTCACCTGAAGTTAGATTTTTTTATTGTTCTACATTTCAAAAAAAAATATTAATCAAATCAGCTAAAAAAATAAAAAGTTACAGGCTTCACATTTAAGCGAGACACTCTGTATATTTACTTATGTCTTTTATTTGATTATTAGGATCACTTTGAGATAATATAAAATACTGTCTAAATGTGGAGGATTTAATAATTTATTAAATTTTGATTATTTTGAAGAATTTTATTCAAAAAAGGTGAAAATTATAAACAGCTTTTTAGGTTTGTGTAAAAAAAATTCTAGCTATTTTCAGGTGACAAATTCTTATTAAGTAACGTCTCCTAAAATTTTAAGCAATATTTATGCACGAAAACTAGTTTTATATGTTCAACTGGAAATAAAATGCAAAAATAAATTAATTTCTTTCAACAAAAAAAATTTCCTTATAACATAAAAAGTTTAATAGTATTATATTATTATTGCTGAGAACACTTCACAAGTTCACCTAATTTTTTTGAAATTAATCAAATTACACATAAGTATTTTTAACTTTTAATCAGATATGTTAATATAAAAATAAATTTTAAATTGCAAATTTTACCTTGGCAGAAATTTTATAGGTATTTAAAAGCGACTTATAATAAAATATTGTTGTTCAAAGTTTAAAAGAGACAAGTAGGGCTTTAGAGGCTTACTTGTTTATTTGTAACCTTACGAAATTTTGATTTCAGGGAAAAATTACAATATAACTGCATCAAAAGGCGAGAGCGACTCCGTCGTACTTGGCTTCGTTGATGAGTTCGGTAACTATTCAATAGTACTCACTATACTTCAGCGACTAAACGTGGTCGAAAGTGCTTCTCAAACGCATAATTTTTAAGATTTTTTTATAACAAACTTGCATAATGTAATAAACGAAAGCATTACTTAAGTGAAATTTAATTATTTTTTATGGTTTTGTTCGCAACAGAAGACTGATTAGTGTGTGATTAAAAATAGTTATTAAATACTTTGAGAACTACCCTAGTATGGATTCAAGTAAGAAATATGACAACCCATCTCCTGAAGAATCTACAAATATAATATCGAAATTATTTTTTTGGTAAGTTAAACATTATCTTATTTATATTTATCTAAATTACTGTTATTTCATTTCTAAAGTGGTGGCAAGTTCACTTAGAAAAATTGCCTGCTTTTTATCCCGAGAGTTAAAATTAAATCGAGTGATCATTAAAGCCATATGAAAAACTTGCTCAAGTTACTTTGATTAAAAATCAAGAACCTGTTCGAGAATCCCATTCTATTTTTAACTCGTAATCTTCATGCCAAGTTAGGGATAAGGGGCAAAATACCTACATGTACGGTTTTCATTAGATGCCATTTTTTCCTGTCTTCTCTTAGCCGGTTTTGTATTTAAGTAGCTACTATTATGAAAATACAGGTATGCGCTGCACATCTTTTACAGGGTGGATCAAAATATATATCATAGACCTTTTCAACTTTCGAAATTATTCCCTATTTAATTTTAACTTATACTTGTTTGGGATGCATAAGAAGGGGAATATTTTAAATAATTATAATAATAGTGATAAAATAATTGTCTGCAAATTTATAAGAATATGGGAATTTATAGAATATACGGGGAGTCCCATAATCAAATACTTTTCTTCAAGGGGGTGATAGAACTAGAAAAAAATAAGTTGAGTTTTGTATTTGAACATTTGCCTTAAATCAGTTCATAAGGGAACTACACCTCCTTAAAGGGGGTAAGTGCAATATAGTTATTTGCTAATAAATCTTAAGTTGCAAAAATTAAATTTGGGCCAATTCTATCATTCACTTGTAGGAAGGTACCTAATTATGGGAAAACCTGTATACAATGGTTCATATGTAACGGATAAATTCATCTCTTGGGTTATTAACTATTTTTAAGAAAAATTCTGACGTCAATTTTATTTCTGAAATTACACTATTTTGTATAAAAATCTCATCCCCCCCACTTCAACCCGTTTTCACTAACAACTTTTTCTCTTTCAAAATATTTAAATTGTGAGGCCAGTGTACCTCTTTTGAAACAGATTCCCTTTTCCTTCTCTATTCAGCAATATAAAGTTTTTTTTAAATTTGGTTGTTTAATATTCTTATTATCTACAACTTTTACTATCTGTTTTAATGCATGCGCCAGGGAGAGTTAAAGTTAAATTTTCACACAAAATCGCTTCAAGAATCCAATAATCCAACGTCAATCTAAGGTGACATTGTTTTCACAGGGAACATTTTCTGAGTATATCATATTAACAATTTTAAATTTTCAAAATTAATTTTCTCGGTAACTAATTGATCAAACTTAAAAAACTTTATACTGCTCAATAGAGAATGAAAATCTCGTTCAAATGAGGTATCATAACACCCTAATTTGAAATTTTTGAATGGTTAGTTGTCATCAAAGTAGGTAAGTGGGGGTAAGACTTTTATACCAGATAGTGTCATTTGAGGTATTATATCAAAAACAAAAGTCGACGTGTTTCAAATTTTTTTTTTTTAAATTCCTGGACGTTTAGTTGGCAATAAGTCCGATTTACAAATCGAAAGCAATCCATTTCTATATTAATTAACAAAAGAAATAATGGACAATTTTATCCGAAACTATTTTCGAAGCAATCAAAAATTAAATGAGCTTTAACAAATGTCTATATCTCGGTAATACTAAGTATTCTAAATATATTAATTTCTTCACAGAAAAAAGGAAGATTTTTCGAAACTGACTGACTATTTAACGTCAAGTTTAACACATTTTGTTTTGTTTGACACATGACTGACGTCATCAGCAAAAATTTACTAAAGTTAAAATTACTAGATCTTTGGAGTTTGAATATTCCAAGCGAGTGATAGTACGTTCAGAAAATCAAATTGGGAAACTAATATTCTTGTACTGATTTTTAGGATGTAATAATACATACAGTATGTTCCAAATTCGATTCTCATTATTGTGATCTCGGAAGTCATAAGAGCTACAGGGTAGGTTAATTGGGGTAAGTTTTAGCAAATTTTATGCTGATTCTGAATGTGTTAAGAAATCATTACCAACTAGGACCGCTTTTGAGATTTTCTAAAAAAAAATAAAATTTTGTGAATTCTTTTTTGGGCTCTAGCGAGGTAATCCTTGGTCAGACATATCCTAGACTCTTACATTTTTAGGACTCTTTTTGAAGATCAATATAGCAAAAACGAATACTCCATACTATTTTGTTTTTTAGGTACCTTAGCTAACTTTGTTTTTTTTTGTAGACATATGGAATGTTCGTTTTTCAGATTGCGCTTAAAGAAGAGCTTTCTAATAACACATCAAGTTGAGGATAATTAGTTTTTAAAGTACAAATTTAAGAAAAACGATTGTAAAAAAATCATAAAATTTTCGTTTTTTTTAGCAAATCTCAAAAACGGTCCCAGTTAACCACGATTTATTAACATATTTGGAATCATCATAAAATTAACTAAAACTTGCCCCATCTAACTGGTTTGCAAAATCCCAATGCTGAAAATCGAGTTTGGGACACACGGTATATAAAATAAAGACAAAACAAATTTTACCATAACAATTTTAAGTCTTCATATAAACGAAATAAAAAATACTAAATTAACAAACATTTCAGTACATTTCAGGTAAAATATAATATACTTGTGCTTTTTAATCATTTCTTATAATATGGCAGGTAACACACAATTTGCGTAAAATAAATAATATTTATTTTTATCTAAATTCTAAAATTACTGTATACTATTAAATAAAGGTATGTCGTACTTTTATACGCAAAAACTTTGTAATATATTTGCTTTAAGGTTATGATTTTGAAAGACTATGCCTATAATTCCTACAGTTCTAGCGAAGACATAGTATAAAGCATATGGCCCATTTTATTAGTGCTAATTCTACACCGTTATTTTACATATAAAATTTGAGGACAATATTTTAACAGATGAAGGTTAGTGGAGTCAAACAATAGCAACAATAGTGGTTGCGGTTACCATGTTTGATTTACAAACATTTCAAGTCTAACAAACCTTGTCCCGAGAGGGGATTTTTTTAGGTCACACAAAAAATCGGAGTTGGCTTCAGGGTCGCTACCTCTAAGCATTAAAATAATACCAAACCAAGGTTTATTTACAAAATCTCTAAAACGGCTGATGGCTCATGGTATTTTATGTAGAGCATAGAAACGCGGAGTAATTGAATTGTATTTTGTAAACTCATTAATTGTGTCCAGGGAAAATGATCCTTCAATATCGACGGAACTTATATTTGCAAACTGGAAAAAATTTACATACTTAATGGTGTTTCTCACTGATATACCGATTAATATCGCATAATTTTGTATACCCTGGATTTTTTTGTAAAATGTCCTACTAATCCGCATATGGGGGACTATCAAAGTTTGTACACTACCAAGTAGTTCAAGAAAGTATGCTAAGGACAAGGAAGAACTTTCTAATGTATGTATGCTATCTAATACTTAAGTGAGTCATAGTTACGACCGCCAACGGGGGGTCTGGGAGGGTTAGCCTTCTCCGCTGGGGGGCGTAAGCTCCCCAGCCCATGTCCCGGAGCGTCGAATGCGGTACCAAGCAACCTAGAATCAGGGCACAAACCGCGGGCTCCCCATTACAACCTGCGTTAGTCGACATTCCTCCATGCGTAAGTCCGGAGATTGGCGATCTTCAAAAACAGGGAGCTCAGAAACCGAACCATGACTCTATTACAACACAGACTGCTGCTGGACCAGACCGTCCCGCACACCCGTACGCTCATTTCGAGTGGGCACTTCAAGTTTGGGGCGGCGGGGATAGGGTTGCCCCCCCCTTCTTAAGGGCATGCATCTGAATGATATTACAAGCCCTTAACCTGCCACTAAAAGCGGCGCCAGCACCATTAGGAGTCCAACGCCATTAGGGGGACCAGATAGCCACCCGGCCGAGCTCCCTCCTCGTTCTGCTCATGTCAGCAAGATTTATCTTGCTACCTTTGATAAGTAGCGGTCGAGGTCGCTTACGCGATGCTCTACCCCACATCGGTGCCGGTGATGGCTTCTCGTTGCCCAGGAGCGTGGGATTGGGTAGCTCTGCCACCGACTTTAGGGGTGTGTCCCATGGGGGCTGCGTGGCACACCCAGATTTCTCATGTCAGCAAGATCCCTCATGCTACGTTTGATGAGTAACCGTCGAGGTCGCTCGAGCGAACCTCTACCCGATATCTCTTGCCGATGGTGGCTACCCGTTGCCCAGAGAACCTGGGATTGGGTAGCTCCGCCATCGACTTTATGGCTGTGCTCCATGGGGTCTACACAACACAACCTTTCTAATTTATGTATACTGTCCAATACTGCATTATAGTTGTTATAAATAATATCATATATCATCCTCAGAATCTTGATTGTTAAATAATTGCTGAGCTTCAGAGATGGCTTGTGAGTTACAAGGATTTTACTGAAGCACAAAAGTCTTTACGTCAATAAAATACTTGTGATAAGAGAACTGCCTACAACTATGCCCCCAATGTGTTAAAATAGGTTGTGGTGGCAGTAGGATGTCGGGACAGGCCACATGGAATTTCTTAAGATGTTTAGCGGCTTTTACAAAAATCTGTTTTGAATTTACAATTAGCGCATCTACCCTGTGTATTTTCTTTAATTTCCTCTGCTACTAAATGTCGAGCATGGTCCATACATGTTACGTGTATTAAATGACAGCTTTTTGAAACTGACCATTTTTAAGCATATACCGTGCTGGATTAGTTACTAGCACTTGTGAACTGGTTATACACATTGCTTTCAACGATATTACAACTAGATCCCGTACAGTTTTCTCAATTACGGCTCTAATTTTTTTACTAACAAGTAAGAGTGCAGGCGACAGTCCATAAGATCTAGAATTCACATTTACCACATGATTGCCTGTTGCGTTCGTCATTTCATCTACTGCTACTGCTATTTGATTTAATGTGTCTCCAATTTTTTTAGTACGGCTTTCCGAATGGGGGTTAATTCTTGGCGTACGATTGTCCCTTAGTTACTTGATGCAAAATGCAATATTCGTTGGTATGTGTCATATGTACTTAATACCTAATACGGGTTCGTTCTCTGAGAGACCTCTGAATTACTCGGAATTTGGCCCAGTCTAGTGATATCGTAGCTAATGCCTACAACACTGAAGATGATTTCTATGTAAGATTGTTTTGCGTTTAGTAAATTCATTAATAATTATCAACTTATACCAGATTTCCTTGACAAAAAGTCTGACATACTCCATATAAGCAAAATATATACTTATATTTTAATTTCAGGACTTTCAATGAACACATTTGACCTTGAATGATTTATCGTTGTTTTAACTTTTCGTTTTTATGATTAAGTGTGTTTGTGAGTGTTCAACTTATTTTTTTTGCAAATGTTTAAGTCGAGAAACAACAGTAATAATTTAAACTTTCTTTTCCCTAATATATAAATATTTGGCGAATTTGAGAATTAAAAATGTTTTTAAGCCAAATGACTTTCGTTATATTTTTCTAAAATTTCCCTTTACGTTAAAAACAGATCAGTTTTAGAAAATGCAGAAATTATAAAAATTACACCCTTTAACTTATTTTCTTAGCTTTCTTCTATCCACAGTTGACGTATGTACATTTAACTTTGAAACACCCTGTATATATCTATGTGTATAGAGAAAAAATAAGAACATTATTCGGAATATTTGAGTATTCGTGGTTCAAATTAGATCACCATTTGAAATTTGATAAAAAAAACGTTATAATTTTGCCCTGCATAAAGTTTTGTTATTATGTTGGAGTGGATTATGCAATAATTTGTTATTAGGTCAAGACTTATGCAATGTATTTCCATTAAATTTAAGAAAAATTGAATATTGTGAAAAAATGCAATAAAACTACTAAAGCATTCATTTTAAGAATATTGATCTGTTTTTAAAAATGTTAGAAAATAAGGGTGTAAATACAGATCTTTTTATTACAAGAATACAAAACAAATGCTTCATACATTGAAATATCGGTGTGTACAATATAGAAATGCTATTAAAAAATACAGAACCGCTGCCAATTACTTGGGAATCAGAACTTCCTCACTGTAGTAAAACACGACGTGTGGTGGAGTTTATAAAAAAAAGTAATTTTTGACGTTTCAAAAAAGTCACATTTTTTGACGTTTTAAGAAAGTCACATTTTGACGTTTAAAAAAGTCACTTTGACGTTTAAAAAAAGTCGCATTTTTTGACGTTTTCAAAAAGTCACATTTTGACGTTTCAAAAAAGTCACTTCGACGTTTCAAAAAAGTCACATTTTTTGACGTTTCAAAATAGTCACATTTTGACGTTTCAAAAAAGTCACACTGTAGCTGCTATCGTGAAACACACAGACAGACACACAGACAGAAAATTTGTTCTGTCTGAAATTTTGTGTATAGTCATAATTCGTCGAGATTCGTCCAGAAATGCAATAAAAATTTGCAAAATTTTTTCACCGATACATAACTCCCTCACTTTGAGGGATGAGGAAGTTAAAATAGTAAATAAATAAAAACTATTTAGATATTAATAATTATTTAATATAAACTTGAAATTCAAGACATCTTCTTTAATAGCAAAAACAAATAACTTTGTATAAAGCATAACATGAGTTGTAATTTAGCTGATTTGTACATACTTGAGTGAAAATAAAATATAATATTGATACTTTGTTTTTTCATCTTTGTTATTTTAACAGGATAGTAGAATTTTTTGAATTCTCTTTTTGCAAAATTCATTTCGACTTATATTCAAAGTATTATCATTATTAGTAATAAATAAGTGAAATCGTTCAAAGGTTTCCGTAATTATTTGAGCTTTCTCCAGGGTCAGGAACTTACACAGAGCATTTATGTTTAAATAAGTTTGATACAATTGTTGAAGAAAATTGTAAAACTAACTGACAAATCAAATTAAAAACTTTAAATTTTGCCGCAATTTTGTTTGTCACAAAAAAAACATATAAATAAAGTTTTTATGAATGTAATTTAAAACAAATTAAATGTTTAAAATGTACTCCGTTTAAATTCAGACAACGTTGTATTCAACTAAGAAACTATGTGCCGTATAAACAGTTTTCTCAATTTTACAGGAAGACCAAAAAAACCAGAAGAAGATCAATACATAAGTTCTTACACATAATTAATTTTGTGAAGAATTTATAAATGCAAAGTTTTGTACACATGTACTCCTTGTTATAATGTAGCCAATGGAATAAAACTCTGATTTTCAATAAAAATTGCAGATACGAGGTTTTGCAGATCACCGACAATGGGCCTTTTCACTACTTCTTAAATCTCAAAACAAATATGTTTATTTGAAACCTAACTGATAGATATTCACCTTGTGCAACTCTGTTTGAAATATAAGTCTCCCATTGTTTAATAAAAAAATAAACATTTATAATGGCAATCTGAACACTCATTTGACCTTGAAGCTGAGTGACGTCACACAGACCGGAATCATGTTGGTAGCATTTGCCAGAACGCCTAATATCACACCACAACTGACACATTTTACATTGTTTACGGTTAGTTTTGTGGTTATGTTCGGCGTGTTCATTTACGAATTGTGTTTTGCTTTGTTTCTGCACATTATTGGAAGAAAATGGAGCCAGGATTTTCTAAAGGAAATGCAGAAAATCTGCCGAAAGTTGACTTTATTATGGTGGACGAGTTTTACATGTCAAATTTGGATTATTTATCAGCAGAAGTCAGGAATATTAAAACAAAACGGTAAGTCATTAGTAATCTTATTTTCGTGTAATTTATTTATAAATATAATGGAACTACCATTATTTTAACATGCAATAATTGTTGTTACAATATTTTTTCCTATTTCAATTATACTTACTAATGTCTAATAATTTCCAGGTCAACAAGAGCATCGTACGGTGACAACGCAGTTGCTTATGTGCAAGTAAAGCGTGATGGAGCAATTTGTGTAGTAAAAGGTAGAATTACACCAGAACACAGTGTACACAAGAAAAATTATAGTATTATAATGAAAGTCGAGGAACAGGAAGAAAAAATACTGGAATGCAAGTGCCTTGACTGTTCAGCTTCAGCAGGTGAGTTTCTGTTTTAGTTTCCAATGGTGACATTCAAATTTTTATTTATTTTCAGGTGGATGTAAATATGCAATAGCATTTTTGATGTGGGTTCACCGTCGTAGTGAAGAACCATCAGTAACTTCGCAAGATTGTTACTGGCGGAAATCTGCCTTGTCCAAAGCAGTGAAGGAGACAAAAGTAATGGACCTGCAGGCACTGACTGGGAAGAAAATCCCTGATTTGAGGCCAAAGACTAGAATTTTTCTAGAAAAAGTAAAAACCCTGAACGCAAGCGGCGGTATTTTTAGTTATGTGAAGGCACCAGCGTTTTTGAATACATCAATGTACCAGCTAGCTTTAAAATTCAAAGAAAACGACAATTTGATAACTGCGGATTACTTCATAGAGTTCATGAAGCGTACTATGACAGATGTTGATTGTCAGAGGGGGAGAATTGCTTATCAGGGACCAGTACAAATCAACAGTTTGGTACGAACTGAGATTTGGTAGGATCACTGCTTCCCGACTATTTGAGGCTTCCAGGTGTCAAACGACTGAGAGTGCTCTAATGGAAAAAATTTTGGGTGCAACAAAACCAATCGTTACAGAACCGATTAAACGAGGACTGTTACTGGAGGACCAAGTTTTAAAAGAAATGGAAGAAATAAGGAAGTTAAAAATCCAGAAGTGTGGGCTATTATTGGATAAGGACTTTCCGTTGTTTGGTGCTTCGTCTGATGGACTCACTGATGAACATTGCATCGAAGTGAAGTGTCCATATTCAGAAAAAACTATTAAAAATTATATAAGTGATGGTATAGTGAACCAAAAATACTTAGCGCAAATGCAACTGCAAATGCTATTCAGTAAAAGGACAAGGGGTTTGTTTTGTGTTGCGGCACCTAATTTTGAACAAAGCAGGGACTTACAAATTAAAGAAGTTGCTTTTGACGAAAATATTTGTTTTAATTTGATGGAAGCGGCTCAATCATTTTGGAAAGTTGCGATATTTCCCAAGTTGTAACATTCTACACAGAGAGAAATTCCTTTGGAACATTTTGCACAATGTTGTGGAACAACGTCTTGTTGCATTTTTTTAAACAATTGTATAATTTCAAGGCACAACGTTATATAGTTTTATACATTTTAATTGTGCATAATTCTTGTACGTTTTATGTATCCAATATAAAGATTTAGTTACAATGAATTTGTTGGAAACTTCGACTAACAAATTCGCGAAATTTAGAGTCAAATTTATTTATTTTTATTCAACAAGTTATAGCAAATTAGGCTTAATTTATTGTTAAGCGTGTCCCTAAACTATATATTTTGTTACCATTCTATTTACAGTTAGTTTTAAGTAACTGTTTGAAAGGTTTGTACAAATTGTGTAACATAAAGATGTGATTTTATAAACGGATACTGACAAATTTGTCAAAGTATGGGCCCCAACGTATTTATTTCTGTTAAACAATAATAGTAATCTATGCCTAATTTTATCGATGCCGCCCTCACAAACTGGGTAATTTAATAACATACTACTATTCACAATGAATTTGGCGATATTGTTATAAAATTTTGCATAATTGTTTCATTTGTTTCACATAAAGATAATCATTCTATACTGCTATTGGTTAAAAAATTGTAGAGGTCGCGCCTGCCACGCTAAGAATATAGGTAACGCGTGTCGCGAAATTACGCAATCTGTAGATTTCTCATTTAGAAAATGTGGAAAACTAAAAACATACTCTCTTAAAAAACTATAAACATTGTGTCATTTAAGAGCACTATTTTTTGTAAATATGTTTTACAAGTGAAGAGGTTTAGATGCGAAAGTTTGTTTAGGAAACCTTCACAATATATTTAAAAATTTTACACAAATTGTAGAAACTAACTTAATCTGTTCAGAAATCTGTTCCACAAGTGGAATAAAATGATGTACTTTTATGCAACCATAATTAAAATTTGTAAAGAAATCAATTTATGTGATTTTTAAGTTTGTACAAAAATTTCAAACAATGTTAATGCATAAACTGTACAAAATCATTGCTCCAAAAATGTATTATTTATTTGCACAAATTGTTCCTGTCACTTTTTTAAGACCAATTTGGAGTACAATTTTCTACAATTGTGGTAAAATATCACACACATTTTTTCCTGTGAGTAGTATATGTTTATGTAGTATAAAGTTCTGTATTCTTAAATTTTTGTTATTGAATAAAATGTTTTATAAACATTGTACTTTTTTCCATAAGGGAATAGGGATGAGCTTTTATCAAAATAACATTAAAAAACTATTGTTTTCATTATATTATTTTTATTATTATATTCAAATGACATAAATTTGCCCTTACTAACAGTGTAAAAAAATAGTTTATGAAAGCAAATCGACGCTTAAGAAACAATACCTCGTATCTCCATTTTTGTCAAAACTCGGTTTAGAATTTTAAATTAATGTCTACTCCTATGCCCAACAGTTCCCAATATCTTGTATCTCCAAGATTAATATTGATACCAAAAACTCTACTTCCATGATAAAAATAACATGTAGGTTTCATATCTATTAATAAGAAAACTTATTTTTGTTCGTCTCCTGTAAAACTGCTAATTTGGAGATAAGAGGTATTGTTTCTTAAGCGTCGAAATGATTACATTAAAAATAGAGAATAAATTTATTTGTCACCATAATAAATTTTTGTCATCCTCTGATTATGAAATTCAATCACAGAAATTATTTTTTATCTCATATTAACATAAGCGTCTCCAAACATGTCTATCCAAAATAAACGAATTATCATCGTAACTTATGTCCAATGAATCTGTTTTACGTTAGGAATAATAACTATGTTCTCAAAATAATAGACCTATCATCAAATAAAATGTTTCAGAACCTTATTACGATGTATGTTTTATTCATTTTTGCCCGCTTGAGGCAAAAAATGTGCCTATTGGCCAAAAAAGGAAAAAGAGGGCGCCCATCAAATCAAAACCAGCTCTTATTATTCAGTGAGTTCTTTTGCATAACTAAATGTTTTGTTCAATTATTATTTTTAGGTTTACCGTTAGTTTACTATTAGTTATGTCCATACATAACGTACATAGTTTTCATATTTAAATTTTTAATAAATACAAGTCTTTAAGAAATTTGTATATTTATTTAACTTCCAATTAGGACAGACATACCTGTTTATCACAACAATTACAGATCATCATCCGATTGCCATACATTTATAGACAATCGTTTTGAAATAGTTTGGTGTTAACAAGTTGGTGACAGACCTATCATTCTGAAAACAAATCTAATTATTTGATAATTAAAATCACATTAAATTGGAGACCGATAAAATAACACCCTTAAAAATATAGCACATTATTTTTTTATCAACGCACCTTGAACATTAATAATGCCACAAGCTATTAACATCATGTGGTTTACGAGGTATAAAAGATTTGTGTTCACTCTAGCGTGAATGTCCAGTGATGCAAATTCTCTTAACCTTCTTATGACACGTTCAATATGTATACGCAAAGATGCAATCCTCTTACTTTCATTTATTTTTTTCCTTTGATAACATTTGCCCTTCTTCAACACTCGGTGGCCTAACTAAAAAGCAGTTTTTTTTTGCTAACATAAAATCAATTTGCTTAAATCCTCTATCAGCCATAACTGCACATGCATTTGGCTACTCATTCAAAAAATTGCTTTGTGAAATTATCTCCTTATCTGAAGCTCTTCCACCAAAAGCCCCGGAGATGAAGGTGATCATGCCATCTGGGGTTGAAGATATTAAAAATTTCAAAGTATTACATTTCTTATAATCAGACCAGGTCTTTGCTTGATAAATAGGATTTGAAGGTTTCTCTATTTCGATTTCCAAACAATCAATAATTGATACAACATTTTTGTAACGTACTCTAAATGGAATTGGTAATCGTTTCTTAATTTCTATAGAACTTGGCCAAAAAATGAGTTCTTGTAAAGCTCCTGCAATGATTGGTATTGATCTGGTAAATATATTGTGAATATAAGTAACGCTCATCTCAAAGTCATCAGCAAGCCGAGCATATACATCATCTGTTCTGATTTTCTTTAACGTAATTAAAACATCAACGTGATGAATTTTTTCCACTTCAACAATAAACTTAACAACCCGGTAAACATGTTCCGGCAATCCTAAATAGAACCTGCTCTTCTTTTCACATAAATATTCTGTTGAATTTCTTCTTCCCATGGATGGTACCTTTAAATGTTCTTCGATGCTAGATAACGAATCATAACTGTTGGTGTTGGCAAAGGAAGAAACAGACTCAGATTTCACTGGAGATATAACTTTCACAGTAATTTTATGTTTTGCTTTAGGAAGTTTCACTGGTGAACTTGCTTTGTCAGTTTGTCTAATGCGAGTATTGACACCAACACTGCGAAAATGTTTTTTTCGTTAGCTGGCATGCTGACTTGTAGAGCAACACTACTTTTTTTGTACATGTTTTGCTTCTCTAACAGGTATGTCGACTTGTACAGCAACACTTAATCTTTGTGGAGTAACATTAAAATATCCCGACGGAGGATGAGCAACAATCGTATGTTTGTCTTTTGTAGGAGTAAGTCGAGTCTGCTGTTGTCTAGAAGTGGATGGTATGTCATCATGTACACTAAATAACTGTTTTTTTGCACTTTTAATGGACGATAGACTTATTACGGTTTCACTCTTTCTTTTTCTTGCTGATGGCGTTAATTGTGACGACCGGTCTGGAGACTGAACGTGTCCAACCTTTGCTTCCAAGTTGCGATGGGGCACAGCATCTTTTTTAAGAATAAGTTTGGAACCAATGGTTTTATAGTAACACCAGTTTTCTGAATCTTCTTTTAACTGTAAAATTTCAATAATTTAGCATCAATTTCTAAATACAACTACTTTTCTTACATCAAAATGATCTTCACAACAGTAAATGTTTCTCGTTTTCGTCAACTGCTTCTCACCTTTGGCTATTTTAAACCATGCTTTTCGTCTATTTTCATCTGGTGGAACGTAAACGAAAATTTTGACTGGACAATTCATGTTGTTATTTGTACATGTTGGTACAAAGCACTTTTTAAACATGTTCCACACACAACAATCCAAACTAAAAAGCAACGACTGTCAAAGTCAATTTCGACATCAACTGTCAAAAAGCAGGGAACCAACTTTGCAATATTCCGATGTGTCATGTTCAAGGTCGTAGTCCCTTTGACGTCACTAAGGTGGGTTGCGTGACGTCACGTAAAAGTGCGCGCATTATTTCGGCACTTTTGTTATTTTTTTTTCGATAGAAATCGTGCTCAAAAAAAAAAAAATACGGCAAGTTTTTTTTATAAAACACTATCACATAAAGCAATAAAAAAAATTGTGAAAAGGCCCATTACCAATGACATCTGACGAACATCTGCAAAATTGCAAAATTTGCAGGTCTCTTCATGTAAGCTTTGCTTTTTAAGTAGTCTCATAGGAAATGAGTCAACGGGGTTATATCCTGCGATCTAGCTGGCCTTTTCTTCCTATTCACCTGTTAGGGAAAGTATTATGTAAATAATTTCTAACACGCGTTGCTTGTGTGGAGGAGCACCGTCTTGGTGAGTAATAATATCATTTTAGCACATTTAATAAATTTGGATATCATGACGTAAATAACCGAGACAAACTTCAAACCAGAAGCAGACAGTACAGTAAACAGTATTTTACCTTTACATTACAGCTCCTCACTGCATCGTCTTTCGTCGCCGGAATGACATCCAAATTCCAGTTATGCGGAATATCAGGATCCTTTTCATTTGGCAATATGCCTGATAGGGCAGAAATTAAGTTCTCCTGAGGATTATAAATAAATTTCATCAGTCAGAGTGTTTTCCAAAAAATAAAGACCCACAAAATTCTGTCACCTTTGGGGACGTTATCTGTAATAACTCCTTTCAACATTTAAGCCGGCTATCAAAATCATCCGTATGTACAGGGTCAAACTTGAACCGATGATATTTTCCCCATCAATTATTTTTTTCAGAGTAGATTTTATCACATCAAAATTTCTTAGTAATTCTACTGTAGAGTGAGGTTTGTTTTGAACAACACATATTGAGCTGAACACCTTCACTTACCTATGCTCGTCCCGATTTCTGCATTATAAAATAATATCATTTGCTTAAAAAGTATATAAAAATAATAAAAAGGTATTCATTATAGATACCCACCCTTTATTATCGTTATTATTGCCTATAGAAAAAAAGGTTTAAATAAAAGTTGTGTAGTTATGACTGAATTTTGTTAAAATGCTATCAAAAGTACAGTAGCGTGCAGATTTCAGAGGATACAAAAAAGCAATATTTTTCTTTAAATTATATTATATTATTAAAATATTGGATGATCCTTTGTTCCTGATTTCAAAAATATACTCTGTTGCCACTACTATATACCGTTTTTGAGTTATTAAACTTCGAATATCTTAGTTAAACTAGTTGCTGTAAATATGGAAAAGTTAACATTATTAAGTGAGCTGTGAAAATGACAACTATTATGTTTGATAAGTGACATTTCTTTAATGAAATAGTCAAAATGGTTTACAGTGAGGAAGAAAAAGTCCAAATATTTACTTGTTATATACAAAATAACAAAAATAAACATGCAGCAAAAAGAGCATATAGGGTGTTGTATCCAAATCGTCCAACACCATCAGAAAATACGTTAAAAGTATTTACCGAAAGGTGAATAATACCTCCAGCTTTAGTAGAAAAAAGCGTGTAGTTCAAGCAAACCAGGAAGAACAGCTAGATATATTTGCGAATAGACTTTTTTGAAACATTGTATTATTTTTTTAGAAAATTCTGAATGTAGTATAAACAATGCAGTTGATCAATTAGGTAAAAGTTATTTCAAAATCCAACGTACGTTAAAAATAACAGCTACAGACCTTATAAAATTTTACCCGTACAAGTTTTAACAGAGGCTCATAAAAGGAAAAGGCTGGACTTTTGCCGCCAGATGATTCAACAGTTGGATGAAGATCCCGATTTTTTACTAAAAATATTATGGACTGATGAATCATCCTTTTCTACAGCAGGAATTTTTAATAGGAAAAATCGAAGGTAATGGGAAAACAATCACAACAAAAAAAGATTGGTAAAACAAATAAAAAAATCAGGAAGAAAAATTGTTAGCGTTTGGTGTGGAATTTTTAGTAGAACATGGATCTGCTGTTAAAATCGGTCGCCTATCTGCCAAAATCCATTTATATGTTGAAAGCGAACGTTGTATCTCGACCGATGTTATTGGTACATATTTAAAACAGGTGAACATTCATGACGCCATCTTCTTTGCCCTGTGGTAAGTCTACTATTCGATGAACTATGACAAAACCAGGATTTTTTGTGTAAAACACTTTCTAATTTCTGTTTAAGTGCCCAGCGATGTCTTCAGATAATTGATACATATATTGTCGAAGATCAGACACTATAATCATCGCATTGATTATGGTAAATTCTTCTCTTTTCGGTCGACATTTATGTTGTTCTATAGCGAGAGGGATTCGTTAAAAGCTGAAGTATAAATTCTAAATCTTTTTTGACACTGCGATCGACAATAGCTTCTTGAGCAATTGCAATAGTAGCATCCAATTGTAGTACGACTCTTGTTATATCATCAAAGTTTCTATAGTAATACGATGCTGCGTTCAGTCAATTGCCCCATCTTGTCAGTATAGGTTGTGGATGCAGTAGCGTATTGGGTAGAAATTCGTAAAAAAGTCACACACATATGTATGCAGCGCAGTACCTACAGGGAAATATTTCATAATATTTTGGCTGCAAGAATAATACAGTTTGCATTAGGTAGGTATACGAATTTTTAGAGAATATTCGAATGTTTATGCAACTAATTACATAATTCGTAAACAGTTTTATATTATTAAATGAAATTTGATTTATAATTGCACTAATTCTTTTGGATACATAGAAGGTTTTTAAATTACATGATTCATGAAAATGCATATACGATACAGTTTTGATATGTTATATAAAAATATATACAATGTACACAAATTCACATGACATGAACTTGCATTTCTTATTAAGATTCTTGCAAACGGCACTGGAATGACTCTCTCATATCCGATCTTTATAAGCTTCGATGCTAACGCTATTAAAATTTTATTTTACTTTGTTCCATGGCATGCCTTGATGGGTCGTATCTCTTGATATTCCGTGAAATTTTCTGAAATGTCAATTTTTACTTTTAATACAATGCACTGTAAAAAATATTGGTAGTTCTCTACTTCAGTGCCTCATACCATTGAATTTGTTAAACTGATACAAGATGTTTGTCTTGTAAATAATATTGCTCATAGCAAGTATGAACACTTTTCATGAAAGCAATCTTGATTTGCTGAGAATCGAAGACTTAGTTTTACTCCCTCTAGGAGGTTATAGCTTCGTAAGAGAGCAAGTCTTTATATAAATGGTTTCGGCTAATAGGTATTATTTTGGCAAACAAACCAAATTCTCCTGTAAAAATTAAGCACATACATACGGTGTGTACGTAAAGTATGGATTAAATTCATTATTTCTTAAACCACAAATATTTAGAAAAAATACTCGGACACGTTGATTTTTAATTTCAATTGCGCACCTTATTCTTTACTTTTTTTTGGTTCTGACGTCATCACTGTTTCCTTTATGATTTTTTTTTTAATGGAACACCCTGCATATTTCTCCATTTTTGGATTCCGCTTCAATAACTAATTCAAAAAATTTTCTAACAGGACCTAAAATTGATAAGTTCAAAAATACGGCCATTTTGAATATAACAATTTACTAAATTTTCATGTTTTGTTTGAATAAATAATAGTCACTAGAACTAACGGTTAGTTAATAATAAAAACAATTTATAGTAAATGTTCGAAACGTACTCCTTGCTGTAGCTGAATAAATGATTGCTGAACTTGTTTATAGTTTTCTGAGAAATGTTGTTTATTTCTGTTCTAAATCTCTCTTTTAATTCAACAATGTTTTCCGATTTGGTCTTATTAACTAAGTTTTTTGGATGGCCCCACAGAAAATAATCTAATGGATTGAGGTCCGGTGACCTTGGTAGCCATTCGATGGGTCCACGTCTACCTGTTCAAAAGTATTTGGTCAAGATACCTTCGAACGTCTGCTGGATAATGGGGAAGCGCACTATCCTGTTGATATCACATGCTTTCGACAACATTTCCAGGATTAATTCTACTGGGGAATAAATTTAATAACGTTGGGATGAGATATCTCATTAAAAATTGAAGATATACCAGTCCTTTTACAGTTCCATCGAAGAATAGGGTCCAATGATTCTATTTCTTACAATTCACGTCCACACATTTACCTTTTGTGGGTTGTGTTGCTCCCGCACCCATCGAGGGTTTTCGCTTGCCCAGTATCTACAATTCTGACGATTCACATCAGCTTTTAATTTGAATGTGCATTCATCGGAGAAAATAATATTTTTTATTAGAAGAGGATCGCCATTGCACATAATCATCATTGTTTCACAAAATTATATCCTCTGATCTGAATCATCATCACTTAGTTTTTACACAAGCTGAATCTTCAGGGGATGCCATTTTTCTAATTTTAATACTGTATGTACTGACGTTTTAGTAAAATCATAATCGCGACTAACCTGTCGAACGCTGGTATGTGGATTTTCTTCAACAGCCAGTAAAATAATTAATTTTGTATCCCCCTGGGCGACCTGTTTAAGGTAAATCTTCCGCCGTATTTTTTTTTCAATTTTACTTTCTGTCGATTGAGTTATGATGGGTCGTTCTGGATTTTAGTGTTAAATAAATTACATACTTCTTATTGAGTTTGCATCCTATCGCCATACCCAATTATCGTAATAATTTCAATACTCTGCTTTACAGATAAATTAAAATAAATCGACAACAATTGTTGACAAACCACTACTGGGGTAAAGTATTATTAAGTGATTCACTGTCAAAGACGATAATGATCTCGGTAATGATAAAACAAAAAACAAACAATGACTAACCTACCTCAAAAATTAATAAAAAATATGTTAATTCTACTTTTTTTTACTTGTTTTTCTTTTAAATTGCCGTATCTTCCAACATCAATTTTAGACCGTAAGTGTGAGATATATATTTGAATTCAACTATTGAAGCGGAATCCAAAAATGGATAAATCTACAGGATGTTCCATTTGAAAAAATATTATTGACGACATAACGGAAAGATTGATGACGTCATAACCAAAAAAAAATAATAAAGGACAAGGTGCGCAATTAAAGTTAAAAATCAAGGTGTCCGAGGATTTTTTCTAAATATTTTTGGTTTAAGGAATAATGAATATATTCCATACTTTACGTACACACTATATATGAATAAAATTATCCTACGTATTTAAAACAATAATCAAAAGTGGCATGTTTACAATTTTGATTATTATTTATGCAAATATTCATTTGTGAGTGCATTACACATTGTTTAGACACTACTGTAAGTAAAAGTAATTGAATGTTTTCATTTGAATTATGGTAAGTTCCACACAAAATACAAACTGCGGAAAGTGTGTCAGTTTTTTAACTGTTATCCGCAATTATTATTATACTTATAATATCTTAAAGTAATATTAAATTAACAGGTGTACAGTTTAAACAAACATTTCTATACATATCAATTCTGTCTTCTTTTTTTAAATATTTTCGCTCAATTTCATTGGCCGTCCGATCTCAATAAGTTACCTGATCTTTTAGACTTCTTTCTACATAAAGGGATAGCAACAAACCACCTCCAGATTGAATCGAATTACGAATTATCATCGGATCACACTCCATTGATTGCAACCATAAGTACGTATACCATCAATAAAGAACCCAGACCAACACTCACCACAAATGCAACAAACTGGGACAAATTTCAAAGATACATTGAAGATCACATAAATCCAAATTTACGAATTAAGGAAGCTGACGAACTAGATCAAGCAACTCAGTATTTTACGACCCTAATACAAAAGGCTGCTTGGCACTCGACTCCTACACCACAAGAAAATGCAAAGAAGTGCTATAATATTCCCCTTTATATAAGGGAACTAGTAAACGAAAAACGTAGAGCTCGAAGAATATGGCAGAGGTCCCGAAACAATGAAGATAAACTCATATATAACAGGTTAAAACGAAAATTACATAACACACTAGCGGAAGCAAGAAACGCTTCATTTGAACATTATATCACCACACTTGCTAAGGATGATCACACGATCTGGAGGGCAACAAAAAAGTTCAAACGACCTCAAATTACAATATCACCTATTAGAAAACCTGACGGAAGTTGGGCCAGAAGTGACCCAGAAAAGGCAAACACCTTCGCTGAACATCTTGCTCAAGTTTTTACCCCACTGGGGCCGAATATTAATCACGACGACAGGCAGATTGAGGACTACTTAGATAAGCCATGTCAAATGTCACTACCAATCAGAGCATTCACACCAAGAGAAATAATGCAAGAAATTAAAATCCTAAATCCGCACAAAGCACCTGGACATGACCTTATAACAGGCAAAATATTAAAACATTTGCCAAGGAAAGCAATAGTCCTCCTAACAACACTGTACAACAGCATACTCAGGCTATCTTATTACCCGGTAACATGGAAATTCGCGCAAATTATAATGGTACCCAAACCAGGCAAACCAGTAAATGAAATTACATCGCATCGCCCGATTAGTCTACTTCCTACCCCATCAAAAATGTTTGAAAAACTGCTAATGGGTAGAATTAAAATCGACTTAGAACTATCAACCATAATTCCTGACTACCAGTTTGGTTTTAGAGAACATCATTCAACCACACAACAAACACACAGAATAGTCAACCAAATTAATAAAAGCCTTGAAGAAAAAACGTTATGTACATCAGTATTTCTAGACGTTGCACAGGCATTTGATAAAGTCTGGCACATCGGACTCTTATATAAAATCAAAAGCATTTTTCCAAGCCCGTACTACCTACTACTTAAATCATACATGTCTGAGAGGTACTTCCAGATTAAGTATAACTCCGCATACTCCAGTTACCATCAAGTAAACTCAGGAGTACCTCAGGGGGGCGTATTGGCTCCGCTATTGTTCCTAATTTATACCGCAGATGCACCAACTACAAATGACACAACCATCGCAACATTCGCGGATGATACAGCGGTGTTATCAATAAATAACGACCCAATAGTGGCATCACAGCAACTACAACATCACCTAAATATCCTGCAAACCTGGTTTAGCAAATGGAAAATAAATATCAATGAAACGAAATCTGTACAAGTAACATTTACCACAAGACGCACAACATGTCCACCAGTATTATTGAACAATACCCAAATTCCAGTTCAAACTGAAGTGAAGTACCTAGGGCTACACTTAGACCAAAAACTCACTTGGCAAAAACATATTAAAATGAAACGCCAACAACTAAACTTAAAATTTAGACAAATGTCATGGTTATTGGGACGAAAATCCAAATTATCGCTAGAAAACAAGATTCTCTTATACAAATGCATAATAAAGCCCATTTGGACGTATGGCATTCAACTGTGGGGATGCACAAAACCATCCAATACAAAAATTATACAAAGAATACAATCCAAGATTCTACGCTCCATAATCAATGCACCCTGGTACGTATCTAACCACACCATACATAATGACCTGCAAATACCATTTGTCACTGATGAGATCAAGAGACTTACAACCCACTATATAGAAACTTTAGAAGGGCATGAAAATAACCTGGTTGAAGAAATGAAAAACCCACCAAACGTAACACGGAGGCTCAGAAGACAATGGCCCACAGACCTACCAGCCGTTTAATGAGATTAATTAGCTCCTGTCAAATATAAACCGGAAGTGGTACTTACAAGAGAATGGTCATTGGACGATCTCTCTTCCCCTGTCATTCATGATCATAACATTTACTTATTACTTCAGTATTGTAAGTAGATTGTAAATAAGCAGTTAAATAAAAAAAAAAAAAAAAAAAATTTCAAGTGGTTTTATCGATATTTTTGTTGTTTATAGTTTTATAGTCTACAGAATATTGTAATTAACTTTCAGTGTCGCGTAGTAACTCTGGTATAACGTCAGATGACTTTGTTCATTAAACTTTTATTGTAATATTTCTTTATCTTTCTTTTTAGTTACCCAGCATGCTACTGGAAAAATAACCCTCTGGGCTTGTGACTTTACGTCAAAAAATCAGTCAGAGGGTGTTTTCTTTTTTTGACAACAAATACGAGATAAAAAAATAATAATATATTTAATACACTGAACTGATTCTGCGGTTGGCTCCTTGTGAAACATTATTAAATATTTTAAATATACGAGTATGAAGGAAGTTTCCTTTTTAATGTTTCAAAATTTTTTTATTAAAAACTACACGTGTTTGGGCTTTTTAGGCCTTTGTCAAGAGTACAAGGAATACTGAACAGTAAATTTGTGTTCATTGCTGATATAACCTCATCTGGTACCTATTAGAAAACTATTGTAATAGTTATTTATGATACAAGTGTTAAAAATGACTTTTTATTTTGTGAGTGGGGAAGTTTGCGAAACGAGCGTAAACGAGTGGAGCAACTCCACGAACAAAATAAAGTCATTTTTAACACGTGTATCATACAATATTTTTTCTACAAACACCATTAAAAGAACAATAAAGTTTCTTTAAAAAGATTTCAAATCCTTTTAATGGTTACCTCATATTTCTAGTAGTTTGTAGGATTTATGAAATAAATAAATCAAGTTTGCCCGTTGTTTGACACATGCTTTTCAAATGTGAAAAACTATTGCAATATGATGAGTTCCAATATTAATTATAGTCCAGAATCGATTCCTCAAGAAATTGAAGAAGCAGCTACAAGGGCAACTTTAGATTTGTTGCCCACAACATCCAAACAACAATATGAATTAGCGTACAAACGCTTTGTGGAATTGTGCGATCGTAACAATGTTACAGGCAAGTACAGTGAAAATGTAATGTTGGCCTATTTCCAGCAAAATTCTAAAATTTGGAAGTCTTCGACGGTTTGGGCACATTTTTCAATGATAAAGGCTATGTTAAATGTCAATAACAATCAAGATATAAGTAAGTTTTATAAACTCATCGCATTTTTGAAGCGCAAAAGAGAAGGATATCGTCCAAAAAAATCAAAAATTTTTACACGCCAAAATATTGATAAGTTTACAAGTATTTGATGTTTAAAGTAGCTACTGTAATGGGTATACAGGCGCGTGTCGCCGTGAATAACTTTGTCAAATTAGTTTAAACAATATTGAGGATTTAGGAAATACACTAGTGGTAAACATTCCAAATAGCAAGACTAGAGTTTCAAGAACTGTTATTACTGAGACTTGTATTGACTTATATCATAAGAATTTAGCATTAGGTCCAGCTCATGTCAACTACCAACGTCTTTTTATTAAATACACTAGTAACAAATGTACGATTCAACCTGTTGGAATAAATATTTTTGGAAAGATGCCTACAGATATTGCAAGATTTTTGAAATTACCAAATAGTGACCTTTACACCGGACATTGTTTCCGTCGGACATCCGCCAGCTTGTTAGCAGACTGGTGCAAATTTATGTACAATAAAAAGACATGGAGGATCGAAAAGTTCGAGTGTTGCAGAAGGATACTTGGAAGATTCGTTAGAAAACAAAAAGAGGATTGCTTGTCACATTCTTCCAAATAATTGCCCTTCTTCTAACAATTCAGAAATAGAGCATATTAATAATATTTCCTCCACTGCTTCAAGTTCAACTTCAACAATTTCTTCTTGTGAAGTAGCTTCCTCGCAAGGGATTAATATTACTAATTGCTCCAATTGTACAATTAATATAAATATTTCTAAATAACTTGTAATTTTTTAATTAATATATAAATGTCATTATGACAAACTACTTGTCATTTTACTTTTTGCACTAGTGTTAAAAGTAAATCATGTGATCATTTTTAACGCGAGTTTATATAATATTACATTTTTAATTCAAGTATGCCGTGTTAAAAATTTAGTTTTTAATGGTGTTTGTAGAAAAATATGTTTTTGTAACTTGGACTTTACTTTATTCTTTATATCTAAATTACTTTACCTAAAATATGATGACCGGTAGAAATTTGTTGTTCATTCCTTAAAATTTTATTATTTTCAGCAGCCTTGCTTATTTCTAATTGTTCTAATAAATCAAATTTCTTTCCTTTTTTTGTATGGAATAATTTAACTTTATTTAAAAATAAAATGACGGTTTTCTATGTAATGTGTTGACATGACCGTGCTATATATATATATATTGTTTACAATAAATTTCTTGTGTTCTTCGAATCGCTTATTAACATTTCGTCCAGTTTGCCCAGTGTATATAACATCACAGTCATTACAGGAGTATACGAGTTAAAATGTAGTGAATGCGATATCAGTTGCATTTGCTTTAATAGACAATTAGAATACAACAATTAGGGAAATATAACAACACTATGTCTTAAACTACCGAGTTGTATTATAAGACTAACACTATTTCATATTAAATCTGACATCTCTGCCATGTAGCATTCAAAAATTTATCATACGAGTAAAAAAACGCATGTTTTATACATTAATTAATTCAATGTATTTAAGAGATTTTGCATTTATAGTTAGGGTTATTATTTGAGCGCTGGTAAAAGTTTGGATACATACTCTACTTTTGATCTTACATAGGCATTAAATAAGAGGATGAGCGTCTATCTCTGTGTTATTAAATTTTTTGCAATTTTTGGTTAAAAAACCCAAACTTTTAAAGGCGCTAGCAACAATTTTATTTGTGACTATTGAATATCAGTCTGGATTTGATTTAAAAAAAATTAGTTTCAAATTCTTTAAAGTGACTACATCTATTAATAGTAATAACATCTATATTATATTTAAATTCAAGTAGTTCCCGTTTATGGGAATATGTAACATTATATTTAGTAATATTCAGATACAATTAGTGATGGGTAATCGAAAATTTTCCACTAGGAAATTTCCGGCTTCCTGAATATTTCTGAGTGAGTTTATGTGTTCTAAAGAAGTGATTTATAAACGTGAGTGGAAATGATCAATATTTAAAAAAAATTTTGGTTCAAAAGTTTCATCGGGAACATTTGGGGAAACTTTTCGGGACTAATCTCGGGAATTTCCCCAATAGCTTATTATCCGTGAATTTACCCATCACTAAATACAATTTATTTTTATTCCATCAATTGTTTAATTTGTTAAGATAATCTAATAAGTACGCAACAGGCTTTAACTTTATGGGCGGATTTAGCCTATCAATAATACTGTCAGTATTTATTAACAGAAATATTGAAATTAATACATGTGTATCCATATACAACATTAATTCAAATTATCCCTACATAATCAGTAATACTGTAAGTATTATAATACTTATTACGCTTGCATTGCACTTATTAATCGTCTAAAGTCCACTTATAGTCCGCATATAAATAAAGTAAGGTCTACATTGCATTGATGTCATTCACAGGTATAACAAATAACAGAGGCTCATACACAGAACCCTGAGGAACACCAGAAGTAGACGTAACATTGACAAACTTGAATCCACAGTACTGTAAATACTGTTTTCTCTCATTTAAGTAGGAGCAAGAAAAATTACGAAACCATTAGCAAGTACTTGCCCATCCAATTTTCGTAGTCTATGAAATGTTTTTGAAAAAATGTGGTAAATGATATTTATGTGGCCTGCTATAGGTAAATGTTCAGCAATATATTGTATAATGCAGTGTGTAAAGTTGTTACAAATTGATCGGTCTGGTATAAATCCGTCTTGATCAATGGATGTATATAGCTTTCCATAATTATTAAAACTATCATAAAGTACATCAATTATTTATCATCAAGAAAAAATTAAAACTAAAAATTTTCTAAGAACCTGGTCAATCTGTGATACACCTACCGTATTTCTGACATCGTCGAGTCAATTAATTAACTGTGGCAGATATTTGATTTGAATTTTGCCGCATCTCATTACAAGTTTGCTCAATCCTTAAAACCAATTCCTCCCTTGGTAACACTGAAGTAGTGTAAACCCTTTCTGTTAAATATTCCCAAACATAAAAGTCTAGTAGGTTGAAATTCATTGACCTGGGTGGTCAGGCCACTGGTCCAATGCCATTAATTATTTTAGGGTGCATATTACTTACTCCTAAACGACCAATCCAACGCTGTGGATTATTTGCAATTAACCATTATCTCGGAACTCTTCCAAAATGCGCTGAAGTACGAATCCAGTTGTACTCAACTCTCCTATCGCAAATCGGGGGACAAATCCATAATATGGTCAAGCAGGTCATTGTTAAGGAACTCATGAAATCACTGCGAGTTTAATGTTGGTGTTGCAAATGTGGACTGTAGACATTATTGTGAAAAACACCCAGCCAAATTTTCACACTTAATTCATATTGAAGCGATCGCTGTCGAATTTCGTGAGGATTCTTGTGAGCCAAAATATGAAGATTGTGACAGTTCACTATTTCTACTTTAGTGAATGTCGATTCATCTGCACATAAAAAGAACTGATAAAAAAACTGAGACCTACGATTTATAATTTTAAATATTTTAGATATATATTAAATATTAAACAACTAAAAATGTTATACCACGCACTAGTAGAATCTCAGCTTCGATATGGCATAATAGCCTGGGGAGGGGCATTAAACTGTTATATAGCAGACTTAGAAATTATCCAAAAAAAGAATACTAAAAATCATTTATAAAAAAGAACCAACGTACCCTAGTGACGAGTTGTACAAAGAAGCTCAGGTTATGGATATTCGGCAATTATTTTTCTTGCATCTCCTGCTAAAGGCCCACCCAGTAAAAAATTTAGATATAAAGAACCCTAATTACAAATTAAGAAATTGTGATAACTTGCCTGTTCCTAAAATGTTAAAAACTGCAGGGCAGCGTAGCAGCTATTTTTTATCGCCAAGAGCATTTAATTCACTCCCACCTACTATAAAACAGATTCAGCCTAAACATAAATTTAAAAAAACTAGTAAACAACACATATTATCTTTGAACAGAAAAGTGATACTTTCTCAGATTGATTTAAAAAATGCTGTCTAGGTTAAACTTAAAATTTTAAATAATACAATTCTATAAAATCTAAATTAGACAATACTTACCAGACTGATTAGTGCTTCATCACCTTCTGATTATCTTTTAACATGCATATATATGCATGTATATGTATGTATTCATGAGCGTATAAATATGTGTGTGTGCATGTGTAGGTGTGGGAGTGTGCATGTGTGAGGATGGATGTATGTATAGGTTTAAACATATGTGGGTATAAATTACATTTGCTTATTCTCTTGTTTCATGTATTTAAATATATGTATATGCATTTATACCTAATAAAGCCGAATACTATTATTATCATTAATTTTACATTATAGTATAATACACAATCAAGTGTTATTGTAACCGATGAAATTTTGTATTCTTTTGCAAATAAATATAATATATTGTCTATCTTAACTTAACTATATATCATATATATGAGTGTGTATATGATATGTATCTGAGGACATTTCAAAGTATGTATTAATGTATTTGCATGCATGTATGTGTGCATATGTACATGTGTATGAAATGTGCTTTATCACATATATATGTACATATATTGTCTAAAATTATTGCTGTTATTTTATTTTTTAAGATTATTGTATTGTATATGTTTATATACTAGTATATAGGTGTGTATATGCTTGTATATGTGTGTATGTGTGAATGTGTGTATATGTGTGTGTATGTATGTGTGTATGTATGTATATGTGTATGTAGGTGCGTATATCTGTGTATGTGTATGTATGTATGTGTATGTGTATGTATATATGTGTATATATATGTGTATATATATATGTGTATATATGTATATATATATATTAGTGTATGCGTGTATGTGTATCGGTATGTATATGAATATATTCAAATGTACTATCCCACGCTCAAATATCTTTGATATTTTGTGGTGTACCATGTTTATTTGTATAATGCAATTATAATTCCATTTATGTATTGTATGTATATATTAAAAATAAACATTATTCTATTCTATTCTATTCTATCTGTCCATAGAATTTTACACAAAAAAAATCAGGATTTCCTTCTGCTGAATTTAAAAGCTACTGGCAAAAATTCAAAGGCTTTTCAGCATTTTCAGGGCCTAAATGTAACACGGGTTATAAATGATAAGCATGTCTGTGATCATCTCGTAAGGTTCGTAATATTTCCGATTTCGCTATTTGCAGTTGCTGAGCTGCTTTGCGAGAGCTCAACCACGGCCGCTAGAGTCGGCCGTGGCTCAACCTCAGGCTATTATTAAAAGCTTGAAGAATCCGATATTAAATTATTAACTTTTTTAACGAAACTACAAAACACTGTGTCCAAGTTATGGTGCATTTTTCGAATTATGTTCATAAAAGAAACTCCTAGTATTTCTACATAATCTACACATTCCTGAATTTTGTTTCGGAAACTGGACGACCCTGTATATGTTTTGATAAAAGTTAAATTATACAAAAGTGTGGTTATGGAAACTTGCGGGGTTAATTATGAAAATATTCATGTTTAAAATTAATTGATTTAGAGTTAAATTTTAGATTCATTGCTAATTTTTACACCCTTGAAGCAATAGGTTGATTTATAAATTTAGTCAAAAACGCAAAATCAAATGTTAAATAACAAAAGAAAATACAGCAATTTCACATAAACCTTTATTTAATGCTAATAATAATAATTATCCATGATATTTCGGTATCTAAATATTTAACACTATACATACAATACATGTATGCATTTGTATAACGTCTAACAAAACAAGAGAACTCTTGCTTTCTTACTTTCATTTCTATTCTATATTTATGTCAAAATGTGTGCAGCTGATATTAAGTATGGTTGATTTATGTGCATATGAATACATGTGTGAATTACATAGAGATTTATTATTTCACAAAATTATAAATCTTTAGGTTATATTACTTTTTTATTAAACAATTATATAAAATTGTCGCAGTTACCAACTTCTTTGAATATCAAAGTTATCATGCGGCAGAACATGTCTTCACTGAGAGACATCCAGAACGTGCCATTTTTTTTAATAAATACCACAAAAGATAGACCACCACCGAATCCAAAGCAGTCTATTAGGAGGTAATACTTGGAAAAATGTGGGCATACAACCATTCCCACTGATATTACCAGTGCCAGTGGCGGGATTCGAACCTGCAGCTCCGATAGATAGATTTCTAGTCACGTTTGCTATCGCGTCCTCCAGCCAACTATTCCAGTGAGCTTGTAGGAAATATTTGATAGAGCTTGTTTTGAAATTGTTAAGGATTGGTTTCGTCCATACTGAAGAAGGATGTTGTCTCTTTCGGACGATAAGAAAATTAATATTGTGGCGGCAATGACAGTGACTCCTACTCAAGCCACATCTCAGAATGGACGATTTATGCCCATGGTCAAACCAGAGAGCCCTCAGAAAAGTAAATATCAACCATACGAGAAAAATATTGCATGAGTTGAGGAAGCCAATCCAGACAGAAGAAGGGAGTTCTGTGAGATCATAACGGAAAGAATTACCAGACGTCCTGATTACTTGAGGGGAATTTGCTTCAGTAATAATGTTTGGGTGCATATTCTGGCAATCACATCATAGGACATAAATTTCACTGGGCTCCTATACCTTTATATGTTAGAGAAGACGTTGAGTCTTAAATAACCCAAACAATCCAAAATAATGTCTACGATTTCAATGGAACGAAATAACCTTCCACATTTTTCAGGTAAGCAATCAGAAATCTTGACAACCCTTATAGGTGGAATAGAAGTTATGCCCAATGGAATGGTCTGTTGAATCATCAAATTTGACACCCATAGATTTCATTTTGTTGGGTTATTTCAAATTCAAAGTATTCATTATTCAACTAGAGAGTCTTGGATTTGCGGCAGATGATAGTCCGACTACTCTCATATCTTCTTTATTATAACAGGGATATGGTTAGAATTTTAGTGACATACAGAGTGGGGCAATAGTGTGTTGGACTCTGATATCTTGAGTTCTACGATATCTAGAAATTAAAGAAAAAAATACAAGTAAACTAGATAAGAAAGTCTATAACCGGAACTTATTTTCGAATATACAGGGCGAGCCAAAACGAAATTACAGGACTAAGTGCCTTTTTTTAAATGAAATGCTATATATATCAGCACATTTTTTAAAGCCTTTTTCTGAGACTATTAATTCCTGTATTATTATTGACTATCTCCCAACCACTTGGATGTAATGAATTTTTTTGTTGAAATAATGCCATCTGCAGATGCATATTGAAATTTAAGAAAAGCTTCTATGAATACTAGTTACGAGACATGTAATTAATGTTTTTGAATAATTTTCCTTAACAATGTATAGGGTGGCTAATAATTATTTTTCAATTAAGAACTTTTTAAATTGAATTTTCTCAATTTTTTTCAAATGGAACACATTTTTCAACAGTGTGATGTAAAAATGAAAAACGAATATTTTTTGGTAAGTACTTCCCTATGGCTAATTGCAACAATTTTGATTTTATTGAGCAGTAAGTACAAAATTCAAGAAAAAACTTAAAAAATAGAGGTTTCTTCAAATAATTCATTAGAAAAAATTATAATAAGTGCTCCACATGTTGTTATACATTTTTTTATATCCGTATTGTTTATATGTGACAAGGGTATTTTTGTGAATGTCCTAGTGGACGTCGTACACTAGGATATTGCTCTCACTTGGCCACGATAATTTATCATCTATCACTCGGACGGTATCAGTCTCGTTTACCTCGTCCAGCTGAAAAACTCAGTCAATTATTCATAAACGAAAATATTAGTGATGATTGAAGAAGACAGTGATTATGATTGATTTATATTATTATAATAATTATTTTATTATATCAGAATTATTATTATTATAATAATTATTTTAT
Source organism: Rhamnusium bicolor (assembly GCA_029963845.1). NCBI lineage: Eukaryota > Metazoa > Arthropoda > Insecta > Coleoptera > Cerambycidae > Rhamnusium > Rhamnusium bicolor. Next base: position 2,382,534 of record JANEYF010004054.1, on the reverse strand, counting down.
TATATCAGAATTATTATTATTATTAAAATTATTATTATTATTATTATAAAAATTATATCATAAAAAACTGGAGTACAGTTACATGCATAGCCTCCCTAATATTTATATAGAGGTAGTAAGTATAATTTTTTAACACTATTTTACTCTTCCGAAAATGTTGAACAAAATATATGTCATAGAGCAGAGTAAGAGGCATTTATAAACAAAAATTCCATGAGAGTGTTTCTCAATATACGTGTCATTCATTTTATATTCTTGAAACTTTTGAATTTGGAATATTTTAGTATATTACTCACTGCAAATACTCAATAATGTTTCATTTAATACTTCTTTGCAGTATCTAGCACATACAGAAAGCTAAACAAATATTTTTTACATTGTTAAAGAAAAAAATTTTTTTTTTCAAAATTCGAATAAATAATTTATTTTAGCGTGCGCAAAGGTGTGATAACTTACAAAATATTGTCTCTTAGTAGTATGATGTCAACCATGAAATGTTAAAAAAATAGTATTTTCATAAAAAAAATAATCAAATCAAATCAAACAAATATGCAACATTTTTGAAATCTTTACTATGAGTTTACTTTCGAATTATTTTAATATTTAAAAAAGGTGCCTTATTTGTCTGCCAGACAGAGTATAAATCATTTGAAATAAACTAAACTGTACCCAATTATATCTACTACTTCATAAAGATTTTTTATGTTTAAGACAACTTTCCCTTTAAATATTTATTCAATATTAAAACCATTTCGCATAAATTAATTAACAAAATTACCAGCTCATTATTTATTATTCGAATAAAAAAGCAATTCCTCAATAACATTCAACAACAAATGTGTTATTAATAACGACTTATTCTTTAGATCATTTCAAATAATAACTTCTCATGTGCAGCGATCAGAGTCAATATGACGCTGTAAAATACATAATGGTAAATTTAGAAAAGCTGTATATGAAATAAGAAATTCCTTAAAAAACATAATACCAAAAATTCTCGAGTCACGTAGAAATCGGTAATTTAAAATGAGCTGTTTTTGTGGAGAAAGAAGTTCTAGTTGTGAAAGTAAAGATTCATATCCAACAGTATTCCAGCTGGATAGAATTGATGGAACAATTTCTATATAAAACAAAAACAATATATACGCTTTCTTGGCAAAATTTTAGTTGTTGGGATTAGATTTCCTTCTTTTTTACACCATGTGTCTAGGCTTTTTATAAAGTACCAAGTTATATGTGAAAACAGAATAAATTTTCAGCGATAGTGATACTGTCTATTGCGGCAATTTTTTGCAGTTCAATCAATCACAATGGGCACTTTTTTTAAGAAATTCTGATTAACGTATTATTTAGAGAAGCTAAAACTATTACAATTAAAAGTACAATTTATGTAAATGATATTGGCATTACTAGCCTGTGATTTCCTTGCTTGGCCAGTAATTTTGGTTATCTGGTGTTTCCGACACCGGATTTAGCTAGAATTGGGACAGCAATCGAACTGTTTGGATGAAGTATTTTTTTTAACGTTTTGTATTTTATTGAGCTTGGTTGCGCAGTGGGATAGAGTGTTAAGTGGCAAATTTAGCTGGTTTTATTACCTGCTGACTCCGGGCTTCAAATCCCTGTTTCGACCCTGACAATGTTAAAGGGGGTGGTTGTGTGTCCGCGTCTTTTTAACAGTGCAACCTCCGCCCGTGCAACTCTAGCTTTGGATTTGAAAATTGCAAAACTTATGTGGTGTTTATGTATCCTATTTTTGCTGTTGTCCATTGTGCTCATTTTAAAATCTCATTTCACCTTACTGGATAATTCTTAAAATACCTAATCAACCAAGTTAACCGGTCTCCATGAAGAATTCACCGTAAGAAAGAGTCAGGATATTTGCATTATACTGTTTCCATAAATTTTTGCAATAAAGGTAAAAATTTTAAATCTTTAAATACGTCATACTTTTAAAAAATTTGACATTTTATTTGGTTCGTATTATTCATTTCTAGAAAAATACAAATGTTATTTGTGTATGACGTAAGCATCCTTTCATAGCTAATAGCAGTAAACTATATATTTCCATAGTTTCCTATACTTGACACTATCATTCTTATCTGAATAATTTCTACGATAAAAATGTATATGAAGTTTTCTGTTTAATTTATTGTCTAGCTGAAACTTTTATATTAGCGTATTTAGATAAGTATAATAGTGTAAAATATAGAAAACTATAGGTAGTATGCTGTTGTCATATTAGGTTTGAAAGATGCTTACGTCATATCCAAATAATTAATTTGTTTTTTTCTGAATACGTCATATTGTATGCCCATCTGGGTTTTTTATATTTTGTACCAGCCATTCTCATTCTGCCATGCACTGAGCTCCCCGTTGATTGTTTTTCCAAATATACGATCATAAATAATTTACCCAACTCGAGTATTAGCCAGTTCCTGAAAAGTCACCAAACACTAATTTCAAGTCAACTCGTAAGAGGCGATGTGTAAATTTTCCTCTAGAGCCCTCTGGTACATTTTCATTCCAAAGAGTTGATTTTGTTTTGTCAAACTTGCAGCACTGTTTTTTCTTTTTAGACGGTCCTGCAACTAATTTCATATTGCATGCTAAGTATATGAAATATAAAGGCGGTAACAAACGTTCCGGTTGACCCGTCAGGTTTCCTGAACAGGTTTGTGCAGGTCTACTTGAAAACCCTAGTGCGCCCACACGGTAAATACAATTTTCCGATATTACTTCAATTTGTGTGTTTGCCTCATTTTAGGCATGGCATCTAAAAACGTTGTTTTTGCTGTAGTTGGCTTATTATTAATTTATTATTATATTGCTTCGTATGTTGTTTATTTTATTTAGAACGCTTCCTTTGTTGGCAGAAGGTTCTGCTTCTTTCAATTTCTTTACATATGCCGCGTCTTTTTCCACGATCGTGATATTCTTTGCTCTTAATATTCTATAAGCAGGCTCACTTTGGTAAATTTCTGTGCATTTTTCGATATTGACTGGCACTGAACCCTACTTCTATCGGTGTGCAAACTTGGCGGAACGAAAATTAGACTAGGAAAAAGCAGAGTGTACGCGACGTCTCATCTACACTTAAACCTAGACTAACGATTTGATGGTACACACGCTGACACGCTCCAGTTAGCCTGAATAGGTAGTAACCGGACAGGCGCGTCGATTACTAATTCAACGCATGTTCAGATCAATCATTGCGCAGTTCTATTATTCACACGCTCCGATAGACCTGGGCTTCAATTCTTGAATTAAGGGAGTAGAATTATTAGAAGAATAAGAAAGACGGAAATATGAGTAAATAATAAATTAGACTGAGACAAAATATATCACTTCTCTCGGTAGATAAGTGAAGAATAAGGTCTCTGCGGGCCTGTTCAGGTGAAGCCACAGGCCAACCAGAGCGCCTGTAGCCACCTTAAGTCACCTTAATCTTGGCTATGTTTTTCTTGTAGCCGTTTTCAGCTCTGTCATACAATGTTTTTACTGCAATATCTATCAAGTTTTTCCTTATGCATTCGCACATGAACGAATTTTAAAATTTATTTTTATTTTTTATCAATAATTTGACATACCATATTTTACAATACAGGATATTTTCTAAATACGTGTAGAATACTGACGGGCATGCGTATTGGTTTATTTTAAAACAATAAGTTCATATCAGTATGGGTCCGCAGGTTCTTTGTTTTCGAAATACAGTGTTGAAGTTGTGATAAAAAAATCGTAAATTTTGTTAATTTTTGAAAACGCGTTAGGATATTAGTGTCAAATTTGGTGTGTCTTTCAATTCACCAGTGGCGTGCGTATTAGTCGCCTTTGCACCAATATAGGAAAAAGAATATGCCTTTTTTTTTGTTGAAATGGGCCGTTTTAGTACAAATTAGAAAAATTGGGTAATTATATATTAATTTCAAATTTGATACGAAAAAAACCTTGTTTTATCCAGTATTTTTCTGTCAATTTAGTACGTTCATTTAGCTGGATGGATGGATCAGATCAAATATTTGAATGAATATGTAATTTGTTTCTTGTGAAACTTAAAAATTTTCAATAACTCCTGAATTAGAAGAGGCGGTTTGGATATTATTGAAGAACACTCAGACACAGGCAAAGGAAAAATTGCCGTGTCATAAATTAGTTTGGAATAATCTTAAAGATCAGCAGCGTACCGAAGTAGTTCCAAATAACCCATACTTAATAGGTTTTTCGCCTTTTATAACCGAGATACAGGGTCATTTATCAGTTTTACCTATTTCTTTATTGACTGATAATTTACGAACCACGATGTATATTTTACCGATATTTGGCACACATATTCTTCATCACATGACGAATCCACTAAAGCAATAACAATAAAGGATTTCCGGGTCCAGCCGAAAAATTAACAATTTCTTCCATCCTCAAAACAACACCCTGTATATGTAACTGAATTTTTAAAATTTCTTTCCATATTTGAAAAGAGCGATAAAAACTGAATTCAACAATGTACTTTTTATTTTTCCACAGACAATTTTACTATTAAAATTTTAATTTCAAATTTTAGTTTATGAGTATTTTGGGGGTACACAATAGAATCAGATGCATTTTATTAATTTTATTACGTCATAATTAATGAAGATCACTTAATAGGTATTTCTAAAATCTACATAATTTGTACTTGTATGTCTCTAGACCACTAGAAAATTTAATTACAGGTGCGAATTTAGGACCAAATAATCACAAACACCATTGAAAGGATATTTTAGAATTACCCATTTGGTGGATTTGTAGGGAAGAATAATGAATTGGGATAAATTAAATCTTCTACACCACCTTATGATAGGGTAGGCTATGAGATTGATACATCATTATTATTGTACGTGTCATTTGCTTGCATATTTATATCTTCTGTCAAAGAGTGTTTATAGTTTCTTCAGTGTTTTCATTAATTATCTAATTTATCTGATAATTATTAATAATGCCTCATCAATTTTCTAATCGGGAATACACGGATATGATATACGTTTATGGTTCTTGTGATGGTAATGCTCTAGCAGCAAAAATGGAGTATGAAAGAAGACTGCCGGTCGAAGATTACCAAATTCCAAAACATTTTCTCGAGTTCTTAATTACACAGCAGATCATGGTATGTTCCCAACAGTGAAATTTAACGAGCATCATGAGATACGTCATTTAAATATGTTGGGAATATTGTTAACAATAATCCAGAAACTAACACAAGACGAATTGGTCATGCCCTAAATGTACCTCATGTTACTGTTTGGCGATGACTAAAGAAACATCGTCTTTATCCATTTCACGTGCAGGAAGTACAGCAGCTACTGGCAGGGGACGAAATTCCAAAAATGAATGTTAGTAGGTAGATCATTCAAAATGATAGATATACGTAGATGTTTATTTACTGACGAGGTCCAGTTCACAAGAGACGGTGTTTATAATTTGAGGAACTCGCATATGTGGGCGGAAGAAAATCCATTTGCTACAAGGGAGGCCAATTCACAACACAAATTTTCATTTAAGTTAATCGAACCACATCTATTCCCTCACAGACTGACTGGCGAAGTTTACTTGGATTTTCTTCAGAATGGTTTGCCAGTGTTGTTAGATGATGCAGGTGTAAACGTAGCCGGAATATATTTTCAGCATGATGGTACACCACCACATTATAGGCTCATTGTTAGGCCATTTTTAAACGAGAATTTTCCCAACACATGGATAGGCAGAGGTGGTCCTAATCAATGGCCTTCAAGATCACCCGACTTTAATCCTATGGATTACCACATTTGAGAATACCTAAAGTCCAAAGTATATTCCACTGACATAAATAGTAGGGAAGAACTTCTTCAAAGGATAGAATATGCATGTGAAGAAATGAGAAATAATCCAGATGTGACTAGAAAATCTGTTAACAACATTAAAAAAAGGGCAAGCAAATGCATCAAGCAAAATGACGGTCATTTTCAGCAATTTTTGTAGTTTTTCGTAATAATCCAGGAAAACTATCGTTCAGCTTCAAGAAAATCGTGGAAGTATGAATGTTAGGGAGAGGGGCAGTTATTGTTGGTAATATGTAGTTTTTAGCCCAAAAAGTCACACAAACAATCCTCTGGCATTCAGCGCCATTTTGAATGGAAGAGTTGTATTGTTCTTTGCAAATAAATGGATTATTAATTATTTTATGGAAAAATTCTTCAAACAAATATGTTCAGAATTAAATTATTCATAACATTTTATTCTGGTGTTTTTTTTTGTATACATATTTCAATAATTTAATTTTTCAATCATTTAATTAGTTATCCTACTAGCGTCAGCAGATCTGTGGCCCTGCTCTTGCATTCGTGGATTATACCTCCTAGGGATACCACGTTAAAAAAAACACACAACGAACTCTACCTCAGGGTGATGTGCAAACGAGTTCAATTGTTTGAAAAATGTTTGCATAAAATGATTTATAATCTATTTATTCCCGAAAACCAAATTTAACTCATAAATTCAAGGTAACTAATTAAATGATTGAGATATAAAAAAAACACAAGAATACAAAGTTATGCAGAATTCAATTTTGAACAATATTTATCTAAAAAATTTTTTCATTAAATGATTATTAGTCCTAAATACGAACATGTAATTACATTTTCTAGTGGTCTAGAGGCATACAAATACAAAATATGTAGGTTTCTGAAATACATATTAAGTAATCTTCATTAATTATGACGTAATAAAATTAATAAAATGCATCTGATTTCATTGTGTACCCCAAAATGCTACATAAACTACAATTTGAAATTAAATTTTTAGTAGTAAAGTTGACAGTGGAAAAACAAAAAGTACATTGTCGAATTCAGTTTTTATCGCTCTTTTCAGATAAGAAAAGAAATTTAAAAAAATCAGAAACATATACAGTGTGTTGTTTTGAAGATGGAAGAATTTGTTAATTTTTCGTCAAGCCGGACCTGGATTTCTTTTATTGTTAATGCCTTAGTGGATCTGTCAAGTGATGGAGAATACGTGTGCCAAAAATGTCAATAAAATATACAAGGTGCTTCGTAAGTTATCAGCCAATAAAGAAATAAATAAAATTGATAAATGCCCTGTATCCCGGTTATAAAGGGCGAAAGACCCATTAAGTATGGGTTATTTGGAACTACCTCGGTGACCCTTATCCACATTTAACGTATTTCTCTTTCCTAATGGAACACCCTGTGTAGTGCATTCCAAGCATTCTTATCTTGAGATTTTCCTATACAATTGAGGATTCTTCGGAAATTTTCACAAAATCCTCAATTAGTTACTAAGGTGATTTTAATGATGAGGCAAATTTTTCTAGTGACACCATAGAATTTCCACAAAAATTATTATTGGTCTGACGAAAACTCGCAAGCAATAAATGAGTCTTGGTTTCAGTAGAAAATTTCCTTGAATGTGTGGGTATGTATTAATGGGGATTTTTCCAAGGACTCTTGACGGTACTTCATATTGAAATCTCCTTGAAAATGTTTTACCTCAACTACTGGAAAAGATATGAGCTGAGGGGATGAATATACTTCATACATGATAGTGTACCAGCGCATTTTAGTTTAATAGTTTATGAAAGTTTAATAACAGATGGATTGGTCGTGGCTCTCGCACTGATTTTGAGTGCGATAGGAAGTTTATTAACGCACTGTTCGTTCTTATCGCACTAGTATTTCTTATCAGCATCACACTGATCTTCAGAAATACAACAACATAATATTACAACATGAATATCTTAATTATAGAATGTTAGAAGTACTTTTTTGTTCGCATTATTGTGAATGTTCTTTTCGATGCATTATTTTTCATATTTGGCATATACAATGTTATGTTGTGCTCTTGACTTCTCCGGCACTAAGTTGGATATGGTTTTAAAGCTTGTCCTTCAATATCTGAGGGCAAACTTTCAGAATCACTCATATGAAAACGTTTATCATAAAATTACATGTAAATTACGACAAATTCGCGGAGAAACAAACTGTTATTTATGGTAACATTGTGGTTGATATGGATATAAGCATGATACAAAAACTCTGATATGACAGTGCGCATGGAGGGGTGGCTTTCTATCCTAGACGTGACATCAGTAGCGAGAATTTACCAAAGTTTAAAACTTTCCACACAATTAATAATAATTTAAAATAATATAGGAAATTTAATAGATACATTTTTATTTTAAATGTGTTGTACAAATATCAAAATATTTCAACTGAACTTGCTTGTGAACATAACCTCATAATTTATCTACGTTAAGCGGAAGAGATCTTTTAATTTCGTTTTATCTGCGATGTTCACAGGAAAATGTGCTGTAGTGAGAAAAATTGAAGATTTGCAACTTCTTGCTACTTGCATAATGCTGATAGAAAATGATATAAATTTTTCTGGTACCGTAAAATGGAGTCAATAGTTTTTAAAAATCAGTGTTGAATTTTGAAAACACAATTACACACACTAATATAACATATAGTGTAAATTACGTATCTTGTCAATGACATTAAATGATCATATTTTTAGAAAGATTGAAAATTGCGAATATGTATCTTTTATTCTTCTTTTTTTTTTGTGTCTCTACTGACCTTACGATGGGGGTCAATGAAGATAGCAATTTATTTATTACTATAAATTCTATTTGAAAAAAAAGTAATGGCAAATTGAGACATTTAAAATTAAAAAATATAAATACCCGGAGGAAATTTGCAGAAACAAAAAAAAACATGTTAAACATCTATTTTTATTTATTAAAATATTGTTACACCACTGGACTGTGCAGCCTGAATAGACGAGACTGGAATTGTACGAGAATGGCCGAGAATGTTCTGGAATGTTCTAGACCGTGTGAATGGATTTACAAATAAAACACACGGTGGGCCGGGGTTCAATCTTATGTTGAAAGTGAACGAATAAAGAAGAAATAAGAAAGAGACATATGTGAGTGTTTAATTGTTCCTATAGTTAAGACAGTCATTAATCTATTGTTGTTAATTATTAATTAGTTAATAAAGTAGTTAGTAAGAGTTACCTGGACTTGCAATCAACGAATCTATGAGTATACGTGTTTGTGGGAATAGGAAACATGTAACAATTTGGTGTTGGAAGTGGATTGGAAGAGAAAATTCTGGAAAATTCGAAAATGTTCTACAGTTCTTCTCAGAAATTAGTGGTAAGATGGAGATTAAGCTATTGGACAGTGTTTGGAGGACTATTTCTGGACTGAATAGTGGCTAAAGTGGATATTCGAGAAGTTTCTAGAACATTCGATTTAGAAATAGCTGCAAATACGCAAGTGCTGCTCGTAATAACGTGTTTTGGGCTGAGGAAAAGGACTGTTAGTGCAATTTCGCGTAAATTCTAGAACATTCTATGTAGAAACTACAGGAGATACGTGAATTGTGTTGACAGGAACGTGTTATAGACTTAAAAACAAGACTATATGTGACTTTTCGTGAAAATTCCAGAATATTCGATTTGGAAACCACAGAAGATACGTGAACTGTGTTAACGGAAACGAATTTTAGATTCAAAACAAGACTTAATAAGGACCTTTCGTGAAAGTTCTCGAACATTCCATTGCACAGTTAGTGGATATAAGTGAATTTCGTCAACACAAAACTAGTATACGTATAGTTAGTACTGTTTCGAGATTATTCTGGATCATTTCATTATTAAAATAAATGTGAAAAATACATTTTATGAACATTATAGTTTAGTAAACATTATTTTGAACTGATTTACTTGTCGTCAGGTAATGCCAATAACAAGAAATATGGCGGATAAAAAAACACAAGACAGCGTTATTAGAACGGATGAACGATTAAGAGGGAAAACGACAAGAAGAAAAAGAAGAACAAGAGAGAAGACGTCAGGAAGAAAAAAAATGAGGACGCCAGGAAGAATTAAGACTAATTATGTAGGGAGAGCATCAGTTCATCCTCTCGATCACAGAACAATTATTGGAGCAAAATGTACGCGCTGAAGTCATAGAAGTTAAAAGAGAAGTCAATAAATTTAGAAGAAAGTTTGAGGGAGAAATAACTGAAGTTAAAGGAAAGTTTGAGAGGGAATAATTGAAGTTAAAGGAAAAGTCAGTGAAGTTGAAGGAGAGATAACCCTGTTGAAACAGCAATTAAGAAAGAAAGGTAGCCAATTACTACTGTTGTCTGGTGCTAGGTTACAACCACCTTCCTTCGACGGTCAAGGTTCATGGTCAACATATAAAAGACAGTTCGAGGCAGCTGCACGTTGAAATAACTGGAACGATGAAGAAAAAGCAACAGCATTAGTATTAGCACTGAGAAGCCAAGCATTAGACCTGCTACAAATTATTCCTGCAGCACAGCAACAGAATGTTAAACATTCTAGAGGCAGCATTAGAAGTAAGATTTAGCGATCAATATCTCGCTCAAGTATATCAGGCTCAACTCAAATCACGCAAGCACCGGGGATGGGGGGGAGAAAGCCTTCATGAGTTCGAGGCTGCTGTGGGAAATTAGAGAATTTCAGCAACAATTAGCAGTTGTAGCATTTATTGATGGAGTAAGGGACCATGAGGTTAGGAGAATTCTTAAGTTAGTCAGGCTCTGGTACATGCACTTGAGATTGAGGCTGCCTATGAGGATAACACACAATCAAACCAGAGAGTACGGGCCATGGTTGTGGAAGAGACCCCAGCAGATAAAACCACACATCGTATGAACCGAGTTACAAAAGTTGATCGCATAACTATTGACAAGGACGAATTCCCAGACGAGATAAGAACAAAATAGCGGTAGGCCGAATGGAGGTATCCGCTGTTATAAGTATGGCAAATTGGGCCATATTAAGAGGAACTGTCGTGAGCTTAACATTCAAGATATAATGTCCGAATTGTAAAAGTTTATACAACTACTGATAAACTCGAATCTCCAGCCGAAACAAGACCAACAGCAAAGTAGTGGTATATAGAATGGAGGAGGCATGCGCTGTTATAAGTGTGACAGAGTAGACCATATTCAGAATAACTATCAGCGCAGCCCTGAAAATGCAAATGTCGCAATAATGGAGGACCCCAGGAAAACTGATGGGCTGGTACCTCGGGAACTGTGCTGGTTATAAAAAGGCAGATGGCCTTTCCAAAAGACCATATCAGAAAGACAGCAAGCCTTGTCACCGTGAGGAAAAACAGCAAGATGTACAAATACTGAATACCGTTAAGATTAATGTTCCGGATTATTGGACAAAAGAGTCTTTAAGGGAAGCGCAGTTTAACGATAAGGAAACTGATCCTATTCTGAAATGGAACGAAAGAGGGACCCGACCCGATTGGAAGGACATTTCAAATAAATCAGGGAGGCTGAAGGCTTTATGGACACAGTGGGACTCCCATAGAGTAGAGAATGGATTGCTGAAAAGGGCATGGAAAAGTCTAAATGGGAAGAAATTTACATTGAAATTGGTAATCCCCAGGTATTACGTAGTAAAAATACTTCAGCCTGGGCATAGTGGAACGTCTGGTGAATATTTAGGCATCAACAAAACCCTGACAAAAATAAGAGAACGATTCTACAGGGTAAACAGTTGTCAAGATGTGGAGGCCAATGTGAAGTTTACGTGGGGCCACAGATAAGAAGTAAGGATCCAATGAAGCAATATAACGTTGGGGCTCCTTTTGAGAGAATTGCAATAGCAAGTGACCGTATGAAGGCTCGTTATGATCTTAAGGCTAATTCAGGAGGGTACTAGGCGGGTGATCTGGTTTGGCTATATAATCCAGAATGAAAGAAAAGCAGGTCCCCGAAGCTTCACCGGCGCTGGGAAGAACCATACACTGTCGTCACCAGAATAAACGATGTCGTATACCGAATTCAGCAAAGACCAAAATCAAAAATGAAGGTGGTGTATATACAGAGACTAAGTATGCAGGGAACAATGAATTGTCTGACCGGGATGATCTTTAGACAAGATAGTCATTAATCTATTGTTGTTAATTATTAATTAGTTAATAAAGTAGTAAGTAAGACTTACCTGGACATTCAATCAACGAATCTCCGAGGATAGATGTTTGTGCGGATAGCAAACACAATACAATATAAAGATGAAAATATAAAAATATGTTCGCTAACAGTTTAATTATTAAGAAACATTTCTCAAATGCTTTTACATCATTCTCAGATCCATAATATCCAACAGCTATGTCCCCATTCTGCAGCAATATTTAAACTTTTAATTTTGGATTTCTCTACCTTTTCTTTTAAAACAATTTTTTTTTGTAAAAATTGTTTTGTTTGAAAAAATTAGAATGCTAATTAAAGTTTTTCGACTTACCTGTTTGTTGGTAAAAACACCACTCTTTTCAACGGTTTGAGCAAAACTAAATCGTTCCTAGTAATAAAACAAATGTATAGTATAGGCTGTTAGAGATCTAAGAATAGATAATATTTATGGAAGAAAAATAATGTGTTTATTGTCCCTGGAACTAGTGCCAAACCTTTTGACACTTTCCTGAATTCTGTTTTTCCATACACTAGTCTCTGTTGACTCCATTTTAAGGTAGCAAAGGTTTATTGTTTCATTCAGATTGTCTAAAAATATATCTCACATTTTATGCCTTTGTCATTAACAACAGGCTTATCCAATGGGCAACCTTATTTTCAAATAGGAATAGATAGATTCTTGGAAACGGACATCTACAAGCATTGTAGAATGGAAAGAAAAACCTTTTATTCTTTGATGGAGGATGGAGAATATATTTATTACTAAATAGTCTTCTTCGTCTTATTCCGCATTATGTATATATAAAATATTTAATAATCATTTTCGGGGACGCACAGCTCAGACCACTTTCCAATTTTTATACAATCAGTCGAGGACATAACCTATCTGTCGTTTATAATCTTCGAATCTATGTTTTTACAACTTCAACTTACCACCGCAAAATATAACTGATTTTAGAGGTTGGTCCAAATATGTTTCCATTTAATACCGCACTCTAATTATGACCAATCATAATCTGGTGGTTATTTTTTTAATAATCGATCTTATTCAAAAGTAAAATTCAAACTACCTGTAAATAATATCATACACTGTTTCACAAAATCTTCGTTTTTAAAAAAATGAAAGTATCCTTATATCAGTTCCTTTGGTTATCCGATTATAATTCCTACAACCAACTGTAGCAAAATTTTGCATCTTTAAAATACACAATAGTTGTCTTAACAGCACCGATAACTATTTGACATTAAAACAAGTACAACCTCACAATTTCAATAATTTAAATTTCGCACCAAATTGTCCTCGTCGCTGACGTCATGCGCAGAAGTGAACGAAATTCTGTTGTCGGATTAACATACCAGTGTATTTATAACAGGCTTAAGGCGTAGCAATACATTTTTGAAACGTCTACTTGATAGTTAGTTTCAATTTTCTGCTTGTCAAGAAAATAATTTTAAACGTCAAATGAATAATTTTCCCTCAAATTTTTTATTTTAAACTGGCATAGATAAAATATTGTACGAAACACGTATGATAACACCTTATTAATATACTTGTATACTAGTTACTAATTATGTGTATTAAAAAGCTGTTATCGCACTTGTATCGTAAATATCTATTAAATATATTCAATACACTTATGTAATATAACAATGTAATAAAATAAAAAAAAATAAAGTAAAGAAAACATTTTGTTGCAGCTGGGTTATACCCTTCATAAAACATGGCTACAAGAACGATTTGCAAAGTAAGGATATATACAATGCGCCAAATAACGATTTGTGTGGACCACTGGCGGATGAATTGGAAAGGTAGGTAAAAATATATCTAAAATCTTTATTATAGTTTTAACTTATTATATTGCGTGTATTTCTCTACAACTTACAGGGGCTTATCTCAACTGTTGTAACAATCAGAACCCACTACTTTAAACTGATAAAAAAGTAACAACAAAATTAAGGTTAGAACGTAACATACAATGTTCAACTTTTAAGAAAACTAATCCAACTTAATATTTTTCAAAACATCTAGAAATCTTGTACAAAAATTAATATGTGATAAAAACATCTTAATTAAATTCTGTAAAACAGTGAGCACAGTAAACCACCATATTTTTAATATAATTACATATAATTTTATTTAATCGAGTAATTCAATAAATTTATATTTTTTTAATTTAAAATTTATAGTTTTTAAATTTATAGAAATTGTTTACAAGATTTCTAATTCTTCTTTTGCAAAAATTCCCCCATCTACAAACAATTTAAAATTTTAAAACCTTGTTATATAGGGAATCAATTTGCTGAGAGTAGAATCAGTTCATATCGCTTTTCTATTTTACATTTAAAAATAGTTTATTGAAGTGTTTGAAATCATTTTAAAAGTTTAAATAACAATTCACCTAAGTTCTTAAATAGTATAGTGTCATAGTTGGTTTTCAAAATGCCACTAAAAAGTGAAACAAAAGGCTCTACTAGGGAAACAATACGGAAATTATTAGCTGATGATGAATTCGTAAAAGAAAGTTATTGATAAGGTAACTGAAAAAGTGAAACTAGCTAAATACAAAAACAAGGTAGACGAACATGGACAAAAAATTTGTAAACTAGAAAGAGACGTAGACTATCTTGAATTGCTGTCACTAAATAAAAACATCAGAATTTTCGGAATCAAATAAGAGGGAAACGAAAACCTAAACAATAAAACTGTAGATATTTTTGAAAAAAAAAATAAAATTAAACAATATAAAGGACTCAGATATAGAGGATTGTTATAGAACTCGAAATCAGGATAATGGGAAACCAAGATGAATAACTGTAATATTGTATAAAATGTGCGAAAAAAAAAACGTACTACTAATAATCGAAAATTACTAAAATGCACAGGTGTAGCTATTGTTGATGTTCTAAGTTGAAAAAGGGTGGAAACACCAAAATAGGAAAAGCTAAAATGGGGCAAAAATAATGTATGGTCATTAGATGGTAAAATATATTAACAATTATAAACATATTTTACATGATCCGGCTGATTTAAAAAGACTTTCAAACGAATATTATGAATAATCTTAAGTATACAACGAATAAAATTGGAGAACAAAGACGCAAAAGCATGGCAAATCGCTTAAAAAATTATTTTTCATTAAAAAAACTGTTTTAAGTATAATTTTTAGAAAATTTATTGTTATAATCTGTTACCTCATTTTTATTCATATTTATATATAATACGTTTGGATATAAGGTGGATCTGGCATTTCATTATTATTAATTTTATTTTTAGTTTTTAGCATTATTTGAATTATCTCTTAACGAATAATACTGTTTCTCTTTTCCTTACTTGTTCCCTATACATTTAACCTCTTGGATATACATACTTTTTATGATATTTTTGGATTAGAGAGAGTCGAAATATGGTTATATTTTAATGTGTTATCACTGAATATCAATAAAACCAAATTTAGGACTTTTTCACCAACTATAACTGGCCAACCTAGTAATATGCAAAAAATTAATAGTATTATTGGTGGTATTGAGAGAATATCTCGCTAGTATGAAGTATTTGGGAGTTAAAATTGATCAATATCTAAAGTGGCAAGAACATGTCAAATTCCTGCGTACAAATTCAGAAAATTGATACACTTTTTTTCAATATTCTAAACAGAAAAACTCTAATCATAATATATACAAGTTTGATATAATCCATTTTAATACACGAAATTTCATGTTGGGGTGCTCTATACCACAGTAATTTAAAACCTTTTCAAATTATACAAAATTTCAGAATCAAAACTATAGATAATACTTACTTATGTACAAAATTGTACCAAGAAAATAATTTGCTTGATATAAAGGGACTCTGAATACTAAAAATATTACAAATTATGCAAAAATATCCCCTTTTACATAATAAAATACAACATAATATACAAACTAGAAGTATAATTAATGAAGAATTTTGTCGCAGTAAATATAACATTAGTGTCAGTCAGCGTTGCTTAACTTGGGACGCTGTAAAATTATTTAATACCCTACCAATCCACTTAAGGCATCTGTCATATAACACATTTAAAAAACAAATAAGAAAATACATTTTATCCAATATAGAGAAACTAAAACATACATTAATAAACCTCAAATAATAAACATTAAAAATAAGTATAAAACAAGGAGATGAGATGATAAGATTATTTAATATATTTTCCACTGTTCAATTTATGTTTTGATTTTCTTATCTTCTTGCTAGTCCCACAAGTTTCATTTTATAGGCACTACTGGTAGTCGCAAATTTTATTTGTCATAAAAAAATGTTTTGTATAGTTCAGTTTACACTTATTTGCAACATAAAAAACGTCTGCTACTTTCATCCTTTTACCACCGTCAAAGATGCCGACGTTTTTTATGTTGTAAATGATATAATAATAACAAACTACCTAACATCTATGTAATATTTAATTAATGTATTGTGATGAAATAATAAAAGAAAGGAGATTATAATTAATTAAATAATTAAATTTCAAATTAAAACGAAAACATATGTTTCAGGTAAGATTTACTTATTCTGAAACATGCCAGTGTTTAATCCAAAATGAAAGAAATGCTTAAATTATTAAAATATTTACTTTCCTTAAGAAATACATTTTTTAACAATTTCATTTACATAAAACAGCTGACGTGGCCAGCACATAACTTTCTTATACCGGTATCATCCTGATCTAAAAAAATTATTTTATTTGATTCTTCACTTACCTCAATTAGATTTTGAGCGTCCCTTGAAATGTTTCATTAAAATTTTTATATAATTCATTTTCAGTGTCATTCGATACTGTCAATAATAATTTATGTCATATATTTTAATAATTTTTTTGTTATTGATATTGACATTTTTGTAACTAAATTAGACCGTTCAAATGCCAAACTGTTAAATTTATCCTAACCCTATTTTATGAAGCCTTTATTTAAGTACTTGGAAAATATATTTTATTCGCTTGATATAGTAGACATGATTTATAATCTTTCTTCAAGAATATATTTTTTTTGTAAAGTCAAATATAAAAAAAGTTTGGGTCCCGTGGACCAGCTGATCAATTTTGTTCATCGCAGAATTTTTTATTATTTTTGGCCTTTAGAATAAGTGTACCAAATTTGAAAGCTTTATCTCAAAAACTGTCGCTGCTATGGCGATACTACAGACATGCGGACAGATTTTTTTCATAAAGTTATATTTTTTCGTTATAATTCGTCGATATCCGTCCACAAATGCAATAAACATTTTTAATTTTCTTTCCCGAAATTGTTCCTTTTTTCTTCTTTCATTCATTATGTCTCTTCTGGTGGTACCACATTCAACAAATTTAATGTATCACCTAAAATGTTGTTGACAACACACAAACACACACACACACGCACGCACGCACGCACGCACGCACGCACACGCACGCACACACACACACACACGCACACACAGGGTTCAAAACGTATAAATCAATCAAAATCGAGGTCGAAAAAAATCACGATTTCTATACTTCCTTATATTAGGTATAAGAAAGTAAAAACCATTAAAAGTGTCTAGATTTAAGAAGAATTTTTTTACTAAACAGAACATGATATTATCTGGATTTAGAAAATTATATTTATTTATTCTGTAAAAAAAAATTACAATAAGGAAAATAAATGAAAAAAGAAATTCAAGGCATTACCAGATTGAACAGAAAAATTTACATGGATTTTATTTAAGAATATAGATACGTTTTCTGAAACCACGAAGACATAATATTTAAAAAACAGTTATTTTAATTTCTATTGAATTATGCGAAATATTATTTAACCCTTCGTTGGTGTGGTGATCAATACCCCACAACACAGTTACTGTTGTGAAGTATTTGATACCCCATATCCAGTTTTACGTGCACCTTTTCATAAATTTAAAATTATACAATTTTGTTATCAAAACACGTTCCTTGTTTCCTTTATAAGCCAAATAAAACAAGCAAAGGTCAATAAGTAATGCTTATTTGAAAAATATATTATTGATTACAAAATGAAGCAATTGATTCGCGAAAAAAGATGGTTCAATATTATACTAAATAAAAACTATTCAATGTAATAACGATTATAAAACTTAAGACGAATAGTTATAAAAAATAAGCAAACAAAGCAAAAAACTATTTTCAAAATATTGCTGAAAATGTAAATTACTACTGAAAATCCAATTTGGCATGATTTTCACAGGCAAAAAAATACGTTGCAAGTAGCCATAAAAAGTTTTTCTACCTTTGTCTCTTGGATATTTATAACATCTTGTACTCGTTCTATATCGCTCGGATATAGGTCTATCTCTTATTTCTTATCGATCCTGGTGTAATCATCGGCGCAAGTGCAAGGAACGACACACATTAGTATAATAAACTATGTCATCTAACATGTCTTTAGTAAAAAGTAGTAGCTAACAATCAGCTAGGTATTATTTTTTCTTTTGCTATCTCCTTAAGAACAGGTAAAAGCATTATTACATTTTTTAAATCTCGTTCTTATATTCCTATAGTTGGCACGTTTTGACCACTTTGTCTCTTTTTTTGTCCAAGAGATACTTACTTTGAAGATTTTCATTTTGTACTTCATCAGTTTTATGTGCGTTATTGGTTTCTTCATCTACATCATTTTCTAAGTCATTATTTCGTACGTTATTCTGTAAATTGACATTTTGTGTTTCAGTGTTTTGTAGCGCAACAGACTGTTCTTTAGATTCAGTTCCGATAAATAATTGTACGTTAGATTTGTCTCCAAATTCTGCCCATAGCTCTTCAAAGAACGTTTGGCCTTGCTTATATGACATCGTTGAATTCGCGTTGATAAAAATAAAACAAAAATCATGAGAATCTTAAAAAAATATAATACAATCCTGTATCTTACCGTCAAAAATCATGTGCAAAACAAAGTCACATCTTTCAGATTGTGGAGTATATCACACCCGAACCGACTTTTATAAGATCTGGCTTGTAAATAGGGGTTGTTAAATAAAAGAATAATAAGTTGTCTGTAATTTTCAGCTACTAGATGCTAGAGGCGGCTAGCTTGTCTAATTTTAAATTCACAATTATTTAAGTCTAAGTGGTGGAGTATGTTATACCTCACAGCCTCAAACATGGTAGTAACAACCATGAAAACGTTATTCTATGATTAAAAATTGTCATATATGAATAAATAAATTACTGTGCAAATTTTCCCGTGAACTATTTCCTTCATAAAATAGTTTAAGTATATGTTCTAATATAAATATTTCAATTTATATGTATTATATTTGGCTATAACCATGCATATTAATAAAATAAATTAAACCAAATACAATATGAATTATTATAGCAGTGCAAAGTGCAGTCATTTACACACAGACCTTGTTGGTTTATTTTTCTTAATACATTAAGAGGTTCGTCGTCTCATGTATCATTGAAATATGTCAGTGATTCTCTACTTACTTTTGCTAAGTAATTTACTTTTTTAGCAATTAAATTTGGTATTAAAATGAAATAAAACGATACTTTATACATTCCTCACCATATACAAAACAAGGAATCTAGATGGAATAAACTTTTTAATGGTATAAAATGTATTGAAAAATGTTAAAAATATATAACTATGAATATACCTATAAATAAAAAATTAAGCAATTTTCAGACAATCAAGATTTTGGGAAATTTTTTTTTACCTTTTTGCAATCCTAGACAATATCGTGGTATCTGGGTTCAAGTTAATAAGATTATTCCGGTCATTCTATAGCGCATGTAAACCAAAAGTGGGCATTCCAACAACTTCCGCATTTTTTAAGATATTAATATAAAATTTTATACGGAGATATAATTTTCAACCCTGAGAGGCCTATCCGTCATATTTGTCACTTCCGGTTTCTCCGGAAATAATCCTGAAATCTCTGTTTAAATGAAACACTCTGTTTTTTTACATTTTTGAAATCTTCTTCACATTCTTGATACACCAACATTATTTTGAAATTTGTTTACAGAATTATACAAGGAAAAATAAATTTTAATTTTCAATCTAGATGGCTGCGAGAGTGTTAAAATTATTTCTATTTAATTCTGCTTCATTACAAAAATACGAAACAGTGAAAATGTCCAATAATGTATCATACAGAGACGTCGGAAGTCTAAGTATGATACATTATTGCCTTTTTAAATGTATAATTATTAAATGTTTTCAACTTAAATTTTTTGTTCCAATCTGTGACCAGTCCTCGATTTTAAAACTTGAAACACTTTATACAGTACAAACCGTACCATTAGAAACATGATAAAAATTAGGGTAAACTACGAGTGGCCGCCTGGCTGAATACTAGTTCTGAACGAAAGTTAACGATTGTGCATTAGAGTCAGGGCGCTTGTCAAAGCACTGAGGAGCAGACAACGAGACAACAGACTAGCATATATCAGTATCACATCGACATTCGCACTGCAATCGCTCCATCGCATCGTGCTGGCAACAGACGAGTGATGGTAAACTGCGCATACTAGTCGTGTACCTAGTGGTCTGACTCAATCTGTATAAGAGAAATAAAGTATTTCCGGTTGCAAGAAAAGTAGCGCTGTTTATAAAAAAAGGGGCTTTGTGTTCAAGATTATCGCACTCTGTTTCATTAGTAGCTGAACTATTTTCTTAAGAGGTTATTCAAAGGATAATTGTATCAGACATTCTCAGTTTATAATTTTTTGCTTTGTTTTGCCTTTGATTGTTTTGATTTCCTTTATTCTATTAAAATCCCTAATCACCTCTATCCTAAATAAAATTAGTAATTTAGCTATAGCTAACAAGATCAAAACGATTAATAAATTACTACTCAAGCGCATATAATATCATCTTTCTTTTCAACGTAGCATTAGGAAATGTTATTCGAAAATATCACTACTAGTCTGATAAAAAAAAGCAGAAGAATTGTTACTGATAATACTGTAAAAAAAGTAGTATAATCAAAATCTGAGATTAGTGATAAATAATTTCTTACCAGTTTTGAGACAACTAACCTCAACATTTAATCAAGCAAAACTAAAAACTCTGAGCAGATTACCAGTACCGAATAATACGTGGATCTTTACACAATCCGGCAACAGACCTCGTTGTTACTGACGCATTTCACATCACTTTTTCAAAAATTTGTAAATAATAGTACTAGCAATAACAATAACATATTTATTTACCAACAAGCAAATTAATCAAAAAGAATACGTATTATGGAGATACATAAACAACAATAAAATTATATAAGCTAACATAACGTAAACCACAGACCACTGTGACGTAAACTATTTAACTAAATATTATGTCATTATAAGAGATAAATATTACAAAAACAATATTTTTGCAACAAGAACAAAAATGGAGTGTTTCTTACACTAGACATAAAAGATGTGGACAACACGCCAAACACAAAAAACACAAGTGTTTCTTTGAAGATCTCGCTTGTTGTAAAATATAGAGGAGCAGGTTTAAATTTGATACGTTTGTGAAATATTACGCTGAATAAAATGTCACTAAGGAAATTTCATTATCCGCATCCGTTTTGATGATATGATCAGAAAATGAAAATGATCACTTTCCCCCATAATTCCTTTGTGTTTAAAAATTTCTTAACTCCGTGTTAACATTATGAAGACAACTTTTATTTATCCGATGGTGTAGCTAGTTTTGACGTAAGACGATTTTCCCGAAAATTCGTCAACTATAATTTTTCTTATGGACACTGTATTGAATTTTTACACATTTTAATAGTGCTTCTTTTCCTGAATTCAGCAATATAACATATGCCATCAATTTCTATAAAACTAGTGGAGTTATAATAGAAAAACCGATTTTTGTAACATCCAGAACAGGTAACCATGCACCTACAGCTTTACAAGAAACGCAAGTGACGTTTGCATTTGTGAAATAGGGGCTTTCAATATTATTTTTAGTAGTCTATTTGTAGTAAATCTGCATAGATATATAGGGTGTTTCCATAAAAGCGCAAGATTTGAATTGCGAGCCAGTTTGGCTGTCATGTCACAAGATTATGACATGCCAGGTTGATAGGAGACAGATGGGAGTTAGTAAACATTGAGAATTACACGATAGAACAACGCGTCCTGATTGTTAAACATTATTATCAAAATGGTGAAAGTTTGATTGCCACAATTAGTAAAATGCATCTAATTTTCGGTCGGAATAATGTTCCTCATTCATCTACTATGAAAAGAATAATCATCACGGCAGTTCGCGAGAGCAGAGTCGAGAGTCCAGGGACGTCAATTCGTCATCGTGCACAAGAATTGGACGTTATAACAGTCACTCTTCAGCGTATTCTCACTAAAGATTTGCATCTCCATGCCTACAAAGTCCAATTGACTCAACAACTTCTGCCAATAGATCATGCACAGCGAAGAGAGTTCACCAATTGAATCCTTGAACAACAAGAAGTGAATGCCGATTTAGCGGACAAAATCATTTTCATTGGTGAGGTCCATTTTCACCACGATGGCTTCGTTAATAGGCAAAACTGCCACATTTGAGGCTCAGAAAATCCACGAATGATTCATGAGAAAGCAATGCATCCAAAACGTGTCACTGTTTGGTGTACATTGTGGTCTGGAAAAATGAATGGGCCGTTTTTCTTCGAAGACGAGTAATGCAGTAACGATGAATAGCAAACATTTTTGGTATATCAATTGGAAGATATTCCTCTCGACGACATGTGGTTTCAGCAGGACGGTGCCACTTGCCATACCGTCCTTGAAACATTAACGGTCTTGCACGAGTCTTTTCCTGGTCGTGTCATCTCTCGGTTTGGTGACGAGAATTGGCCGCCACGCTCTTGCGATTTAACACCTTTGGACTTTTGGCTGTGGGATTATCGGAAGTCACAGGTTTATACCAATAAGCCCGCGACCGCCGAAGCATTAAAGGTCAAACTTAAACGCTATATTAACGAAAAACCGCCACATGTATGCAACAACGTTATTCAATATATCGCCAAAAGAGTACGCATGTGCCAGCAAAGCCTTGGCGGCCATTTACCAGATGTGTTGTTCCATACATAACTCCCAAATGTCTGCATTATAACTCAATAAATATTTCAATACTTTACTAGAGAAAGCCATGTTTCATTGAACCTTAAAATATTTCGCTCTTATTGAAACACCCTTTACAATTCTTGTATTTTTATTCTTTTAAGTTTATTATTTGTTTTCAATGGACTGATTACGTCTTTAGTGTAAAAAATGAAATAATATGAAGATTTCTTTCCACGCGATAATATTTAAAACTGAAAATTTAAAAAGTCGAAACATTTGTTGGCTTTTATTAACGTTAACATTTTAATTATTATTGCAATCCCTTTTGCACTTTTACAGTTAAATGTGCAGAACCAGTTAATCCATTGGCAAATATAGTGAATTATTTAACAATGTTAAGTACAACCATATCTGCCTAAGTTCGCAAATACAGCCAGATCTTTTACTTCTAGAACCATACATATTTCCAGTCATAGCTTCTTTCAGCTTAGTCCCAGCTAGCTGGAGATGGTCAATAACCATAGATCGATATCACAGCACAGGAGTTCATAGTTAGATGGTATGAACTTGTTTTAAGTTGTATATAGACACTTCCCCGCCTAGTTTCTCCTGGTATACACAATATTCTTCACACCGTACAGCTTTACGACAGTGCTCCAGTACTGCCAAATAGGCTGACAGCCGAAACATATATAGATAGATATATAGATAGATATATAATAGATATATAGATAGATATATAGATAGATATATAGATAGATATATAGATAGACACATTCTTTTTAATAGATATCGAATGGTCGTTTTCAAAACATAAGTATATTTTTTCACCACATCGAACTTACTCCCAGAGACAACCATAGAAACATACATGATGCTGCGAAGTTTTTACAGATCTTTTCCAGTTTGTTATAATCAAGCTAGAGGGTGACTTGTGCATACATTGTTATAAATTGTAACAGTTTATTGCTTTTGTTACGAGTTATTTTCTTTTATTACACTTAGTATGATGCGTACGTCCCCTGACCTGGAGGTCAGCTAAAGTGGTCTTTATCCCCAAAGTGGGAAAAGAGGACTACACAGCTGCCAAATCGTTTAGGGCGATCAGTCTCACGTCCTTCCTGCTAAAAGCATTGGAAAGGATAGTGGACAGATATCTGTTGGAAGGGGACCTAGCCAGGTACCCATTCCACAAGAATCAGCACGCATATAGGCGAGGGAGGTCCACGGAGACAGCCCTTCACGCCGTCGTGCATAAGGTAGAAAGGGCCCTCCTGCATAAGGAGGTCACCCTAGCAATATTTTTTGATATAGAGGGTGCCTTTGATAATGCAAGGACTACTACTATCTGCGATGCCCTTCGGACTAGAGGTACTGCTCCAGTACTGGTCAGATGGGTGAAATCTGCGCTGGAAGAGAGACGAGTTAGTGCTGCTTTAGGAGACTGCCAATTGGACGTCGGAGTGAGGGGCGGCTGTCCACAAGGCAGCTGCCTATCACCCCATCTATGGTGTCTAATAATGGATGGTCTCTTGGAGCGCCTAACTTCGGAAGGATTTTATGCGCAGGCATATGCGGACGACGGGCTGGTCCTAGTGACCGGCCGCTTCTTAAATGTCGTTTGCAACAGAACGCAGGTAGCTTGTAGAATAATAGAAAGATGGTGCGGCGAAACAGGTCTCTCAGTCAATCCATCTAAGACTGAGATAATCCTATTCACCAAGAGAAGGAAAATAGAGAATTTTAGGGCACCAACCATGTACGGTAAACCTCTTGCACTTGTGCAGGAGGTTAGGTACCTGGGAGTGACCCTAGATAGCAAACTGTCATGGGGGCCGCATATCGACAACGCCATCAAAAAGTCGACTGCGACCTTCTGGCAATTGCGCCGAGCGGTAGGTAGGAACTGGGGCCTCAACCCACGGATCCTACACTGGCTGTACACGGCGGTCATCAGGCCTAGGCTCCAATATGGATCAGTGGTCTGGTGGCCGAGCGTGGACAGAGCGATGACATCCCGAAAGCTGGTAAAAGTCCAGAGACTAGCCTGCCTAGGGATCACTGGCGCAATGAGGACGACACCGACAGCTGCTCTGGAGGTTCTGCTAGGCCTGCCAACGCTTCCCTCGTGGATAAAGAGGGAGGCTATGGCGGCCTATCTGAGAATGCGGGATTCTGGGAGCTGGCAGTGTTCAGGCAGAGCTGAAGGTCACGCAGCAATTGCTGGACTGACGGAGAGGGAAATCCCTCTCTCTGTCCTGAAGGTAAGAGAAGCGAAAGATCAGCTAAGGTTGGAAAGGAATTACACTCTCACTCTTCCTAGTAGGGAGGACTGGAGTGAAGGAAGAATTGACTTCCGCCCGGACTCTCTGGTGTGTTATACAGACGGATCTCGGCTGGCCACTAGATCGTCTTCCGGGGCGGGAATATATCTGGAAGGCAAAGAAGTACAGGAGAGCTTTGTTCTAGGCTCGTACACCACGGTCTTCCAGGCAGAGGTTTACGCCATCCTAGCGGCAGGTAGGGCTGAGGTTAGGAATGGGGCGGAACAGATAATATATATCTGCTCCGACAGCCAGGCAGCTCTAAAGGCGGTGTGCTCCCCCAGGACGAGATCAGCTCTCGTCCAGGAGTGTGGGGATGCCCTAGAAGAGCTGGCCAGGCATAAACAAGTGAGACTGGTATGGGTCCCGGGACATATGGGAGTTCCAGGCAACGAGAAGGCCGATGAATTGGCTACACTCGGAGCCGAGGAACCCTGTCACGGGCCTGAGCCTATGTTAGGTATTTCAAGAAGATAGGTGACAACGGCCCTCGATGAGTGGGCCCACGAGACACTTAGGACGCACTGGAGGACCAACAGGGCCTTCAGGCAAACCCGAGATTTTGTGACGGGGCCGAACAAATCGAGATCGGCCTGGTTGCTGGGACGGAGTCGTAAAACTCTCAATCTCTTAATCGGTGTTCTGACAGGCCACTGCAGACTTAAGAGGCATCTATCATTGATAGGTATTGAGGAAGACCCTACATGTCCAAGATGCAGGAGTGATGAAGAGACATCTTACCACTTCCTGGGACAATGTGAAGCGTTTAGGCGCCTGAGACACAGTATCTTCGGTTCTGAGGGCGCTTCTAAGGGAGGAGATGAGCTCCCTCGCAATGAGTGACATCCTGACCTTCATCAGAAGGTCGGAAAGATTCGATGAGGGAGCAAGAGAAGCACATGGCTGAGGGGACAGCTGGGGGTTGGTAAAAAGGGCCCGTCTGTGGCCTACTTGCCAGGCGTCAGCCTCCCCCACCATTACCATTACCATTACCATGATGCGTACGCCTATTTCCTTTGACACATTTTTGGAATCTCTATTAATAATTCTTTGTTATTCTCACAAAATATTACATTAATATCATCAGCATATAGAACTAAATATTCATCAATTATATTAGAAATTTCATTTGTGTACAAGATATAAAGTAAAAGGCCCAATATTAATCCTTGTGTACACCACTCGGCATATTAATTGATTGCGATATTGCACATTGTGATGTGGCGCCCAAAAGCGTGCAGACTCCAAATAGTAGATGATAAGAGTGGAACAGGAAAACATAAATAATAAAAGTCACAATAGTCTTCAATGAAACCTTACTTACAACTAAACAAGGAGCTGATTCAAAAATTTTAATCAACATCAGAAATCAGAAAGATGCAGTGTCCAATTCGATAGAGTCGGCTATATCATTGCCACGAGTTATAAGCTGTAATAGTAATAACCTAAAGTCTTGTAATACTGTATTTATCAACTGTAATTCTAAAAGGAATACTTACTGTTTAACAAAATCACGTTTCATTGTCCGTTTTTTCATTTGATTTGGTCAAAAAATAATTTGCCCAAATATCACGCAACCTTTCGATTTTCCGTCAATAAATTTTTGTTTTAATGCAAGTAAACTATGTTACTTTGTAATGATATGAACGAGCTGGACATAGTTGGTTCTCGTGCCGTTGCTAAGTAAGTTTTTGTACAAAATAAAAATGTATCGATAACATCTTAATGTTTTGTGATATTACTCTTTATTATACAAAACCCATCTGCGAAAAATTGGATTCATTTAGACTGTCTGATCACATACATGTGAATGTTGTGAGGAGACTACCTGAAACTCAAAAATTTAAGAAAAATATGTTTACAATACTGTTAACTTTTTGGCGGACGCGCCAAAATATTTTCTCGGGTCATTTCTCTAAAATTTAATTTTCTTAAATTCACATATAATTGTAGATATTTAAAAAACTGTATAAAGCCATTTGGGTAAAATTATACTAATGGACATGACCCATATTTGCTTATCAGATAGTATTAAGAAATCTAAGCCTGCTAATTTTTTTTCGAAATTTTTTGAGTTCCATAAAAGTGTGAAGAAACTAAACTTGAAACAGTCTTCTGATGTTATCTAATCATGTTGCTAGTTTTACCTATTAGCGTGTGTCTGTTCCAGCGTATTTATTTCATTAATAATCTTTAAACATGTTTTATTGTAACGCATGATGGTTAAAAAAATATTTTAAATAACCAGGTCAATTTTACGGAGTCTAATGACATTTAAAGCGTACGATAATTCAATAAACATATAAATCTAAATAAAAGAATTAGTGAAATTCGCAACGAGTATATTGAAGATCAATTTTTCGAGACAAAACGTCTGAATCTGGTTTGAGCTGGGACAGTACAGTATCGGGAATGATGGATACTTGCAAAAAAATGTAATAAAATTTCCAGCGCCGTATTTAGAAAAATTAAGTTGATGATGGTTCTGGAGGGATGAAACGTTACATAAAAAAAATAATTATGCCATTTGATATGGGGAAAAAATTGCCATGCGAAAGCGCTCTTCTTTTTTCAATATCTCCTCAAACAAGGCTGAAATGAAACAAAAACGGATTTCTATAATTTATTTTTTTTTAAGTATTTCAATAACTAATCATGTCAGCCTTTATTTTTTTGCGGCATAATGATGGGTCTCTGGTTACGCAACTTTGCCACCATTTAAGCTACTTAGTATCTCACTGTTTTCGAATTCCCTGTAATAAGAAGCGAATTTGTAACCGCCTGTATAATGCAGAATCACATACATTAAAAAAAAATCCAACTTATAATGTAGTGACAAATCCTTATTATATGTATTATATGTTGAGGGTGAAAGAATACATACAATACGAAATATTTAATTCAGGGGCAATATCTTATCCGAAAATATTTTGAGTTGGTTCATCGAAAAACCACACCGAAATATATTATTCAATGATAATTGTTTGATTTCAGGAATTGGGAAGAGGAAGTGAAAAGAGCTAGTTGTAAAAAGGATACACCAAGTTTACGAAAAGTCATATTCAAGACATTTGTCAAACCCTACTCACTCTACGGTGTCCTTTTGTTTTTTTCAGGTTATTGTTTTAAAGTAAGTATATGAAATTATAACGATGTATCAAATAGGAGAAAATAATAATTTAAAATCGTAGGAAATATATATATATGTATATATATATATATATATATATATATATATATATATATATATATATATATATATATATATATATATATATATATATATATATATATATATATATATATATATATATATATATATATATATATATATATATATATATATATATATATATATATATATATATATATATATATATATATATATATATATATATATATATATATATATATATATATATATATATATATATATATATATATATATATATATATATATATATATATATATATATATATATATATATATATATATATATATATATATATATATATATTGACAAATCAAACTAATTTCTAAGAATTTATTACTGCATTAATTCATCAAACGTCAGAGGCCCAAATTTATTAAATATTAATATACCGGGTGTCACTGAGATATCGTTTACCTCCTTTTCTTTTGTTTAATTTTTAACTTGGAAAAATGATATAATATTCAATAGTCAATATACATTTGAGGTAGGAAAATATTGCTTTCTGTAGAGGTCGTAGGAAAAATAAATTGTTATCCTCTACATCAACGAAATCCAGGTTAAAATGACTCTTTAAACTTATTTTAACTTCATTGAAAAATTAATATTAATTCTTACAACTAAGATGTCTTATAAAGGAGTTGTTGCAAACGGGCCGAAATGCTTAGGCAAATCCTATTTTCACTTATATGCAAATAATTGTAATTTGTTTAATGTTCATTGTCGTTGCCAGTAATTTCCAAAAGTTAATCTAATTGTTGACCCTAAAGTTTCAACTCATACCTCTGGCCTCATTTCAATATGGAAGCAAAGGTAAATCTGAAATGAGGCAAAAATGCAAATATAATTAGGGTCAAAAAATGAAGTGATCGAAAACATTCTTCGCGGTCAGTGATTTATTCCGATTTGGCGCTGGATTGTTGCCTGTCGCCAAGCCTATTAAGAGTAAGAATTTAAATGACATTATATTATAAATTTTTAAAGGTCGCTGCAGCCAATAGTTCTAGCTGAGTATATAAGATATTTTGACGCCTCCGAAAATGAAGAAGACGTAGATAAAAGTACAGAAATGGGATGGATTTTGGGTTCATCAGTGGTCATATTAGCGTTTCTAATTGTTCTGGTTTTTCATCATGCCCAACTGGGGTGTCAGAGAGTAGGAATGAGAGTTAGAGCTGCTTGTTGTTCGCTAGTTTATAGAAAGGTAAGTTTTTATTACAATAATTAACAAATACGGTTGGCGCAGATTTTGAGTGCTTTTTTAAAATTTTTCGAGCAGGTACTATTGGTGTTTTGAGAGATACTGTCTACCTTTTTGTTGGGGGTAGCTCACCACCACCCACTATAAATAGTACCTCACCTCTACCATTGTTAAATATTGTTATTTCAAAACCGTGCCACCATCTGATTTAATGAGGCTATATTTTTTTAAGTATTATGAGTGATAGGTATTTGTGAATGTACCCTAAGAACAGCATCTTTAGAAACAACTATGAAAAACACGTTTATGTTAAATATTCCATAGTACTTCGTCTTAATACTTGTAATCGGTTTTGAATTTAGACTAGAACATAACTATTATCTTGCGCTAATAAAATATTCATAAGATTAGAAGACGAAATTCAGGAATTAACTAGTAAAAGTAATTATTGTTCGTACAAGAATGTTGCTATAATACGATTAATTCTGAGATTAATATTTTACTCTGATATTCATTATAAACCACATACAGTGTATTTCATGAAAACTATCCACCCTAAATAAATTTGGATATATTGATTTTGCAGAAACGCAAAAACACGACAAAAAGAGAAAAGAAGGGGACACATTTTCTTATAAATAGACCTGGGATTAGTTCCACTTCCTCACCCCCAGAGCTACCCCTACATATTTTTTAAATAGAACACCATATTTTTTTCAGGTTATTAGTTTCTTCTGGAAGAACTCATTACAAAAGTGTCTAATTTGTGGGGTCTATAATGAATAGTTTGGGAGTTACAAATTATTTTAAATTAAAAAAGATTTAGAGTAATAAACGATTCAATAACAAAAATTACTTTATTAGGTGTTCAAACTGACTTCTATTGTCCTTTATACAATGATGCAGTCGCGTTTCAAATGCCTCTCTAACATTACGAAAACCTTGTGGCGTTAAGTGTTGATATTCTTGAATAATCCATTGTCGTAAATCATTTAGTAAGTCTGGTTGAGTTGCATAGACCTTCGTCTTTAAATATCCCACAAAAAACGGTGTAAAGGAGTCAAATCTGGTAACCTAGGTGACTACTCCATCATCAGATCTCTTCTACCTATCCAACGACCAGGAAATCTATTACTAGGAAATTTATGGACAGTTACAGCAAAACGTGGGGGTGCTCCATCTTGTTGAAATGCAAGGAGATTTTCAGAAAGATCGTTTTCTTTTATTTGGATAATTTGTGGATTAACTGTTTCTAAGTTTACCCCAATAAAAAATTGTCCAACAATATGATCTCCTGATACCACACCAAACATTAAATTTTTAAGGTCTTTGAGTATGAAATTCGTTCATTACATGTGGACCACTCTCAGCTCAATATCTGCAATTGTGTCTGTTGACTAATCCATTGACAGAAAATGTACATTCATCGGAGAAACAATTGTTGTACAAAAGATTTGGACTGTCAATTAAACTTCTACGCATTGCTTTACAAAACTCTAGACGACGCACGGTCAGGATCGTCAACGTGAAATTCTTGTACTAATTTTATTTTGTATGAACGAAATTTGTGTTTCATGTAAAATTATAAAAACACTGCTGCGTGAAACACCTGTTGCTCTAGATAATTCTGACAACATTGCTGATCCTCTAAAGTAATTGCTCCTAAAACTGTAATTTTCATAGCTTCGTCATTAATCTCTCGCGTTGGGTTATGTTTTCTGTTACCAACTGATCCCGTTTCCATAAATTTCTGCATCAAGTCAATTACGTACCTATGTGTTGCATTTTTCCGAGATGAGTAATATTAAAAAGTCTAGCAGCAGCCTTTGCCGAATTATTCTTTCCGTAGTAGAAACCTACAATTTCAATTCTTTCTTGCAGGGTGTACACCATTTTGAAAAAAATTGTAATAGTAATGATAAATATTTAAGAAACTAGGCAGTATTCTTCACTACATTTATTCAATGAATTCACTTGTTAAAGAATCTCAAAGAAATACGCCTTATTCATAAAAAGGGTTAGTTTTTCTTTAGAAAAAATTCTTCTTGTCAGTACCTATTCGTGTATTAAATTTGGTATTAGTAATTTGCTCGAAAAATCTAGGTGAATGGATTCAAATAAATTTTATTTGTAGCTTCCAAACTGTTCACTTTAGACCCCACAAATTTTGTATTTTTGTAATGAGCTCTTCGAGGAGAAACTGAAAAATATTGGGCGTTCCATTTAAACAAAAATATGGGGTCGTATGCGTCGTTCTGTGAGAATTTTAAAGATCCCTCGCTATAGAGACACGGTTATGAAGACATGAAATGACCAAAAATTGGTCTTGATTTCAGGTTGTTTTTCTTTTACGACCCCCGTCCAAGTTGGATTTTATATTGACCAGTCTCATGATAGCGATTCCAGTAACGTTGAATAACAGAGGAGCTGACGTTAAAGTTTCTCGAAACCTGTCGAATGCATTCACCAGTTACAGCACGAATAACTTCTACCTCATTGATGTGCCTTATTTTCACTTAGCTTTAGTCAAACTGTCAGTTGTAAACAATTCCAACTGTTCCTTGATTTCACCAAGACGTTCCTAACTCTTTATAGCTAATTTGAGATGCTTAATTTCATTTTAATTTTGGTGACTGTTTTACATAATCACGCTTACCTTAAGAGTGTTTGATGCTGTTAATTTTATTGTAGTCATTTAAGATAATCAACAGGTGTATCTTTCAGAAAGTCTTAGTTTTATCTGCATGAAATTTACAGCTTGAATTTTATTGAGGTACAAGGAAGCGTTTCTCTAAATTTTTTGAGCATTGTAGTAATAGCCTGCCTACCTTTTAATGGCGCGAAAGGTAATATAATGACTTTTTGAAGAAAACTTAATCCTTAACTTAAGAGAGGTTCCTTAAATTATATCTATGTAAAAGTCGTCTCAGGATAATATCGCTACCTCCCGATCTCTAGTTATAATACTCTTTTCAAAGTTTATTTTCATTTTACCATTTATATCCTAGCAATTCTCTAAGTAAATAACTATACGAAGGACAAAAACTTACTTATGTCAAAAAGCCTTCCTAAACGATAAACCCAAAAGACCTATAAAGATTTATTATTTACAGATCAATTTATAGTAAATAGAATGTAAAACCCTTCACCTTTCTATGGGTCACGGCATTACAAATCGTATGCGACATAAAACCTGAGAAAAAACTTGCGTGAGTCATTATTTTTATGATGCTCATATAATGCTCAGATTTATGTACATATTGGAAATGTTTGGTATATTTAATTTTCAATTGTTTTATTAAATACTTGTTTCAAAATGATAATAATATTAGGCTAATAATTAACTACATAAAATATAACGATTAGATTAATTACCTACTTGTATGTAAAATGTAATATTTATTAAACACAATAGTTTGTTGCAAAAATATAAATTTGTAACTGTCGTCTGCTTTTTTTATAAATACGAATTCGATTTTATTAGAATAAGAATTTAAACTCCTGATTTTTAAATAGGTTCCATTTAGGTAGTCATATTTTGAATAAATATGACTTATTAGAATTTTTTAATGTCTAAGCAGGTAAAGTCATCATGATATATAACAGAATACTCCATCTGAATAAATCTAAATATTTAAACATTGTGTAAAGTTGCGTGCCTCGTGGTCTTTGTAAAATTCCTAAAACTTATCAGTGGACAATTCCTTCAATAATGTTTAATTTTGGCTTCTTTGGAATTGTATGCATATTTTGACTTGTTTTCTAGCTTAGTTGTCAACCCTATGCCTTTATGAATATTTAGCTTTGCGAGCTATAGTTTAACTACATCTGTAAAATCTAATACTAGCTACCCAGACAACTAACTTGGATCAGTTACATCACAGACTCGGATATTTTAGAGAACCGTGTTATATTATCATACTGTTATTAAATTACTGCGTCGTATATAAAATATAAACGGCTTTATATAAATAAAAACATATCATTGATGGATAAGTGTTATTGAACTAATTTACAAAGAGCTTATAACATTTATAATAGCAATGATTGTGTTTTATAAATAATAATAATAATAATAACACCACATGAAATTACAACCCCCTTTATCCCTGAAGGTCTGAAATGACTTTGTGTGGGAGAGGGCTACACATTTAGAGACAACGGACACACACCCAATATCCGAGTATACTACGATTAATCTCTCTCACAGAAAAATCCCAGTTCCTCGACCGGGAATCGAACCCGGGACCCCGAGGTTTCGAGGCAAGTACGTTACCTCTAGACCACGGAGCCATTAATTAATACTTAGTAACAACAAAGTAACAAATTTACGAAGATTACATATAGCAATAAGAGTTTTTAGTGCTGACATTAATCAGAGGTGGTACACTACATGGACTCTGCATTTGACATAATTATATACAAGATTTGGTTGACTGGGTAGTAGTAAATTATGACTTATGAGTTTTTGATCATTCAAGCCCAGTAAAAAAGACTAAAATTGGTAATAACTGGAATTTGTTTTGCATCCAGAGTTACTATAGATGGTGGTCCTATCTATGATAAAATAATTCTTTAAGAGTTTATTATAGGAAGAATATTATTTTCCAGATCTGTAATATGGGGCATACATTTGATAATTTCTTTCCACAATAACATTTCAGGACAGGTCCTACTGATGATGAGCAACATTGAACTTGTCATGTTACGTCGGATAAAGAAGGAAGGACAACTGTGTGTTTGACCTTGGAGACAATACAGATGAAATCAGGACTCGGAATGCTACCAAAATTCGCAATAAAAGACTTCATAGTACCTCTAAAATCCTAACACTCTCAACAGCCAACTTAAACACCTGTTCTGGGTACTACATTAGAAGCATAGATATCAAACCATGATTTGTTTTTTCTCGGCTTCCTACTACGCAAGTTTCTCATGTGCAGGATATCTAAATATTGTGAATATTCTTCGCAAAAAAGTCCTGCAGACCAATCTCGGGCTTGTCAGTTGAATTATTTGGTTGTGAATAAAGCATAGGAAGTTCGAAAAATGCCATTCTTCATACTAACTGTCCCTCATATGCACAAAACAGGTGCAAAGAGCTGGCGTTGGGTATGACAATAACAAATTCATCAGTTTCCGTATTGCTGCTTTAATTGCTGCTCTAAATGAAAATATTCCAACTCATCAATCCATACACCGCAAGTCGCATTTATATTGATCTCGTGTCCTTGTCTTTTTATCTAAATATTTCAACTCTACATTCGATTTCAATATTCTTTTTTCTCCACTCCTTTGTAATCAGTGTAATCACCAAAATTATTCTGAAATGTAACTTCTGAAATATGTCAACGACTTATCTAAAGACTTGCATAAAAATAGCATAACGAGCACTCTCTGTTACAAAAATATCGTTCTTAATAACAGGAAATATCGAAATTACATAAATTAATATTATAAAATTTTCCTTATTAAAGTTCTATCAGAGATCAATTTAAACTGAATCATTTATAGTTTAATTGATATTTCTAATAGTCTCAATAAACTTATTTATTTTTCAGCTTTTAAAACTAAGCCAGGCGTCTTTGGGTCAAACAGCGGCTGGACAATTAGTTAATCTACTATCAAATGATCTCCAAAGATTCGACACCGCCTCGAATTTTCTTCACTACATATGGATAATGCCTTTGCAAGCTGCCATTGCATTCTATGTGATGTACAGGAGTGTTGGAATTGCATGTCTATCTGGACTCATAGCAATGGGCTTAGAAGCGATACCGCTACAAGGTAAAAATGCATTACTATATAAAACTTAAAAGAGCGATTTATTTATCTACATGTCTTTCATACATTTGGCAACCAATTTGGAGGCGATTAAAACAGTTTTATTCATGGTTTATGTTGTATTGTATGAATTCAGAAATCTACCCTTATTTAAATAAAAATTTTTAAGTCATTAGTAAAAAAAAGTGATAAAGTCGAACAAAATTATGCAGTTGTAATTACATATAAAATACATAAATAATAATAGTTTTAGAATTTTCTATTAGCATATTTTATTTTTCTGTAGCAATCACCGATATTTAATATTTAAATCAGTTTTAATTTTCATATATATATATACATATATAATATGTATATATATATATATATATATATATATATATATATATATATATATATATATATATATATATATATATATATATATATATATATATATATATATATATATATATATATATATATATATATATATATATATATATATATATATATATATATATATATATATATATATATATATATATATATATATATATAACAATACTGATTTTCAAGACTTTTAATTCAGATCTAATCAACAGACTTTAAAATATCTACAGTTTGTGAGCTACCTTAAGAATGAAATTTCCATTCAAGTTAAAATAAATATTTTTGTATAAGTATCTTTTTTAATAAAATGTGGATTTTTTATTGTTCAAATGTTGTTTTTTATTTTTTGTAAAGCTAACATTAATTTTAGTTATTTTTGAGCTTTCACACTGTCGCATTCACGCATTGTCTCTACCCTGACCTGTTTTGTTTACTTACCTGTGAAAACATAAACAACCCCGTTGTTTTCCTCTTTTTGGCCGCACTCTACACATTTATTATTCATTGTTTCTCAATAAATATACCCTAAATAAATCTTTATAAGTAACTAAAGATCGATTATTAATCAGTACCCAATAACACAAAACTAAAGTTTATCACTTATCACTTAAAAACAACAGAGATTAAAATAACAACAACAGAATGGCATTGAAAAATACATTACACAAACAAACAAATTTTGCACACCTATTAAGTTTTAAGTTATGCAAAAGCATTAAAATAAACGCTGAAGCCTGGAGCCGCGACTGGTTTGTTTTGGATACGTTGATATGTAAACATGCAAATAGTTGTTTATGCATCGGTCATAATAATCAGCGTATCTCTTATGGGTGTTACTTATCCTTATATTATTAATCTCATAATGGATCGCTCTGTTCCATTAGTGCTAATGCCATTTAAAATGAACAAAAAATAATAGGCAGGAATTACACATCTTCATGATGCACGGACTTTAAAAATGTCTTCTTATGTAAAGGGTGCATTGAAAAAGTTTTACTACACAAAGTAATGTTTTTTAACGGAGAATCCTTTTTTATTTTCACATATTACCAGTATTATATTCGTTAAATTTAATGTGCCGAATCGATTCGGTTCGACATGCTGATTTAATTTGATATTCAGATTGGATATTTCGATTCAATTTTTTCTTGAATCGGTGAATATATTCAAAAGTAAATCGATTACATTCGGTATATCGATTTTTTGCTCAGGTCTACTTGTTTTTGCAATAAAGAACCAAGTAGCAAAGGCAAGGTTTGGAGTAAAATGGATATAAACAATTTTTATTAAATGTAAAAAGAATTAGCTTAATTTTCAATTGGTGTTACTACTCAATAAAGGTTAGAACATTCTTTTATGTTCGGTTCTATTTGGTAAAATTGTCAAGAATGAAATTTACATATGGTGTATTTAAATAATTCAGGTTCATTTGGAACGTTGCGGTGGTAGTTCCCATATCGCAGAAAAGGGTTCAATTGTGAGTCACTATTTTATTATGTTAATCAAAGGCGCTGTGAATTATTGGATTAACAAAAAATAATATACAATTTTATGATATGGATTATTGCCACGATACACTTATAAAGAAGTAATT